>CM055898.1:32725966-33094460 GCA_029582155.1 Panopea generosa | reverse complement strand
TAGACCACCAAATTCACCAGTTTCCTTCTGGAAAGTCTCAAATATATTTATTGAAAAAGCTCTTGAATATAATCCTAAAATTTTCATTGTAGGGGTATTAATGAAGATCAATTAAACGTTAACAGAAAACAAGTAAAACATATTATGATTATCAAAAGCTTTAATAATGTAATAACAGAAGCAACCAGAGTAACTGATAGGTCCTCTACTCTCATCGATCCATCATTACCTTCTGATAACATTACTGTTTTAGATAGTGGAATTTTTAACACACCTGTTTCAATAAGCGACCATAAAGGCACATACGTCATTATCAAATTTCATAAAGAACAATCTTCTAGTAGCAAAAGGTAGGTATAGATATACAAAAGCTGATTATGAAAAGTTTAACTTTTTAATTTCTAATGAGAACTGGTTATTTGTAAATGAACTTGATACAAATGATACATTTTACTAAAAAACTAACAAATTTAATGAAACAATGTATACCTATTAAATAAGTGCTTATAAAGGCTAATGATAAACCATGGTATGATTTTGTAATAAGAACTTTCTCTAGAAACGTAATTGTCAGAAAGTAAGCTTGTCATTCAAATAGTAGACAACAGTGTTTTAAAATATAAAACGTTACGAAACAAAGTTAATAATTTAAAAAAGCATGCAAAAGAAAGTTTCTTTAGCAACATTGAAGGTACTTTTAGTGGGGCCTTTATTGACAATCCTAAATATAATTGGAAACTTCTTCGTCAGTTATAGGGCTAACAAAAATTCAGATGCAATTCCACCACTGAAATCAACAATAAACGGTGTTGAAACATTCTGTTTTGTAGATTATGAAAAAGCAATTTGTTTAAATAATGACTTTTGTTAGTTTCTACTGTAAACGACAATTATGCCAACTTACCAACCTTCGAACTGTTTTCTTATAATTCTCTTTTAAGTCGTTCTGAAGAAGAAATAAACGATATTATGCAAACATTAATTACAAATAAAGCTGTTGGGAAAGACTTAATAAGTCACACAATTTTAAAATAAAACTCGCAATACTATATCAAAACCACTTTGCAATCTATTTAACAAATCTCTATATGAATGTGTATTCCAAATTCTTGGAAGTCTCTTATTGTTATGCACTGTGATTCTAATTGTGTTTTAAACAACAGACCAATATCTTTACTTAGCTGTATTGGCAAACTTATGGAAAGGACCATGTACAAACACTCATATAACCATCTCTCTGATAACAATTTGATATATAATAAACAGTTTGATTTTATAAGAGGCCATTCCACAGTTTATCAATCAATTGATATATACCACCAAATCACTCAAGCCATGGATTCAAAACTACATACATGTATAGTGTTCAATGATATTTGGCAGCTGCTGTTCCACAGGGCTCTGTTCTAGGTCCGCTATTTTTCCTTGTTTATGATAATGATATTGTAGACCTACTCTTAAGTATTTCTCGTCGAAAATGCTGACGATACCTTGTCAGCATTTTCTGCCAGGATGTAAATAATTTAGAAGGTATTTTAAATCATGATCTGCAGAGCATAAATAATTGGTAAAAAGATGGCTTGTCAACTTCAATTCAAATAAAACTGAGGCCATGTTCTTTACTTTACAAAACAATATTAACAATCCTAGATTAAGTTTTGATAACACACCTGTCAATTTTGTAAATCAACATAAACATTTGGGAATAACTTTTAGCAGTGACGGAAAATGGTATCAGCACATTGATAACATGACTAAATCAGCATAAAAACTCTAAGGCATAATGAGGAAACTTAAATATCAAACACTCAACCAAATTTATATATCTCATTTATGACAAATATTAGAATATGCTTCAGTTGTTTGGGATGGATGCACTATGTACGAAAAAGAAACTCTAGAAAAAAATACAAAATGAAGCGGCTAGAGAATAGTAACGAGTTTCACAAGGTCAGTGTCAATAGTAAATCTTTATACGGAAATAGGATGGCTATCATTAAAAGATCGTCGAAAATATCAAAAACTAATTCTCTCTTTTAGAATACACAAAGATGATACCCTGATTATCTCAGTATTATTTTTCCAAATATAGTAGGATCAATTAATAATTATGATTTGCGTAATGCGGACGATTACGTTATCATAAATACAAGAACTGAAATTTTCTCTTAATATTTTGTGCCATCTTCTGTTTCACTATGGAACACTTTACCTACTTCTGAAATAAATATATATACATGTATCTTAGTAATTTCAAAAAAGTAAATCCCATATCAACAGAAGTGAAATTCCATCGTATAATCTAGTTGGTACACGTCAATTTTCCGTTATCCTTGCCCGACTTCGAAATGGATGTAGTGACTTAAATACAGATTTGTTTTCTAATCACTTGCTAGAGAATGTTTTAGGTGGCAAATAGTAATCGCAGCGTCCGTCCGTCCAGTACAGAATGGCATTGTAGGTTTTTAGGTACTTGTGGGTTGCAATGTTCACCCCACAAGTGCGAAAATGCGTCCAAATGGCATTGTGGGGTTAATTCTATTTTTTCATTTTTTTCTTTAATTTTTTTTCTCACCTTTTTTCATTCTTTTTTAGTGTCATTAGGGTTGGATCTCAAGGTTTGTAACATTAGGGTTAGAAAGAAAATAAGTTTTGTTTTGTTCTATAAAAAAAAAGATGTTTTATAACATATAAAAACCGCACCCCACAACATTACTTCCACCAGAACGTCCGTCCTTCCGTCCGTCCGCCCGTCCTTCCGTCCGGTATTTCGTTTCCGGCCTGTAACTTTGTCATGCATAGATGGATTTTGTTGATACTTGATCAACATAACATGACGACGTGTCGCAAGTAAGACCAACACCCGTACCTCAAAGGTCAAGGTCACAATTTCAGTTTGTTTGACATTACTTTGAGTTTATGTGAGATTTCATTTCTGGCCTGTAATTTTGTCATGCATAGATGAATTTTAATGATACTTGCTACAAATGATCAACATAACATTATGACATGTTGGGGGCATGTGACACTTAACTGTGACATTTCTTGTTTTCAATGTAATACATATAAAAATGAACGACTTCAACCTTTTTGAGCAACTCATAGGTTTCATCCTCTTAGCTGTAACACTAGGTCGTTAAGGTTTTTCAGAAAAAGAACCATAATATATTATGTTTGGAGGCTCAAAAGTACATAAAATATACCAGTCGTTTTAACTGAATATGATACGGGATTGTGAAATGATATACTTAAAAATAAGGTCTGAGAGTCATTTTATATGTATATATATATTTTTTTCTAGATATTTTTCTCCTTTTTTCATTTGATGTAGTTTATTATTATAACCTTATCTTTTCTTTAACCATAACATTACTTTATTTAAGGTATTTAAAGAAATGAATATTGAACACTTAATTACATACTCTCACATTAATATCTTTTTTTCTTACATTTATTCAAAATCTTATTCTTAGAACATATTTATTGAAATAGTAATGTTAACTATTTCTCAGCTTTCAGTAACTAATGTTGGCAGAACTTTTGGCCCAATCCTCTTGCTTTTATATGTTTGTAAATATTTATAGCTACACTACTATTGTAACAGTAATGTTAATTGTACGATTATAAGCAATAAATATTTTCAAATTAAACTATCTTTCTCATGAATGAGACACAGTCTGACATTTTATAATATTAGCTGAGTTATTTGTCTTAAATTTACTTCACTTATATTAATTTACTGACTTTCATTTATATGTTTCTACTACCGTCTTGCACTCTTGATCCAGCATTGCATTATTTATTTTCCTTTATGAACCAATTAAGTATAACAATTACTTATTGATTGTATTATGTGCTTCCGCTTCATCTTTTTATCAGATATGATTTTCCTTGATTAAAAACAACGGTTTTAAATAAAAAATAATTACTTACTGCACTCATCACACTGTTATCGTTATTTGGGAAATAAATACGTATAGTTATTTTAATTACTTCTCAGATAATAGTTGAAGAAACAACGTCTGTAGAAATGAATTAAGTTGTTCAAAACGTGTGCAAAACATTTCTATTTCAGCATATGATATACTTGTAAAACGAACTAAAGAAAGAACTTGATAAAAAAAAAAAAAAAAAAAAGAGAAAAAGACACAGAAAAAAACAATAGCCTCAGGTAAAATATTTATTTGAAGACGATGAAGTTGATTTAGAAAGAACAAGACGAAACAAACAGACAAGTAAGTATAAGAGGAAAATATAACAAGAAAATTACAGGACAAAATATTCAAAGGATGAGAAAAGAACCTAATCAATTTTTCGCTTAGAAGAATAAAACACAGGAAGAAAAAAAAAAGACACAATACCATTGATACATATGCATACATTAATGTTGTATCTCTCAAAGGAGATATCATAACGTAATGGATATTGTGAGAAATAATTGGCAAAAAACATCCTGTACAAAACAAAACTGTTCTATATGAAGCATTGTCAGATCATTAAAACAATGTTTTCGTAATACATAACCTATAATGTTAGCTCTTTGTCTTAAACATAAATATCTATAACTTTATTTATCATCACCAAGTTTCTTTGGAAAAATAGATACGCTATACTTTCCGTAATGGCAACTGTCATGATGGATTATTGTAACACCAAAGCACTAAACACATTAGCTAAATTATTATAATACCATAACGTTGTAAATTGTCTATTGTCTGCTTTAATTTAGCTGTTTGCTTACCTGTGCATTCAGAAATACTATATACTTCTAACACGAGATATAGAATCCAAAACGAACCACCATCATTATGACATCATAAAATAATACATGTACATGTATAGACTAAATATAAGGTACAATACTTACAAACAAGAAAAAATATAAAAAGCTTGTACCGAACAATACCGGTGAACTAAATCTCGCTCTTTTCCCTTTAGAAATTAAAAATAAATTCGAAAGTGTCTTTTATCATTTTATTATAAATACGGCAGCAGACGCATGTGTTTAATGTAAGATAAAGTTTACATATATATATAAGAAACAATTGGTGCTATGCGACGTTTTCGACGATTTGCAGAATCCGGAGCAGCAAGATAGTAGGAACAAAGGTTACAAAAAAATGATAAAGTGTAGTAAATTCCTAGTCACATTGTTTCGCACTTTTATATCCTTAAATATTTGTTTTATTTACAGAAACATTAGCAGGTTTATAGTATTTAAAAAATTACTATCGCTTTGAATACCAATTTTTGTGATTATCCAAACAATAGATTCATCATAAAACACTCAGTCTGATGATTGCAAAATTTTAGCAGGTATTTGCGTCATTTAGATTCAGTGTTCACGATTGCAAACCTTAAAATAAAAAGACGTATACCCTCACATGTTAATATCCTGGTATAATGTTCCACGCTAGGGTATTCAAACAATGTGTGTACTTTTACTGCGACATTAACTTTTAATTAATCAATCAACATGTTGCATTTATCGTGATTAACGATTATTTGAAAGTGTGTTAGCTATTAAAGGTTACCGAAGCGAATTGCTAAAAGCATTGGAATAAACATTTATTGTGTTTTTCTAATTATCAACATGTTTGTAACTAAAAGAAGATGTAACAAATGAGAGTATAACTAAAACGTCACTAAGGTATAGTACACGCATTCTCATAAACTATTGCCGTATTCCATAATCATCATTTTTCTTCGTCCTTCTTAATAGGCTATGTATTTTGTTTTTGTACGCGAGAAACGTATGCCACTACCTGCTTTCAAATCATGTCTCCGGGGCGAACTGTTTGATACAATGTCCAACCATGACACCATGTCAACGTATGCTTAGTTGGACGCTCCTTTTGCTTGTGCACCTATATATCAGGTTGGGACGGCCTGTTGAACGTTATCTATATTCAAGCTGTCAAAACAGTAAGTCCTTAGTGATGCGACAGTTGTTCATGCGGCGCACATTACCAAACCATCGCAGGCGACGCTAACTGAGCATGGCAAATATGGTCATTGATCTTGCTCTACCAAGGAACTCAGAGTTGGAGACTTTGTCTTCCAACGTGATGCTCAAGATTTTGCTGAGACATCTTATGTGATAGGCATTCACTTTGTTCTCCTGTCTGGTATGTAATGTCTATGTTCAGAAGAGTACTGACGCACACGCCTGATAATCCTTTAATTTGGTTTTGCTCTCCCAGACAATCTCAGTGAATTTAGACATAACAGTAGCTGTATTTTTTTAATCACGCATTGATCTCAGCGTCTATAGACACGTTGTTGGTTATGAGTACTCCTAAAACTATCGACTTAACTGAGCATGGAGCCTTTAATAAATACGGAAGGAGGCTGTGGAGTATCTTGATTCATAACTTCAGTTGTCTTTATGCTGCATGTTCTGCAGGTTGTACAATTTACCGTTGTGTCAGGTGTGAACGCATACACCATTAAATGGGGACTGGAAGGCAAAGATCGAAATAAGAGAGGAGGAAATGCCAAAGATGATCGGAGCAAGCACACAGCCTTTCCCGACTCAGCTGATGATTGGGAAAGATGTTATTACACCAGTCAAATGCAATATGTCTAGAGCATTTGGGTATTTTTTTGCTATATAATGTAGTCTATTCAGACAATAGAAGAACATCCAATGTGTTTACTGTTCCGCCACTAATGAATTAATTGTATATGTTGGAGTTGACTGTACAACAATCTGAAGCTTAAATGTAATACCACACTCTGTACGTGCTGCTAGTGATTCAAATAAAACCCTATCGTCAATACTTCGGTTAGTAAAAACGCTATGCCGTTTTCCTCCGTGTATCCCGTGGTGCGATGCCATACATTCGACCTTTAAATGCCATTCAAACTTTAACCATTATGTGAATGAAAAGCAAATTGTAGCTATAACGTATTTCAATGTCGCGTTTAGACCTTAAATAACGTTTCAGAAACGGCCTTTTTATATATTTTCTCGCCCATTTGTTTCCAGTTATAACCGGATTATGCATGTAATGTAACAGTTGGTAAAAAAACACGGACTTATTTAGTTTGTAGTCTAATTCGGCAGTGTTCTCAATGTCCCCGATGACATTATGTACTGGTAATGCGTGTGTTAACTGTAAAAAAAACAATTGTGCAGCTAGTAGGTTAGGTGCTTCCTTGTTTACGGTCTGTGCTTTGACACTGTCAGGATCATTTTATAAGAAGTAGTATGATATAGGCAGATGGGATATTTGAGAATAAAAAGAGTGACTTGTCGACTAAGCATACACTATGTAAAATCTAAAATGCAATTATTCAGAAGTCGAATAAACTGCAAAACTCCAAATAAATTGCAAAACCACTATCATCTATTCTTAGAAAGCCATTAACATCACATCACAAACACACATAATATAAATAAAACGGATTTGTCTTAACTATTTTATTGACTGTATTCATGTATATGCATTGTAAAATGCATTAAATTGTCATCACTAGTGCATCAGTGACAACATCAGGAAACTGTACGGTTGGGATTTAACAGTGAGTGCAGCTTTCGCCTTAGGCACGAATAATAAAGAAATGCATTCAATTTCGATCCATGTTAAACGGGACAGTATAATACACTTTGTATTAATAAAGTATGTCAGAGCTTAATGGAATTGATCATAGGTTTATGTAGGTAATAAAATACAAAATGAAATATGTTAAGCTTTGTTTTTTTCTGATGACATTACTCATATGCCTTCTTTAATTGATCCCATTTTTTTCTTTACTCTATCAAGTAGTACCTCTTCTATACTGACTTATTTGTTCTTGTCTAGTACCCATACGTTTTATAAACTGTTGTGTATTTTATGAGTATAACAAATGTCTTTGTTTAAATTTGAAAATAAGAATATATTGAAAATGGAACTTTTTAATACATATTTGTAATTCATTGACGAAGTGATATTGCTATATTTATTCGTCTCAATACTCTAGTTTACGTATTCAATACTAGTATATTGTCATGTAATTAATTTGCCTCGTAGCTCTATAAATAACAATTGAATCTAATAATGTAGAACTTGCCACTGAAACTCTTTTTAATCATATATAATTTAAAATATTAAATATAACTATCTACATTAAGTAAAAAAATGTACGTATCAATAGTCGACGAAGTTTTCCGATGTGTATGATATACATGGTCTAATAGTTTCTACAAACACATACTTTAATATTTGTATTTGTTTATATTGGAGGAACTTGTTTCAAAATAGATGTCAAATGCATTAAGTTTAAAAACATCATAGGAACATTGCATAGAATAATAATGATCAAAAAGTACAATACAAAAAATAATTCAATGTGTCAAACATCTTTTTATAAAAAAAAAATAACTTTGAAAATAAATAGAAAAGTTAAATACTGATTATCACATCAATTGTTTTAAAGAAATAAACTTCATATCAAAATCAAATCAAAACATCACAATACAGTACTACTGAAAAAACTTCAGCAATATATCAATCTCAACTGTTATTTTCTGAAACTGGATTCATATTTAAAAACGAAACAATATGCAATACGACAAGATTAGAGATAAATACAATCAAAAATACTTCTTTTAATTTGTGATATTAGTCGCCCAATGCGAATCTTCCTCATGCTAAGAGTTATAAATGTTTACAATATAAATGTTATTGGCTAGTACATTTTGACATTTTATTTTGCTCATGGTTGTACCTGTTACGAAATGTTACATATTGGTATATGTTATATATAAATGACAAAATTTGGTATAAATATATGATAAAAATTACTAAATGATACCAGATAATCAGTTCATCATCCATAATCTGGATGGAATTAATTGTCTCCGGTTGATCACATGACATATTCAAAATAAAAAAAATGACCATGTATATTCGTTTATTATAATACATGCAATATATTGTTTTAAATTTGCTATAATCTCAGAGCCAGCTTAAGAATTGAGCTGAAAAAATATATTATAATATGCACATGTACGTAGTAGTTTATTTTGTTAAGAATAGAAAATACTGATTGTACATTAATGATACACAGATTAACTAGTTACCTATAATAAACAAGCTGTCAGCGTTTGATCATTTAAAATAAGGGAACATCTGTATAGTACCGTACACAGTTTGCTTAAATGTGTCTCCTCAGTCTATAACACAAAGTTGTAAGGGTTTCTACATTATACCCGATAGGAACTATACACTACAAACACATATAACATTGCCTGCCTGTATCATCTCATGTCAGAATAAACATTCACACCTGACACAACGGTAACCCGTTAATCAATATATCTTCCTGGACTGCAATTTGAATATCCGACATCAAGTATCAAAACCAGCATTTATACGTACTTAAAATACGATTTGTTTGCCAAAATAACATTTTAATAATCCTGAAAAGTATTGTTACGTTTTATATAAATATAAAAATTATATGAATATATGTTAACTCCACATTGGAACACAGTTCTAGCAACTCGTCATATCAATTAACTATTTCAGTGATCAAATTATGAGATTGACCACGACTTTGGACTTGTGAACACTACAATAAGTCGAAATTTACGAAACCTAAAATTAAAAATAATTGCCCTGAGTTTCCCGAATCTTCCGCCGTTGAGTCCATTTCCTTGTTTTGAATAAAGAGGTGTTGTTTATTTTTCTTTCGGACGTCAGGTAGATTTAAAATTGGGCTGTATAAACACCGATACTGTCGCCAGTGAATGAGTTTAATTCTACTTTCCGGGTTAGACAAACAGGTTACATCACTTCTATTTAATGCAGACATCATTACCACCTGTTTCTAAAAAAAAACCCCGTTTAATCATCAACGTGCTCTCGTTTTGGATATCTTAACTTTTAAATGCACGTATATATATATATATTTACATATCATGGTTATATCCATCAATCGTACCTGATATGTGTCATTAATTCAACTAGTTTTCTTATTAAGCATTTGAACTTCAGTGAACAAATAAATACGCAGGTGTTATTCCTGTCAATAATGACATAATGTTGTATAAAGTCAACCATCTTACATATTTTTAATATAGCAAGTATTTTATTTTTCAATCGTCGTTGCTTCGTTTTAAATTGATTGGCTGATTTACTCAACTAGTGAACCATTGTTTTACAAATCACCACAATATTGTCATGTTCATTATTTATGATGTTAACTTTGTGCTTTCATCAGTTGCCTTAGCTTTTTATATTCATTTTAGCACGTACAAGAAAATAGTAATTATAAAACATTTCTCGTTTGGGTAACCAGCAATATTACTAAAAGTGGGCAACACATTAAACTGCTTTGAATAACTTTAGTTAATTGAGACCACACCGCCCCTTACCCTTATGCCTTCTGCTAAAATTTTAACACATACAATCAGTTGGGTAGACAAATTAGCCAATTTAAAATAAATTATTAATGGTAGACTGAAACGAAAACCAGCTTATTTGTCTCCATTTCGCAAGTTAATCCATTAAGACAGGCAAAACGTTTATATCAACTTTGAGTGTTAATATATATTTTGCAGGAACTATTTTGGTCCAAAAACAGATCTTATCTTTTTGTGACATTATTGCTAGTTTTCAGCTTAGTAGTTATTCTGGTGTTGGCCAACATCTTATTATTTTAAAATATGTTTTAATGAATATCAAGCTTAATAAAGGTCATTAATACACATGCTTGCAAATCTGACCTGATCTCGTGCTTAGTGAGGCATACACTCTTATTCTTATTGATGTTTAACAAAAACAATTCTATAATGGCAAGTACAAAAAACAAAACGAAATCCCTTCACAGATATGGATACTTAAAATATGTACACGGTCATTTCGACACTGTTTTTGAATTGCACGTATATATCTAGTAGGTTCAATTTTAAAATAAGATTAACCAAGCATGTACTCAGCCTCTTAAAGACGTTTTCAAATTCCAAATGGAGCAAACTCTAAGAAGCGTCCATTTTCTGATATTTGTGGTCATTTGTAATATAAATTGCTAAACATATGTAGTTTCATCCGTTTTATCTGACAAAAAGAATCCTTAGAATGTATTTTGTTTTAGACAGTAATTTGTGGAGAGTAGTACAATATCTGTATATGCTTCTATGTTTAAAATAATTATTTCATTCGTAAGCTTGATAACGATGTCGTTGACACTTTTATCAAAGCTTAGACTTACCAACTAGTAGATGATGTTATATTTGAAGATACAGGTATATCCGTATAGAATATTTTACTTAATTAGCTGCAAATTGTTCGGAAAATACAATTTTCACCATTGTTTATTTCTAATATTCATCAATACATTCATGTAACACTTTGTCAGATAAAAGTACTGGATACTATATTTGTTTTGTAATTAATGAATTTAGCAGTGCTAGACATAGGGTGTAATTATGATTCTCCAATACTATTACGTAAATAAATATACGAGAGACCGGGTAGACATTTGTTTCTGTAATATATTTGTTGTTGTATAGTGTTTAGCGTCGCTTTCAACAATTTTTCAGTCATATCGCGACGGTGTCTACTTGAGACAGTATTCTAAGCGCTGTCACACTGGAGTATCATGCCGCATACACATGGTATGATACCCAACCCAGTCACATTATACTGACACCGGGCCGACCAGACCTAGAACTCTCCTCTAAATGCTGAGCGTCAAGCGAGGAAGCTTCTAGTACCATTTTTAAAGTCTTTGGTATGACCCGGCCGGTGATTGAACCCACGACCTTCTGCATGCGAGGCGGACGCTCTACCACTTGACCACGCCGCGGTGTTTCTGTAATAGAAAATTGACAATTGATTCAGTTGGACAACAGCGAACATTCCTTACAAGATATGATCATTTTATTTATGTTTTACTTTTCTCTGTATCTAACTGTGTTAAATCTGATTTGCCAATATCATAAAGCAAATAAATATACGACAAAATAGTGAAATAATCAGCATGACATTTGGTTTTGTAAGAAAATGACAATTTCTGAAAAACAATAGACATTCCTCATTAGATAATTTTATATATTTATTACTATTCTGTCTGCCCATTATTGCTTCTGTCAACATATCACATTAATAGATCAGTATTTGCCACTTTGGAAACAAAGATACGTGCTGTCTGGAATACGATAGAGCATTAATATATTGTAATACTAGTATCACCCACATATGATAGAGCATTACTATATTGTAATACTAGAATAAGCCACATGTCAACCTCTAAATTGTCTTTATATTACGTTGCAATGACTAATCTCATTGACTTGCGACAATCTTTTATTGAAGAGAAACAGTAATTGTATGGTTTATAGTTTCTACATAAGAACAGGTTACTATTATTTAAGTCAATAATTGTCATTCTTGTCCTTTTTCAGTACAAACGTGGGCATCTAGACAATAACCTGAATATTTTATGATAACAGCCATGCTAGGTCTATGATCTTATTTAAAATGTATATCATTATCTAAATATACTCAACCCAGTTTTACCTATTAATTTCTAAGCACAAATGGTTTGTGGTTTTTTTTACAGGTTGTCAAGGACACATTAACTGTGCAAATCACGCTCAAAGTATTCTTGCGTAGCACCAGTACTAAGTACAAAATTATCTTGCCCAAGGACATCCTACATCGCCGTGTGAGTTCGAACCCAGAACCCTCCGATTCTGGATTCGATGCTCTACCACTGAACCGTGCGGTCCACTACAACTTATAAAATACAGAACAGTTTATTGAGACTTCAACAATATACAGGTGGTCACTGCTATCCACATTCGATTATGATGATTGAATGACGATGAAGTCTAGTGAACTATTCTGCATTCGGTTTCCTTTAAACATCATTAAAAGTCCGAAAGGCATACATTTTGATATTGATAAAAATGACTGATATCACACTGCTTAATGCATTCCTATAAACACTTACTGTCCTTTAGAAATTTAAAAACTGCACAATAAATGTGTATTTTTTCAAAGTAGCACTCCCTAATATAACCTGTTTGTTTACATTTTATATTCGGTGGTGACTCGGGTAGTTTTCCGACAAATCTCTGAAAATTGTAAGAAGTACACATATTTATAAACGTGTTTTGATGCACACACAATCTGAGATGGTAAACGTAAGCAATCACTTAGTTTCACATATATCGTTTATATGACTTAAACAGCAGCATAATATAGTTTTGGTATTGTATACACTTTTAATTGCCAATGTTTATTTGTAATACTTATGAAACTGGCTGTAGTCGTGTTACAATGCGTTTTATATTTGTACTCTACTTTCTATTTTTTCTTTAAAAATGTATAAAGCCATGTTAGACAGAGTGTATTTAATTGTATTAACTGTAATTTTCCTTTATAATTACATAAATAACTATATGAAGAACAGTGAAATAATCAGCTGGACATTTGGTATTGTGATAGTGAATTTTCTGTCTTCAAAACAGTTTTAATTACACGGCTGAGGCGAAATCGTTACAAATCCACACTATGCTTTATTCCGGTAACACCTTCCAGAGGCATAACACTGTATTTTTAGAAAAAGTGACGCATGGTTCCCAGGTAGTCTTAGGCGAATTAATGAAGATTCGAAGACTTGTAATATTGAATATGGTATTGAATCCGATAAAAATTATAGGGTTATTTTATTTGTTGACAAGCTAAGAAAGCTTCTCCGATTATGTGTAATACTGAGCGAGTATCTTCATAACGATAAGGGTAATAATAATAGATGTCTTTGGCTTAATAGTGGGGAAAAGTAAGTGCCAGAGAGTGATGACAAATCATAAATGCTATATGAAATGATGATATAAATTTGAAGACCATTATCGTTGAACATTCTTTATGCGGCATATCATCGGCGTGGATGTATAAGTCTCTTCTCTCTTCTACTCGATCAGTCAGTTATATATGTTGAGGATGGTCCTCACCACATCATCAACAAGGAATCATCCAAAGTCACAAACAATAGTTTTAATTAAAGAAACGTTTTTGCTTGAAAAAAAACACACAACAGATTTGAATGGCAGCTGAGTTACTATTTTAAAGATATATTGATGCCAGCGATAAACGTGTATTGTTTTCCCGCTCGCAGTCATATTTATATAATATATACTACTGTATGAGGAAAACGCTGAGAACAGAAGGATCTAACTATGCTAGTGGAGTCCATGGTATGCTTCCCGTAACAATTTATCTGGTATGATTTAGACACGTTTGGGCACAACATTTTCTTTTCCCCAATTATACTTAATTTTGGTCAGGACACTCCCATGCAGATACACATGTATTCGATTCTGCCGCGCGTGCTAAAACGTTGTGAATCGTTGTCAATATTGGAATGCAACATGGTGTTGTTGTTTTGTTTAATGCAGTAATCATTATATATATATATATATATATGAATAGTTCGTCACTTCCGGGCAATATTTCAATTAGGACATTTGTACTCGTGAGTTCCAGTTCACAAATATACACTATGATAGGAATGTAAGGGCTGTTTTTATGATATATCTCCCAACAATCGGATCAGAACATTTTTGATATATCAGGTATATCCCCCAACGTTGCGATTGGATATAAAATACGTATACATTGTTGACAAATGTGGCTCTTAACAAGACTCGTGACCCCTACATATTCCATCGAAACTGCTTATCGTATTATTAAACACAAGTTAGGAAAGAAATACGCATTACATGTATTTTTACGTTTGCAAACATTCTTAGCGGTTTAATAAACGTATATGATATAGGTATATATAATCTCAATGAATCAAGTAAACTTAAATCATAACAAAGTTTAATGATTTTTTTTACAAACTTAAAATATTGAAATAGATAATATTAAATAAAGTAATGTCTATTTTAAATAAGTTGTAATAGACATTGTTTGGTATATTTAAAACTAAATATGTATTAAAATTGTATGCTGTTTCTTTTTTTCTGTTTTCTTTCCGAATTAAAACATAAAAATAACTTATACATGCAATATGTATGGCGAGTGCTACAAAAGATCTTCCTAAGGTCAGCATGATAGTGTGTATTTCTCTTTCAATAAGTTAAAATAGTATGGTATATTTGAAGAAAGACATCCATTTACATGTAAGCTGACATAATGTAAGCCTACGTTGTATTTATTTAGCTAGGCGAATTAAAACAGTTGAAATACAATTCTTGTTCGGCCTCATTGAAACTTTCTAGTATATTTTATAGAACTTGCCCAAATATTTAAAGAATCGTATTTCCCTCATTAAATCATTGATAGACACTGTTACTTCCGCTTAATTTGGTATTTTTTTTTTGGTATTTGTTTAGCTGTATTTTCAATCTTCGGCAATACAAATTTTAATACCAAATAATTGATAATCAAATATAAAAAGAAAACAATGAAGGTACGAACACTTATATTTCAAAACAAAAAATGCAAATTTTATCTAAGTAATACTTGACTTATACATACTGTATGTGATTATATTATTCGTCACCGTTACGCAACAATATATTTCGATGTTAGATTACATTTTTAGAGAGAAGTTATTTGTAACTTTTTTATGAGGACATCTTATATTATTTTTCTATATGTAAAATACTAATTTTCGTAAATGTTCAATCGTGCATTTTTCTTTTCAGTTAAACAAACATTTTAACGTATACGTTGTCGTTTCTTTGACAATATAATTAGAAATTGAGATACTCAAACTATCAACTAGTACAATAAATCTCTGTTCATCAACTCTCAAGTCCTAGTGACAGATATCAAAATTAATAAGGCAGAGAGCGCGACATCTATTTCGAACACAAGGACTGTTAAACTGTCTAGTTGTCAGGTTCAAGTCGTCCACTCTGTTTCACCAGTTAAACATATCCAGATGACGGTGGCATTGCTTTAAGGTATAACTTGGTAAAAAAATGATAAACTTTTCTTAGGGAAGCAACCTAACAGCGTAATAGATAGCGATGTTTATAGACGTTCAACTCTAACCACTCAAATTAAAACAACAGATTAACTTGATATAGCAATTAGCAGTGGATTGCGTATATTGACACAAGAACAGGATTCGTGTATTTGAGAGCAAATTGTTATTTTTTTCGCTTTTATGAATATAGCTGTTATTAATAGGATATCACGAGTTCAACTATATTGGTGGTAAATACACCAGCTTTATTGCTGAAAATCGGTTAAATAATACAAAATTTACAGCAAGCACTAATATCATATTGTGAATTTCAATGAGAATTTAGTGAAAAATATTGTGATAATACTTTAAGCACACCTTTATTTATGCTTTTGACATATTTATTCAAAAAAATTTATATGAATTTCTGAAACGAACATCTGGAATTTAAATCCATCAAACTTCTGCATTGCTTTTGCCCACCAAAGTCATGCTTTTGGGATATTAAAACAAATTGAAATGAATATAATGAATGAAGTATTTTTATTTCAACAAAAAGAGCGTTTATCAAATTGAATAAATATTTGGCCGAAACAAGCCCCGAAAAAGAGTATTCTTATCCGCTTTTCAAACGTTTTCATCAACAATGTCGTGAGTGGAAGACTTAATTGGAAAACAATGCTGTCAGTTTCAACGATTGTGTTATAAGCCTGTAGAACGGACCTTGTACTCCTGATTGGGTCCGTAAAATAGCAATGTTGGAAAATCCACCTTTGAGCGAGTTTATTTGTCAGTTGTTTCAAATGAAAGTTTGATGACGTCATCGTTTAGTAAGTGTTAAACTGTTATGAACTGTGGTACAGGAGAGAATCACAAATTACTTAAAAAAAAACAAAAAACGAGATATTATGTTAAGATATTTCAAGATGAAGATTCATAATTATTGTAGAAATCACTGTTTATCACATTATTAACGGTACAGGAGTGTAACAAACCCATGGCATATTTTATAAATTACCTTTAGTAATATCACTTCTGATTCATCGTCCGGTGTTTTCCACCGAACTCGGCTCTCATACTTAAAATGCCGAACATCGTTTCGACTTCCCCGAATATATAAATGACGTCGATGTGTCGTGGTAAAATGACGGTAATTTGAAACGTTATGTCATACGACAAATGGCGGAAACATATATGCCTAACTTTTTGTCGTTCCCAATAGTTATGGCATGTTAAATAAATGAAATTGTACTACTTTTCTTTTTCATTTATTATTTGATTTATTAAACTCGTTGGCAAAAATGATATAATGTTCGGCAAAACCTCGCATAATATATTTTACCAACTCGTGTAATAAATCTGATAATAAATGAGCAATCATTTATGATCCTCTATCTATAAAACTAATAGTGGCATTCTAGCTTTGAAATTAAGCATAACAACTCTTTGAAAATAAGTAGAATCAAACCCGTGTAAGCGGTCACCTCTATTAAGGAGCCACGTGTCTTAAGCAACCATATTTTTAAATTCCCATTTCTATGCTTTCATAGTAAATAAACCCGTATTAAACAATCTGTCTTAAAATGCTATATATGCTCCTTCCTTTGACTGGCTTCTTAACATAGGTTTGACTGTATATGATAATTATTTCCTGGGATGTTATTTTTATCACAAGGATGACAATTTAACCGGTCGTACATGTAACAATATTTTACAACTTTGTACTCACTTTATCTATTGTTATTGCCAATTGCATCTATAAATTATATGACTTAAGCACATAAAGTATATTAACTAATACATGTAAGTCACGAAAGTGTAGTATAATCTGTTTTATATAGAAATAAATAAGCAAATGATGATATAAATGTTACATGCACATATGCCCATTAAATAGCAATTTAAACACAAAATAGCAGCACTCAACTTACTGGGTCCATATATAACGGCAAACAATACATTTGTATTAAAATTGAATGGAATGTATAAAGATGAGCATTCCATTAGAATACATGTACAAGAAATTCATAATTCAACCATATCTGAAACATTAATATACCAATAATATATACATTTATATATATGATTAATATATACCTCCAGGGTTCTTACACCACTATCATCGCCCTTGAGTATTCCAGTCTCCGGATCTACAAATGGAGCATGTAGAAATAAAACTGTAGTTCTCTTTTTTCTTTTTTTTCAGGGCTTTGTACTGCAGTGTTTTATTGTTACCTAGCATGAGTTAAATGATCACTATTTAAGAAATCACCACTGAAAATGTTATGCTGATACACTGTACCAGCTTCCTGAACAATTCTGTGTCATTTCAGAATTGTTGGTTCGAACCGCATCTTGGACATATTATTACAGTAACTCTGGATACTGAAAGGTCTCCCAAAAACATTGAATTTCTTGCATATCTGGAACCAGTGAAGAATTTGAACCAAACCACATGCAGCAGATTTTGTTTTTTACTGTTTCTTGGACATAAATGTTACAATGGAGCCCTATTGGAAATGTAATATTGGCGTGGGACGTAATCAGAAACTGACCTTTCTGCATGTTGCAGAATTAAGGGAAACTGATTTTTTTTAAAAGAAGGTATTAAACTACTATGGACATTTTATGAAAAGTTTATGATAGAGATTACACACATTGACCAGATTGTGCATATGGCAATGTCTTAATAGTCATACTATCCAGGTATTATTTATTATTATGTTAAAAATGGGGAAACAAAAAGAGAAATCCATCATGCCTAATGCACGGCAGAATGCTGGTTTACTCGTTAGATGGTCATTTTGGTATTTCCATGTCCATAGTTTTAGGTTTATAAGCAGTGTTCATTCTCATATTTCATGAACACCTGTCCTCATAGACAGATCACATATGTGACACTCTCTCCTTCATATTGCTTTGCCATATTTCTGTTGAGTTACAGACCCTTCATTCAGCTTCACACTGAACTCCTATGGTCTCATATTCCATGAAAACCTGTCCTCATAGACAGATCATATTTGTGACACTCTCTCCATCATATGGTTTTGCCATATTTCTGTAGAGCTACTAACCCTTAATTTAAGTTGAAATATCTGCAAGATCACACTGAATTTCCATGGTCATGCTTATTGCTCAGATTTGTGAATTGTAAGCTGATTTTTACTTTAATGCATTACGCCAGTCTGTTATTTCTGCATATAAGAATAGGAGTGTCTGCAAAATGAAAATTAATTGCATATATAAAGTGGACTGGGAGTTTGTACTTTTTTCTTGTTTAATTACTAAAAGGCAATAGTTGCAAACTTGCCAAGAGGCCAGTTTACGGTTAACGTCGGTTGTCGTTGCATTAAATTCTTCGTCGAATCATTGAATTTGGCGTAGTTTTGTTTGTTCTCCATTTTTATGTCCAGCTTTCCGGACAATTGTTTGTCATTTCAGAATTGTTGGCTCGAACTGCATCTTGGGCGAATAGTTGACATATTATTACTCTGTCTCACAAAAGCATTGAATTAAGGTATGCTTTTCTTCCTTTGTAATCGTGGACCAATTGTGAGGATAAGAAAGGAACAATGTTTAAGCTGAATTAGAAAAAATGGGAAAGCTTTCATATGTACAATAATTTAGTATGATTAAACATTTCCAAAGTTTTATAAAGGTTTTTTTTTATTTTGAATATTTAGCGTCAATGTTATGCCATAGAGGGCTAAAAGACGATCAGTGTACCTAACCACTGTTTCCTATGATCCTGTAAGGTAAACCAGTATTCGAGCACACCCCATTTGCGTAAGTAACTGATAACTATTTATTACGTATGACCTGACTCAAACGATGCATATCTAATTAATGATTTGTATGTGTTTGTAATAAATGCAAAGCAAGTGTCTGCCACAGTCTGCCTACTTTGAAAAACACATTATGATGACAACATGACTATACACTTTCATTTGTGATAGTGTGGGTTTATATGATAATTATATATATAAACAAATGATTTGTTTATACTTTCTTTGTCATGTATTTCTATTGATTTAATATAAATTTAAACATCCTTTGCGAAAATTATAAGGTTCTATTTACATATATATAGATATATATCAAAAACGATAACTCCACCCGAAGATAGTTTACTAGAGATGTTTTAAAGCACGTAATTATTAATTCTAATTTTCATAGAATTTGATTATATCATTTGAATTATTTCTTTGCTGGTATTGCACTTAAACATATTGTCACAATGAACCCTCAAGAGGATTTCAAACAAAACGAAATCCGTAATGTAGGCACTAATACGAATGCAGAATTGCCGCGAGAAACTACTCAAAGTGCGTTAACACCGACAGATCGTCGAACACTATTTTTTTTTCTAGATGTAATTCGTTTAGATATATTATTTAGCGTCATTGCTAAATAACTGAGGGTTTATTGAGAACGTCAAGGTAACATAAACACTGTGATCCTGAAACTGAAGCATAACCATCTCCGAATCGGCGGTTAGAGCCGAATGACAATGCACCGATCAAACTCACGACTTTGGATTGGGGTCAGTCCATCTAGCGTCTGAGTTAATCGGGCCTTGCTAAATTGGTTTTGTAATTTAAGGAGGCCAACATGTTTGTGACCTGTAGTCAATACTGACGATAAATCAATGCACGCAACCGCCTTCGTAAAATGACATATTTTATTTACACTACCCGTTTGATTATATGGAATAGTGCAATGTAGGATTCATCTGTAAATCAGGTTTAAGCTACCTGATGATGGTGTCGTTACTGACGTGTCAATGCATTTCTCAATCAGGTTTAAGCTATCCAATGATGGTGTCGTTACTGACTTGTCAATGAATTTCTGAATCAGATTTAAGCTACCATATAATGTGTTTCTATAAACATGTCGATGCATTTGTGAATCAGGTTTAAGCTACCAAACAATGGTGTTGTTACTGACGTGTCAAGGCATCTGTGAATCAGGTTTAAGCTACCCAATGAAGGTGTCGTTACTGACGTGTAATTGCATCTGTAAATAAGATTTAAACTATGCAATGATGATTTTGATTTGAGCTACCATAAAATGTGTTTCTATACACATGTAGAAGCATTTTTTAATCAAGTTTAAGCTACCCAATGATGATGTTGCTACTGAAGTGTCAAGGCATTTCTGAATCTGGTTTGAGCTACCCAATGATGGTGTCGCTACTGGCGTGTCATGACATTTATGAATATGGTTTAAGCTACCCAATAATGGTGTTGCTACTGACGCGTTAAGGAATCTGTGAATCAGGTTTAAACTACCCGACGTTGGTGTTGTTACTGACATGTCAAGGCATCTAAGCTATCCAATGACGGTGTTGCTAATGACGTCTCAAGGCATTTCTGAAACAGGTTTAAACTACCCAATGATGGTGTTGCTACTTACGTGTCAAGACGGCTTAGGCTACCCAATGATGGTGTCGCTACTGGCGTGTCATGACATTTATGAATATGGTTTAAGCTACCCAATGATGGTGTTGTTACTGACGTGGCAAAGCATTTGTACTTATCAACTATTCTGTATATTAATTTTGTTCTCCTTATCTATTTTCTGGCATTAACCTATTTTAGTGTTGTACACAATATGTTCATATGAAGACTTGTTTTGTTTGTAATAAGCACATCTTTATATATACTTTAATGATTTTTTCCTCATGTTACCAAATTTTTAAATGTCAGTGTCGTTAAATATGTCAAGTGAATTAACTTTATTCGCTATTTTGGGACAACCCTCTTAACTCCACAAGAAACTTCGTTTACGCTAGTACTGCATGTGTAAGTTGTAAAGAACAGCAGCGCTCATCTGCATAAAGCATACACACTAAAGCTGTGCTTTCCAAAGAACTTCAAGAACAATCATATCCCAAGATAGATAAATTTACATTGAAAGTATTGTGTATTTTGATAAAATCTAAAATAACTTTTGTAAAATATGTCATAAAACCATAAATTGACGCCATTTTTCTGACGTGACGTCTTGCAATGTTTACTGTTTTCTGCTCAAATATCGAATATGATATATTTTTCGTTTTTAAATTTTGTGGTTGATTAGGAAATCCAAATCTCGGGTAAAGGTACGTGTAAATAACACTGTTTAGTTTAAACACATACATGTGAAAAGGGGTCATTCTACAAGTTCTGACAACATTAGATTTGGTATTCCCCCTACAAGTTTATACAATATATGTTCAATTGTCGAAACTTTAACACATTTTCAATTTAAATTTGTTTTATAATAAGAGAGAGAGAGAGCGAGAGAGAGAGATAGAGAGAGAGAGAGAGTTTATTTGCAGAGTAGCTTGACTACGATTATTCTTTATTTCATGCGTATATGGTTAAAATAGATAAAATAAATATTGGTTTTGGTGTGATCTTACTTTATTTTGTTGTTAATAAAGTTTACTCGCTTAAGATCAATTATAGTTTTAACGTAATATTATGTAATTTAAAAAAAAATAATGTTGTTATCGTCATGCACTTCAGTAATCACGTCTCACACACCAATAACTTTGTACTGTTCTACATAAAGAGACATACACTTCTGGAACACTGAACACGTTGTCAATGGTTCTAAAAGTGTCTTGCTTCCATAGATTGTCCTATGTTTATCTAAATATGCCAGGGAAAAACATGGGGTTGACCTGGTTGCTTATTCGCAGTTTTGATGTATTGATGACACCTTTTCATTTTTAACAATTCTGTCCATTTGTTGCAGTGTATCACTACACATCTTTAAACTGTTATATCTTCACCCAACAGTACCTAATGTCATCCAAACTTGACAGAACTCATAAATATGTTCCAATGTTCTCATGGGTACAAAAATATGACCATTTTAAGCATTTTCAACACAAATAATACCAAACCGATTTACACAGCTATAATTGCTTTGGCGCAATAATCTTGTTACTATCACTAAGGGGAGTCAATTGGTAAGTGGGACCTTTAGAGTTCCGCCATTAGTTGTTATGTTCTTATGTTTATATGTTAAACATCTTTCACGGTATTTGATCAAATGAATTTTTTATACATGGAAAGTGGGTGTTATAGTTACTGTCGCTTTTAAAATAACTTAAAGAAGTTTTCTGCCATACATATTGAACATTGGTAACACTATAGTATCTTTATAATGTACAAATATGAGCTGTTGGTGAGAAAGATAAGTGATTATTTGAATGTGCATTCATTATTTAAATCATTATTATAATTATAATATCACTATAATGCACGAAGATGAGCTATTGGTGCGGGAAAAGGGTTGTCCGAATTTGTGTCCATTACCAAAATTGTCTTCTTGTGTCAACATAACTGCATCAATTTTTTAAACATTTCGTATTCTTAGGAATATCATTTTCAAGTTTACATGTATGTACACATTTATAAATAAAACGAAAATAATATTTTATCAGTACGAGGAAATCAAGCACGACACCATTAGTTTTACAGAAAGTTCTCAAATGGTAATTTTCAGACAGTGCATGTAGTACTAATTTTCATATGGTTATACCGTCACACGCACACGTAGAAAACAAGTTGTTCAATGCGTTAAAAATATTGAAGTATTTCCATTACGTCCCTATAAATAACAAAATCTAAATATTTTGTGAATGGGTGACCTTTACAATTGTTTTTATGACATTTATGTTTTACACGAATTTTCCTTATAGTAATTTAAAACGGGCAGCTGGGTTATACCGTCTATAATAACGTTCATGACACTTTATCTAATAAAAATTTAGTTAAAAAAACTACATCAGCAACAAGTATATCTTGATATATAGCGTTTTTGTCCTCAGGATAATCAATAATTAATTTATTTCACAAATATATCGTAATATCAATATTGGCGTGATTTTTATAACGAAACCAGATTAAATAATACCATGTTCAATCTCTTGAAACGTGAAACTTCTTCATCCCTTACATTTCATGTAATCCCGAGGGTGTCAGTATTTAGAAGTTAGACTGTATTTGTATTATAATAGTGCAATTGCAATCATTGATTTGCATTTGGAGGTAGTCTTAACAACAACAGGAGCTGTGGGAAATCTTACTTTGCCTGGATGATGGATACATATGGGATAGCGTGGCCACGGTGCATACGATTATGCAATAAGTATGAGATTTTGTCTGTTACAGAAAATACCGAATTTCAAATTATTAATATTAATATAATAATCAAAGATAATGAGTATACAATTTACGTAGAACCGGTCAGAAGTGGTTCATCTTTATTGTGATTACTATAAAAGAGGTTACATAATGTATACAGTTGGCCAGTATAATACAAAGATTTTGTGTTGTTGTATGGTGTTTAGCGTCGCTTTCAACAAATTTTCAGTCATATTGTGACGGTGTCTACTTGAGACAGTATTCTAAGCGCTGTCACACTGGTGTATCATGCCGCAGACACATGGTATGATACCCAACCCAGTCACATCATACTAACCCCGGGCCGACCAGACCTAGAACTCTCCTCTTAATGCTGGACGTCAAGCGAGGAAGCGTCTAGTACCATTTTTAAAGTCTTTGGTATGACCCGGCCGGTGATTGAACCCACGACCTTCCGCATGCGAGGCGGACGCTATACCACTAGACCACGCCGCGGTCAATAATACAATGACAACGTGTGGCAGAAATAATGGATACAAATATGATTTTACCAAAAAAATATCAAACATTCTAACAAAAGTGACAAAAGTAATAAAAATAAAACAAATGTCAATCCAATTAAAAGCCAACCAAAGTATATATTTACAAATTGACAACATTAACAAATTAAGTAGTAGAAAACAACATAGACCTATCAATTCAAATTAATTGTTGATGACATGTGAAATGATATTAGACAACCGTGCTTTAGTAAATCACAATCTGTCTAATAAAGATGTCAATAAATTTGTCGATATGTCGCGTTGTTTAAGCCTACACAAGTAATACAACTGCGATATTATCTTTAATTATTATAACCGGTTAGAAAGCGAAGTAGGTATGTTTGTTTTATAGATGTATTTGTGTTTTTTTTTTCTGAATTTAACGTGGGTCGGCACACCGAACTATTATTCCAGGGATCTACTAGGCGAATAGCTAAGTAACTGACGAATTCCCTACATATTGAAAAGTTGGAAATGCTTGAATGTAGGACAATGTTCAGGACCACTCATCGTAGAGACTGTGACAGGATGAGGATTTGAACTCACGACCCCTTGGTCAACAGAAAGACGCGTCATAAAATGTGCTAGACGTGCATGATAGACGAGAAATAAAAGTTCAACATTGCTTTATCGAAAATAGTAACCGATTAATCTGTGTGCCAATTAGGTTTTAGGTTTCGCTGATTGTAAAAATCTTTGTCAGAAACATAGTGGTATTGGTATGAGTTGTGACCTGTAGACATCATCTTCTGACCTGTAGAAGTCAGCTTCATTGCACTCTGACTTTATTTCATGTCGTCTGGAAACGTGTCTTCATAACTTTAGCAACAATGCTCAATGCCTAAACTGCCCTAGTAACGTCCTTTGCGTACATGTCAAGAATGAACGCACATGTAATGAAAACAACAATATATTGAAACGGGTCATGAGAGGTAATATTAAATCGATCACAACCTCATACGCCCCCGGTCACCGGTTTTAACAGTGTCCTTATTTAGAACCTCCTTAAATAAGATCAATAGATATTTGCATATTGTAAAATATAATCGGTAACAAACAATAAACAGTCGACGAAATATACTCCAGCCACTTTACACTTAAACATAATTTTTGGGCTCAACAAGGAAAGTCGGTTATCGCCTGATACATTATGTAACACTGGTTAATATATGCAATGTATAGTTGGTTTATATTTTTGGTAGTTAGACGATGCAGTGGATCAGCAGTTGCATTGTCTACACATTTGGGAATTACAAGTTTTTCATTAATAGTTTTTATGAAGCCAGTTTTAATCTGAATGTTTTGAATATCTATGTGTATTTGTATTTATTTTGTCATATATTTGTAATGATGAAAAACAGTAATAGTTAAATAAAGTTAGTTCATTAAAATATATCTATCTATCTATTTGTAATTTAGCATATAAAATAATATTAAACAAAAACACAATAATGCCCCATACACAAATATTGTAGGGCTATATACATGTACGTTGTTATAGAGACCATCTTAATGTATTGACTATTTGTTCTCAGCCCAATGAAGAATACTTAATTCCAAATCCTTTTTTAAACACCGTCATATAAATCAAATGGTTCGGCAAGCTACACCCGCTAATAAGTAACAAATTCACAATAAAAAATTGCTTGGTAAAGTATAATCGCTACTTGAATTCATATATAACCAAACGCATTGATTTCGATAACTATCATGGCGTTAATGTATGTTGTGTAATTAAAACTATCAGAGAGAACATAAACACACAGAAAGTGATTGGTTTTATAATTGTTTTATGTAATTATATTGTTCATTGTTTTAATTGATAATACATTTCAAATGAAATTATTAAAATTTCTCTGTTTTGGCACATTAATTCCCACGCGATACCACGATAAATAACAAATATTAACACACGAAATTGTCAGGCAAGGCTTTGTTCAAATATGCATTTGAAGATGAATTAAGTGTTTACCGAACGGTGATTTTAAATGAGATTGATGAAATTAAATTAATTTAATGAGAAAAAAAACGATCATAATAATCAAAATCGATATAATGGTTTATTGAGACAAATAACATGATTTGATCCCTTTCGTTAATTGAGAAAGCAGAGACTGAATCATTTCATATGGTAACTACTTCATGTGACGGTTTTTGTATTCTATATGGTACCTTTCTTTGCATGCTCATGCAAGTATAAAGAAGAAGGTGATGTTAATTAGGAAGCTACGGCATGTGTGCCTTTATACTTTAATTAGTATTAACCACCGAGGAAGACAAACACTTAAACATGCGCGTGTAAATAACGTTTTACAGATAACGTTCAGGGAATTAAATGTTTATATGTCTTACTATATTCAACATTAATTGATCAAATATCTGAGTCATAAGGTTGTCTTCGCTCAGAATACTCTACCATTGGTAATGCTTTTAAACTGCAGTCTATTATTTCTAAATATTTTTGTAAAAGGAATTTGAAGATTTCAGGAAAACTTTCTACAGTGTACAAAGCATTAACCTATGTATTGTACAGAGAATTGGTCGTATAAAAGAAAATCATTTCGTTCAATACAAAGAATATGTAAAACTGTTAAAGTATGCGTAAACGTCAATGGTAAATAGACGGATTATTTTCACTGTCGAAGCGGATTACGTCAAGGTTGAATTCTCGGTCACAGAGAATTCGTTTGATTGCAAAATAAATATCTGAATTCTCTTCATCACTTGCAATAATATTATCATGATATTTGGTATTGTTTTCAATAAATTGCCAAAAAAATGGTTAAATGCATATTGGCATGTTATCGTTGTAATAATAAACTATTTAATATAATATGAATATAGAAAATAATCATGTGCATATTAATTTAACAAAACTTCTTATAATAGATAAAAATGAATTATGGTTACATATATAAATCAATGCTCCTTTGCTGGCAACCAGGGATGGTAATCACCAACCATTCTTAAGAATATTCTTGAAAGAATCAATGTCATTTTCAAACATTTGTGAATGAAGATGCTGACTGTTAAAATATACGCATCACGAGAGAACATAATGGAGTGACATTTTTAAATGAATTTGAAATAACCCTGAGACGTAATCAAAGACTAAAGATTGTTTAATTTTTTCAATTACTTAATTTAAAAGATGTTTTCCTAAGGAATGGGTGCTATTTTCTCGATTACATTTTAGTGTTAGTGTCCTAAGAGACACATTAAATTAACAAATGAGTTCAAGACGGTACACTAATTCACCTTTACGCATAGATACTATCAAAATGTAGAAAATGTATGAGTGAAACATAGCATGTTTTATGATAATATATTGACTTACTGTCAGAAATTCATATGCACAGTGCATATACATAAAAATATAGTATTGGGATATTTCGACAGCCCAACATGCTTTAACTCGTTTCGGAAATTATTGTTTCATTGTATTTCGATTTAAGATATGTAAAGGATAACAGTATTAGCAAAGGTCATTTTGAGTGGCTTAATATCACCAGTTACAAATTCACTTGCCATGTTAAATTTAAAAAAAAACGGCTTTATGCTTATATTACAAACTATCATTTATATTATATATTATTTACTTATTAACAGGATATGTTCCTAGAGTAGAAACAAAAAGGTTGTGTAAGGTGCAGTCAGTATCTACAATGTAATAACCGAATTGAATTATTCTTTGTTTGCATTGCATTATTCCAAATTGTCTTGAATACATTCAAAGTATTCATAGAATCACAGAAAGTATCAAATTATTGTAGAGCTCTAAAATATATGGTTATTTAAGATCGCGAATGTCTTTATAATAAATTATCACCATGTGAGAATATCTAACAAATTGTCAAGAAAATCTGCATTGTAATGTTTTTTGGAAATCAAAAGTTTACCGAAGAACTAATTTTCATATAACTAATTTTTTTCTCAACCAAGTATTGCACAGATTGAACGATGTAAAATGCTATTGAAGAAGATGTATTCAGAGCCAATTATTAATGATAGATGCAAGTGGCTTTCGTAGCCGGAGTACATACTATAGCTAGAAAAGTCACTCTTTGACATTACCCCATAACACAAAATTATTATCTTACTGGAAACAGAAAGTTATCTTTAATACACGCACGCATTAGAAATGGGTGTTGCAAATTAGGTTTTGATAAATTTACAAATCGACTAACAACATATTCTAGATGCCCGGGTTGTGGTAACGAAAAAGAAGACGCCGAACATTATTTTATGAAATGTATTATATTCTCAAATGAACGAATCCGACTTTTTAGAGCCACACGTCGATTTCATACTCTCAGTCATCATACTTTACTCTTCGGTAAAGACAATTATACTGACGATGAAAACTCATTTATATTCACATCTGTGCAGCAATTTATCAAAGACTCAAAACGATTTGATATTAATTAACTAAACAATATATGTGCATAAAAAGTCGGCTTGATGACGATTCTTCTAATCAAAGGGTATATTTAGATTGCCTTTAGATTACCTTATTATTATATCATACAACCATTATTTCCAATTCCCTTTTTTCTTTCTTTCTAAATCATTTATCTCTATAATAGTTATCTAATATCTAAATCAAATTGTTTTATTTATAATATGTTGTTTATCTGCAATTGTCATTTTGAGTATTTGTAATTCATTTTGTGTAGGGAAGGGCCGTAACTAATGTTGGTAGAACTTGTGGCCCAGCACTTTTGCTTATATATGTATATATATATATATGTTAAAAAGCAATAAAATATGTTTAAACTAACACAAAATTTGTTGCAAACACATTCGAAAACAGACGTGCAACTTCTCTAAAATGTCGAATGGAACAAGAAATTATAATAAAAAACAATAAAGTAATTGATACACTGCAAAATAGATGGTTTGACATTCCTAAATAAGTTTGATTTTACATACTGTTTATTGTCTGTTTGTCGCTTTGGACTTACAACTATATCAAATAATATCTGCATTTTAGCAATTATAGATTGAAGTTTATATGATAAATACATTTTGTACGGCTCAGATACAAAACCATTTATCATTTTATAAATTATGAACGCATTTAATTTAACGGTTCTTACTTGATCAGATGCGGGTTGTAGAAGAAATGAATAAGTAAGATTTCTCAAACTTATATTAATTGAAAACAGTTTTTAACGAGTGAACCATTGCGTTAAAATGAGTAACTTTACATGGAAATTATGTAATAACAACACTTTATCTTTGAAAGTTACAGTAATGTTAACGTCTTTCTAATCCCTTAACGTATACAACTGTTAATAATGATTTCACAACTATCACAGTCATGTACGATATATCTCTACTACATAACCATTAGTCTAGTTAGTATTTGTTTTTTTTCATGTAAACTATAATACAAGACGGTATATATAAAGCTTGCGTTGCAATTATGTATTCGTTATCTCGTATTTTAGACAACTCGGTTATTAACAATAATATGGAGTCATATTTGATAAAATAATTCCTTGAAGTTACAGAAAGTTTCCAAGGATAGGAAAGTTACAAACACGGGGCAATCAATGATGTATCTGTTTTATCCTATCGTAATTCAGTATAAAATAAATCAGTGTCTTGTTGACTTTTTTGTTTTTTATCTGTGCTTTCAATTTTTCTTGATTTCATATTCTCCCAATGCTCTAGATTGGTGGAAAGTGCGTCACCATGGTCATGATCCTTATACATATATCAACCATGGTCATACCGTCATATAGTTGTCGGCACCAAAGTGTATAGATTTACCATAGCAGTCATATATTAAACAAAGGTTGTCAGACGACAACAAAGCTCGCCTCTTGGTGTCTAAGTCCAAAAATGGCCATAACTGTGTCAAAATGCAATCCAGAGTTATGGTTTGCTTCTCTGTGTGTTCCAGTGATGATGGTAAACACACATGCGAAGTTTCTTTCACATCCAATGAGTGGTTGCATAGATATCTTAAACTTAAAGAAATGTTTTTGATTGGCGGAAAATGCATCACGTGATCACGAAAACAACACCATTGTCTTTCATGGTACTTTCAATTTTAGGTTATTGTAAATTATACCATACTCCAAAGTATAAAGTAATTGAGAATATAACGGAATTCGCTTGGAATGTCGTTACCTATTTAAAAATAAATACAGACTGAACCTATACAACCGGAAAGGATGATTTATCCACCCTCTAAAATTGTCTTGGCGTGACAGTAAACACATGTCACATTAAATAAGAAACACGTGCCCAATAAATCAATCAAACAATGACTGAAATAACACATTTTATTTTAAACATCAAATATCATGCTATTAGTTAATAGCATTAATTTGATTGATTAATTTTTTCATTAAATTCGTCTCCATTCTCCATTAGGGTTATTGAACGTTTTAAAGTATTGCATTAAGCCATTTTTATAAATATGTAACATGCGAGCTCATCTGCTGTAACTCACATGGGACAGAACATGGGACAGAACGCTTCGTCGTTATTAGATTGAACACTTTAATACGATTAACAGCTTTTCAAAAACAAATAAATAATTCAAATGTTCTAAAATTCTGTTCACAACTATTATTCGAAAGGCTAACTTAATTTGAGATTTCTTTGTATCTTTTATAGAAATACAGTCCTTGAAATTAACGAAAAACAATTAACACATTTATATTATCAATACTCAACGTAGAAATTCGAAAAATATGGCCATCATTCGACAAAATATCATCAACATTTACAAATATTACTAAATCAAGACGAGCAAATATGTGTTTAGCATAGCCACATCCTCTCAAATGTCCAATATATTTCAATTTATGTTTGTCTTCTTACGCCTTTACTATGTAGGAGAGAATGTAGTTTAAATTATCATTCTTATATATTGCTTAAGGTTTTTAAAACTTAAAAACTAATTCATTGTAAGGAATGGAATTGTTAGGCTTAAATTCATTTCCTTCTGTTGTTGTGTATGTGTAAATAATTTCTTATTCTTATCCTTCTTATCCTTACTTATCCTTTAGGTGTAAACTCACCATTGATTTTTGTTCTTTATTCTATAGGAAATAATAAAAGTTTGAAGGCTTATCATTCATAGAGAATCCCAAATGAAAGAAGTGAAACCTACATTTTACTGTTTGTCAACCTCTGCACTATCAACATATGATGAGAAAAGTAGGGGTCACGTGTCATATAAGAGATTTTTTTTCTGCTCAGTGTGTACAATGTTGACAAAGTGAAAGTAGACTTCTGAAATCATGTATTCATACCCCAATTTCCAAGCATCAATTTGTTTTTCTAAATTCACAATTCAAACATGACAGTGCTATCACAATGTTTAAAAGACATCAATAATGTCATTTTAATAAAAACAAATGAGCTTTAAAATAAGGAAAATGCATTTTTAAAGAAGACGAAACGGGGATTTTTTATAACCGCCATTATGTGACTACCCCACTGGAGCACATCCTTTTTCCAATGGTGGTACTATGCCTATAAGGAAACTTTTTTTTAATTACATAATTACCTGTTTTTTTACTAAATACTATCAATTTGAAGTAATACTGCAAAGTTGCAGGCATTAAAAACAAACTTTTGTCAAATACCATTTTTAACACGATCAATTTATATAGGCGCGAGATGTTGACCGACATGAAATTTGGATGTGTTTGACTAATTTTACCAAAAAAAAAAAATTTATTTACCTAATTCTACTATTTTTTTTAAAACCAAAATAGTATCATGACACATTGAAAACATTATCTTACCAAAATACATTATTCAATACAATGTATATGATAAAAAATTGCACATTTCAACAATCCAAAATAAAAAATCTTCAAAATGTTCTGATTTTTCTTGAAATGTCAATGTAAATATGCACATAATTATATGTGTTATATGAGGCATAAATTTGCTAAAATGTGTGTTTTTATGAAGAAAATGTCTCCAATTTGCCATTTAAGACTATGAGAGTGTATAAAAGATTATTTTACCTACAATTAACATTTTGGAAAATCACCCCCCATCTCACTCAAGTTTCTTTTATAAGTGTAATCTCGCCATTGATTTTTGTTCTTTATTTTATAAGAAATAATAAAAGTTTGAAGGCTTGTCATTCTTAGAGAATTCCAAATGAAAGAAGCGAAACCTACGTTTAACTGTTTGTCAACCTCTGCACTATCAAAATATGATGAGAAAAGTAGGTGTCATTTGTCATATAAGAGATTTTTTCTGCTCAGGGTGTACACTGTTGACAAAGTGAAAGAAGACTTCCGAAACCATGGATTCATACCCCAATTTCCAAGCATCATTTTTTTTTTATAAATTCACATGTTTAAACATGACATTGCTATCAAAATGTTCAAAATACATATCAAAATGCATTTAAATAAAAAAGTGCATTAAAATAAGGAAAATGCATTTTTGAAGAAGAAGAAACGAGGGTTATTGATAACTGCCCTTGTGCGATTACCCCACGGAAGCACTTCCTTTTTCCAGTGGTGGTACTATGCCTATAATACATTTATGCTTTTTTCACATTGACGTATTGAAAGTATATTATGTATATCATTGAGTACGAAAACAGAGCAGAAAAATGAAAGTATTGTAAGTGGTGAAAATCAAGTTGTTTCTAATTACCAATTGATCCCCTGAATGTCAGCAATAGGTCCGATCCCCTGAATGTAAACTATCGATCCGATCCTCTGAATGTAAACAATAGATCCGATCCCCTGAATGTAAACTATGGATCCGATCCCCTGAATGCAAACAATGGATCTGATGATATAAAACAGACTAGGCTTAATAAGCAACACGATTCAAAATAAATAAAAACACTGTGTCATATGTTTTAAACATTGTTTCTTCAGTTTCACGCTAGTAGCGATTGATTCTCCCTGAACTTTTTCAGGTATCGCATTGAGTCATTTCTTAAAATATTTCATATTGTACTTGACTGTCGTATTTCACCAGGGAAAAGCTCCGTCGAATTTAGATTAAAATATTTAATGCGATTATTTCCTTTTTAAACAAAAATAAATGATTAGCATTTTCTAATATTCTGTTCAACCTTGTTATTATAAATGTTAACATTAATTTCGAAAAATAAAAAAGCATAATTGATAACTATTATCAAGTACCAAAATGCCAGAAAATGTATATTAACCACGAATTTCCATAGACAGTTTGTATTTTCGTTATTACTATTCTAGACAATATTTACATGCGTATTTATAGGACGAGGTATGCGACCCCACCAAAAATGGCCGTTAAATCAATTAAAATTAAACTCTTTTTTTTCAAAATGTGATGCTTTTCGTTTTGATTTTACTTGATTTTTTTAAAAATATATATTTTGTTTTACATGTTTCTCTTAATACAATACTATTTAAGTTGACATGTACAGCAAAATTATGCATTGTTTTAACATTTAATCCATTTTATGTTAATAGATCATAGTTTTAACAGTAAAGGTACTCTTGCCACAAAACAATAAATACACATATTACTCAGAGTGTACTTGGCAATGATCAGAATACATATCTGTGTGTGGCAAGAATGCCTTCATAATGAAACAACTACTTAGAAACAAAACATAGGACACATTTAGGGGAAATCAGCATATTCCTTAATTTTAGCTGTCTATGAGGTAATTTCATGAATAGAAACATATGAAATTAAAATATAAAACATACATTAAAAAAGTATATTGAGAGATTAAATTATATTATACAAATACACCAAACTTTCTAAAAAATAAATATTTTAAAGAAATGCATTTTACAGGGCCATTATTGAGACTTTTTGAACTGTGTCCTTTGTTTTGTTCCCAGCATACTTTGAATATTTATGATCGATTTCTTGTTGAGCACGTTATGTTATTATGACTGATTTACTGGTGTAAACTGTAGTGTGTTAAACAAAGACAATTTATTTGTTGAAGTGTTTTCATTACTTCACTACTTTAAAGTAGTGTCTGAATACAATGTTTGAAAGTATGACATATTAATGCATGGAATGTTCAAATGAAATGATGCACCAATCCCACGGAAATTCTTAAGTTTTGGTTAGAACAAGCACTCTTTAAAACACCCGTATTACTTCTGTCTAAACCAACTACGATTGGTTCGTGTAAATATAATTAGAATTATATTGATACACGTAATAAATGTGCTAAATTCTATGTTTTGAGTATTCAGTCAATATTTTATGCCCTTTAGGTGTATTTTCCATTTAAACAAATATTGCTGCGATTGTTAAATCGTAGTAAATGTTTTAACAATTGAATTGTTGACCTGACATATGATTTACCGAATCCCATTTTAATCCAGGGTCAAATCTTTGGTAACGTTGCACCATTTTGTTTACCCCTACTACATGTTTCAACATCACACATAACTAACACAGAAGGCAGGACTTTCTATATATATTTATTTCTTACATTGTTACAACTGTCATTTAAACTTTAATGAATTCTATTAACCCATATGCACGCTTCTAAATATGATTCAAATACGTTCCCCATTTTAGTATAACAGTTCCTATTTTAAACCCAACTGCATTTTTAACCCGCATTTCTACAACAAACCATAATAAAACGAGTCTTATCTCCCAACTTTTCTAAGTATTCTATCTAAACTTAAAACCAGTCTTTCCACCTTGCCTGCCAAAGTAAAACCTCTTAACTGAAATCTTGACTTAACATCATGTAGCTTGCACTCTTCCAATTAAGGTGACAGCTAATTTATCTCATCCATGTTGATGCGTATATGTGCTGGATAGATGTCCACTCTCTTCCGCTAATATGCCAATAAAACTTGTTAACTATCTCTGTATTAGTCTGCTGTACGCAAACTTTTGACAGTGTAATATATCAAAAGTTCAAACTAATTAGGACCTCCCAGCTTAATGACTAGATGTATGTACTTATAGGATAGCCCACACCAGTATAATATTTGGTTTAATTTAACATAATCAAATTTATAAAATACAATAAATAAATGAAGTGACTGACAATAATACATATGATATACCGAATCCCATTGTATTGTCAATATTAACAAACATTTGCTTTTGGCCATTAACGATGTTTCAATTTAATATAACAAAGACACGGTACAAAGTTAAATCTAAAATGTTCTAAACTATACGCAAATCAATTATAAGGAACTATTACATTATATAGACATTTTCTCAGATTCAGTATGATAAATTCCATTATTACAACAATTTTGTTGTTAAGTACTATTTATTTCTTCTTGTGATTATTTTTTTTAGCTTAAAGCTATAGATACATATTTTCAAATTTTCAAAATCATTTCTTATTTTTAATTTAATATAATATTGAAAAATCTCTGGACTGCGGGGAACATGGTAAAATGATACTCAGTTTAAATGACTGATTGATGTTTTATTTTTCTTTCTCCTTTGATGAAATTGACATTAAATAATATATTAATAGTAGAATATTGAATACTTTTTTATCACGGTTACGGTTCATTCATGCTAATGATAATTATGTAATATTACAGCTTGATATCAATTGATCTTCCATGGCGGTTACTTTTGTTGTCACTTTTCGTCGGCATGTTAGTTTTTATTATAATGCTGCAATGTTTGGGATGTTAGTGGTGGTGGCTGTGTATTAAAATTGAACTTGGTAGGTCTCCTGTTGGTATTTCCTAATTGGTTGTATTCAAATATTTCTTTAGAAATTTCAGACATATTTGTTTACTAAAATGAATTTTTTTCATATTCCGGTTTTATGATTATAATATATTTGTGATATGTTTACATCGAAATATGCAAAAACAATAGTTATATTTCGTAGTTTGTTCTTTATTTCTCTCCACCAACACAAAACATATAAAATGAAAGCCCACATTACGATGTTAATTAGAAATATAATCAATATATTATGTTTTATACTTTATTTGAATTTAAGGGATACGGCATTTTGGTAAATGTTCAATTATTCATCAGTCTGCTTTTAAAATTCTACATAATGCAAATATGAAATTAAAATATCCCAGCACATAAATATATGCCATCAATTTGTGTATATGGATACATTATGCTTTATAAACATCTACTCGCAGGATTGTGTCTTTTTAAAATGAAAGTGTTAACTTTTTTTCGATTAAATCATTGTGATAGAAATAATTTCATAAAATTACCATTTTTGTTTTTAATGACTTTTTACTGATGGCGTCATTTGATTTTTTAATTAAAACGTTAAAAACTTATAAAATATGAAGTTTCAGATTCACATGACTGTTGTGAATATTGAATTGGTGTGTGAGCATTGCATAAATTCAATTTTAACATGAAACATGATAGCGTATCCCGTAACGATATGTTTAGAACATGTTATTACATTTATATTTGTCATTCTAATTAGTAAGCAAAAGCATCAATAAGTAGTTGAAATCTCGTATGGTGAAAACGTTTATCAGAAATTTTAAGTATAAATAAAACTGTAAATTCCAAAAGGAAATCATTTCCTTTGAGCCAGATTATGGGAAATATTTATTTCACTAATTATATGTCTGTACGTCCAATTCCGTTGATGTTGATAATATAAATTATTGTAATATATGGATTAATGAATATTCGTTTCGTAATATCCACTTTATTAACGAGATACCTCACTGAAATATATCAAATCTTCCGTGAAACCTTTATCATACTAAATAATCTGAACTAATTAAAATAATTACAAATATTGTCATATCATCGCATTTAGAAAAAAAAAAAAAATTTTACATTAATTATGTATAATAAATTATCTACTATAATAAAGCGTTTATTTCATTCCTTCTTGCTTCGTTAATTTTATATAACATCTTAATTTTTAGCTCGCCGGGACGAAGTCCAAGGAGAGCTATTGTCATGACCCCGGCGTCGTCGGCGTCGTCGTCTGTAGACGCCCAGGTTAAACTTTTGCGTACAAGTTTCAGATATCTATGCAACCACTCATTGGATATGAATGAAACCTTGCATGTGTGTTTACCATCATCAACGGAATACACAGAGATAAAAACCATAACTCTGGATTGCATTTTGGCACAATTTTGGCCCGTTATGGACTTAGACACCCAGAGGCGAGCTTTGTTGGTCTTCTGACAACTCTTGTTCAAATATCGCTATGCTGGGAGTTAGACGTTAAACGTGCTAGATATAGAGGTAAAGACAATAGATGGTTGCCCGTCAAAATAGCAAAAAAATGGGTAATGCCAACCATGGGTCGGTGCTGGACCAACTCCCGCAAGTAAAAGAACATGTTTATCAAAATGCTACCTCTAAAGATGACACACTAGCTATAACCTCCAGTATTGTTATAGTATCAAAGTATCAAACAGCAGGTTGTATAACTTATTATGAATAATTAAAGGAACACATTGCACTGTTCAAATCGAACCCCTATAAACATTAAATCATATTACAACTTACAGAAGCTATGCTGGGCTGCGTGGCATGATTTTAAGGATGTTATTATTACATTAAAGGTTAACAAACTAATCAAAAGTTGAAGTAATAACAATAATAATATCTAAGATGTTATAAACAATTTCAAGTGGATACTTCTTTGGCAGCTGGAAAACCACCAATAGTTCAGGTTTTTTTTCAGATTTTCAATATGGAATATTTCTGCAAAAATGCTTTCCATAGCATATAGATTTGGTTTCTCAGATCTTTAATGATTAATTGTAACCATCAGCAAAGATGTACATATAGACAAAAACAAAATATCAACATTTTCAGATTGAGTTCTAATATGACTAGTTTCGTAGTGGTTTATGAATAACCATTCAGTTGTCTGATCGTAACTCGTTTTTAGAGAGGCATGACCTATAGGTCCGATATTTTTAGGATAAAATATTTAACAACGATTATTTAAATGCTGTCATATAAATAAAGTTAGTTTATGAACTTTTTGTTCAGAAACATATGTTCTTTTCTGCTTCTGCAATGCGTGTTTTACATTCAAATTGCTTTTGTCGATTAAATCGCGTCCAGCGATAAATTTTTAAATTAAATTAGAATTAATATCATACAAGAAAACAAGCAACAACAATCTCTCTCTCTCTCTCTCCCTCCCTCCCTCCCTCTCTCTCTCTCTCTCTCTCTCTCTCTCTCTTCTCTATCTCTCTCTCTCTCTCTTCTCTCTCTCTTTCTCTCTCTCTCTCTCTCTCTCTCTCTTTCTCTCTCTCTCTCTCTCTCTCTCTCTCTCTCTCTCTCTCTCTCTCTCTCTCTCTCTCTCTCTCTCTCGTTTTTCGTATATTTTATAATACTCACGTGTAATACAACTTTGAACGTATTTCAACTGATGCCGATTCAAAAGATAATTGTATTGATTCGCGTATTTATAAAATTTCAGAATTTAATTAAATTCGTCCAAAAAAGTTTTATAAGTGTGCTTTGCGAGTATAATGAATGTTGTTTATTAGATGTATAGTCGAATCGATTAATGTGTTTGTTTAGTTTGAATTATCTTTTAAGCCAGATTTACATATCTCGTTATAGTTATTCGGCCTATGATGGGGGTCCTTCCTTTTGTAAGTTACTAACTTCAATTTTAATCTGTACGTGGGAAATGTGATGAATAGAATCTGACACTGTACGAAATGACGAGTGTCAAATTCTATCAATTTCAAACTTATTTTGAAAATGCTGGAAAATGTCCAGATATATACGTACAACCCTTGACTACCTGTTATGACTAACTTCTCTTGTCGAGCACCTGCCCAATCCATAAGAAACACTATCGGCATAACCGTCTTGCGGATCAGGGCAATAATGGGCACAAACGTCGTGGTGATAAAGACAATGAAAGTCACCACGACTGTTGTGCGGATAATAAAAACAGAAGCACGACCGTCGTGCCGATAGACACTTCATTTTTCATGTCACGTGACAATAACACATTTTCGGATTTTTTAAATCCATTTTGAATACAATTGTTTTTAGACGACCGCTTTTAACATATATTTCAAGAAAGTAACACGTGTTGTAGATACTTGTAGCGATTTCTTCAAGTTACATAGGTTTTCTTATAGACTATGCACAGCTGGATCATTTTGTGAACGTTAAATGTATAGGTGAGGCCTCTTTAAACATACTCTTGGGAGATATCTGACATGTAAACTAAACATACAGAATTAATTTCCTGTGTCATTTTCATGGATCACTGGTTATAGTTTACAAATCTACTATCGTTTTGAAGAACGTCTTGAGCACACAAACGTCGTGTTGCTGATGCTACATCCATTTGAAAAGTCAATCATAAGAGATGTTTTCCAGAACGCGGTTCACAGGCCAAATGCGGTACATCTTTAATAGGTTAGGCATAACTATTTGTTGTGATTCAAAACCAAGCACCATAATTAATAATCTATTTCTCACAATTCAGCACCATTACCAAGGTAATATATAATCATTACAATATTTATGCCCTCACAATTCAGTACCAGTATTTTGTTAAAGTAATATATGATCGTTACAATATTTATGCCCTTCAAAGTTTATCTATTCATGTTTCAATAAAACTTCAGAGGAGTTGGTCATTGGCTGATTTAGATTTATGCTGTCCCGCCACATTAAGACCCTATCTGTTTCTTTATATGGCGGGACACTGATACATGTGTTTTGCCTAAGGGTCTTGGCATTGACACATGTATGTCGAACATCAATGCCATTTAACCATCAATTATGTAGAATATAGGTCAGAACTAAAATACAATATATAACTATGCTTCCGATATCCAGAGTATGCATTTGATCGATTTGATATTTGTAACTGTATAAGTATTGGTGTTTAAACAAGAGGTCCTGATACACAAGATACTCTGTAACACATTTTGCAAACAACTTTCACTGAATGTAACGGAAAATGTCTATCTCAATTAAAACATGAGTCGTTGCTTCGATCATTTCATGAGCACCTTTCACACTAAGTGTTAGCAACATTAGCAACGGCCCTCCCCACATTGTAATGTACTCATTTGTCCTGATACTTTACATGTACATGTATTATTTCCTTTGTCAATGATGTTTTGTTAATTTCAAAAAGGCAAATTATATAATAATAAAAATAAATAATAAAGCGAGAAAACAAGACTTAAGAATAAAAAGTAGCTCGAAATTAGAAATCCTAACCTGACAAAAAAAACAATCCGCTCGACTGCCGAGCTACGGGACACAAGTTCTATTTAACAAGCCTCATTGATGAAGACAATTACGAAAATGGAATCTGACATCAAAGATGTAAAGGAGACATTAATAAAATTATTGGACACATTTACACCCGTTACCTACGCTAATGTTTTTAAATCTCCTGCGAAATCTTAAAGCCTTCCGGCACCTGTATCGGCCGATACAGTCACTGCCATGTCAAAAGAAACAGCCCCATTAATTAAGACGAACACTACCAGTTTCAAGTGATCATTACCTTTTATCCAGGAGACACTTCCCATCAACATTTTGAAAAGCAGCGCAGGATATCTACAGAAGCGCAAAAACACATATTAATTATTGGCGATTTAATCCTGAGCGGAATAAATACAAAAGGTCTTGATAATTATGTTCGGAAACATGTATAAAGCGGGGCAACAATCCAGTCACTAAACAAATATATACGGCTGTATGATATTAAAGTATTCAGTAATGTTATATTAATGCCTGTAGGAAATGATACACCAAAAGGCACGGACCAGGACACATTTGAAGAAGACAATGAACGCTTGCTATGAGTCTCATAAAAACAGCAAATCAGGACTGCGAAGTGTATTTATGTTTCATAGCATCTCGAAAGGATGTTGGTGTTCAATATGCAAACACGTCCATTGAGCGACTGGGTGCAATGCATCTCAGAAACAAGTGATATTTTAATGACAAAAATCATTTTCCGGAACCGAGATATTTTGATAAAGATGAAAGCACCTGTCTCAGTCTGGAACAAAACGGCTACTAGACGGTTTGAGTAGAAAACAGGCATTTTCAAAACATGTGCATTTGGCTTGCAAAATAAATCATATTTTATAGGAAATGGCGAACAGACCAAACGACCGAGCCAGTATCATACAAACATATCAACATCGCGCAGATCAAGACACTGAGGTGAATTTCACGGCCAATAGGCTACATTTCAATGATTTTACAACCAAGCCCGGCATTCAAGAGAAAACGACTACGCGGAAAATCAACATATTAGTTACGCACGTGGTAGTACATCACCAAATCGTGTAGCATGCCATAATGATTACGAGGATAATAAGCCTTTCAGCCAGGCACACGATGTCATAAATCTCGAACAATACGATGTTGTTACTGTGAATTTACTGGCCATAATGAAAGAAATTACTGGTTTAGACAGGAATTCGGCATCACTTCCGAAATTAATGGCGCCATTTTTATGAAAAATAAATTTATAAATTGCATTTATTTGGACTGAGTGAAACTAAACTTAATGATCATAAAAGTTCAAATGAATTTAAAATTGAAGGATTGAAGGTAATATGTTAAATGCTGGTGGAAGTATTATAGCGTATGTAAAAAATGGAATTCAAGTTAATCATAGAAAAGATTTAGGAATAAATGATACATCATGTATATGGTTGGAAACTGTACCAGAAAGGGGGGGAATCGTTCATTGTTGGCAAAATGTACCGTCCCCCAGATTCTAAAATTGATTGGAATGATGATTTCGAAGGTTTGATTGATAATGTATCAAAGTACAATAATGAAATCATTATATTAGGCGAAATTAATAAAAAATCTTTTGAATACTGTTATAAACAATGATTGGAGTAATTTTGTGTCGAACGTGTTTGAATTAAAATTTTAACTATAAGTGATCAGTACGCGATATTGCGTAATCGTAAGCTTAACTGTTTCCAGACGAAAAATAGATATTTTAAATTGTTTAACGAATTTAACTTTAAAACGACATAAGGGAAATCCAATGGGAAACAATAAATAATCATACAAATGTTTTTGACATGCTAAAACATTGGTTCAATTTATTCTTAAAAGTAGCAGACAAACATGAACCCATAAAGAAACATATAACAAAGCAAAACAAACAACCAGACTGGATAAGTACTATCATTTTTGACAGCATGATATTAAATAATCGGGTAAATAGATAAATACAAAGCAGAAGGAATTATACAGGATGCAAAAAAATCGTATAGTACAAAAATAGAACAGGAAAAAGATGATCCACGGTCAATATGGAAGTTGTTTAAAGAATTCGGCTCGGCAAAATGCTCTGATAATAATCAAATTATTGGGATAAAAACAGATGTAAATTGTATATCTAATGATTTAGATATGGCTTATGTATTTAATGAATATTTTGTAAACATAGCTTCGAAATTAAAGGGTCCGATAGAGCATTCAAATTTTGATTTACTTAACACTTTTGTCAGATCTAATATGCCTCAAAACACATTTTTTAAAGTCCCAGATATTTATCTAATTTAGATCTAGCATCCCCTGTTATATCTAAAAGTATTATGTTAATTGTGAATAAAATTCTGCGAGATGGAATATTTCCACATATATGGAAACAGGCAGAGATAGAACCATTCTATAAAAGCGGCCGAAAGGATGACGTAAATAATAATCGTCTTATATCTGTTTTGCCAACATTATCAAAACTTATAGAAAAAAATATTCATATTAATTTGATGACATTTATCAATAAATATAACTTATTGCATAAAACACAAAGTGGTTTTAGGGAAGGTCATTCAACTGAATCTGCATTAATTCGTTTGATTTATAAATGGCTTACGACAATTAATGATGGCAAGTCAGTTGGGGTTGTCATGGTCGATTTTCGGAAGATCTTTAATATTGTAAGTCATACTATTTTACGAGCAAAACTAAAGTGCTATAAATGTAGTGATCGTGTTTTGATGTGGGGTCCTATTTTAGGTCCATTGCTATTTTTACTTTTCATTAATGATTTACCAATGCTTATAAAAAACGTTTCCACAACTGACTTATATGCAGACGACACCATGTTATATGACATAAAAACAAATATAGATATTTTAAAATGTAACTGGCAAACTTCAATTAATCGTCTTAATATGTGGTGCATTCAAAATGGTATGGTATTGAATACTGTGTAACAAAATAGTTAGGTTGTTGTGGCCTAATTTAGTAGTGTCAGCAAGTACGTATACATTGTAATGAAATAGGTTATATTTAGAACAGGTAACGTGGAATTGTTAAAACGTATCGATAGCTCGATAGCAGTAACGTTTTCATGATCTTTTTACATTCCATATTTTGATTAAAGGATCAATATTTTTGAAGTTAATTTCATCAAATTCCATTAAGTACTAAGAAAGTTTAAAAAATTAAATTGGTTTATTTGTCATAAAACTAATTTAAGTTTACATTGGCCTAATAGCGTAAAATCTGAATCGTACGATATTGGAATGTTTGTTGTTTCATTATTTGCACGAAATTCACGGCATATGGACTGTTTTGCTTTATATTCTGACTGTATTATGGGGAAACTGTCCGGTATAGCAAAACATCTTTGGAGTTGGCGTGGTGACAAGGATTGAGCATGTTGCTGTTCCAGTACATAACGGCATATGGGTACGTGAATTTTACTTTATGTTGTGTTTAAATGTCTGATAGATATATTTTTGACATAATCAGATCTAAGTAAAGTTTTATAAATTGTTCATATATATTCCTACGATAACGTCTGTTATTTAATACACATCCCCGGTATTGAGAAGCGTTTTATTAAATAAAGACCGAGGAATCTGAGAACGTATTTTGAGCTGTTGATATCGTGTTTACGATGACGTATTGAAATTCACAATGTTAGAATTGATTGATATGTGTAATTAAATTTTGTTGATGCTTATACTGATATTCACAATGTTATTAGATACAGAATTGGTCGGTATTTTTTTATTATAAATGAGAAATTATGTAGAGATATAATTGCTACTTTGAGATTGACGGAAGGTCGTATATGAAATGTTGTTTAAGCTACTATGAAACTGCAGATAGTAAAAATTGAATGAACTGTAATCATATATTAATACATCTACCATGAAACTGTTAGATGGTAAGAATTGATACACTGTTATAATATGTTGATAAATCTACCATGAAACTGTTAGATGGTAAGAATTGTATGCACTGGTCACATTGTGACCAGTTATTATTATGCAATATATGTAAAGCACATATGTGTCATAAAACATAGTATCATTATGCATTATTAGAACGACACACATGTCTGATTAATGTTTTATACATTACATCTTCAGAAGCAAGGCACACATGTGCCATAATTTTATAACATATATTGCAAATAATCAAATAATACTGAAAAAAGAAAAGAAATGTGAAGGGTTCGATCGAATACGCCACTCCAACATATATGTTCAATATTTAAACGGAATTATGGACCATATACCTGATCTGTGCGGAGCAGGGGGTGGTGGGGGGTAACAAATAATTACGTGTGTTCCGAAAGTGTCTCCAGTAATAACTGAGACAAATTATCTCCTCTGACCAGGTAACTGACCAATCAGCGACGAGCTAATCTGTCATGCTCCCAGCAGAGTTAATTGCGTATGTGTGAAAAGGCTATCGATAAGACCTGTGCGGTTCGAGATTGTCTAGATTAGTAACTAAGATAAAGGATCTCCACTGGCCCGGTAACTGACCAAACATTGACGAGTTAAACGGTGATGCTTCCCACAGAGCTTGTGTAAGTGCGGTGAGGCTTGCGATAAAAACTGATTATACAATACACGCTGCCCTTAGCTCGAGTTATAAAACGCGCTATGATTTTCATAGGTATTATTTATAAATCTTGCCAAGGGTTTGAAAAAAACAACTGAACTATGGATGCATTGAATGGGTCACATTGTGACCAGTTATTATTATGCAATATATGTAAAGCACATATGTGTCATAAAACATGGTTATCATTATGCATTATTAGAACGACACACATGTGCCATATATGTTTTATACATTACATCTTCAGAAGCAAGGCACACATGTGCCATAATATCAATAACATATATTGCAAATATTCAAATAATGCTGAAAAAAGAAATGTGAAGGGTTCGATAGAATACGCCATAAAGGAAGAACTATGAATTATAGTTCTACCTTCCCCCACATTTCGAGTGGAGAAAGAGAGCAGAAGGAAACTCTAGGATACAACAAATGTATATGTTACCATTCATATATCCAAACATGAAAACATAGGTTTCCATATTATAGGTTTTAACGGCAGTATGGCAATCGCCCATATGTACATCTTCACAATACAATATACACCAGAATGATAATATTAAGAGTTTAAAGAAATGAAAAACACATTATAATTATAAAATTACATGCTACGTGTATACATGTTACACAAAATATTCATTTTCATAGTACATAGACATAGTATACAATACAAAATATCAATATTAGAGTATATGTTACAAGCCCATGCATGTAACACAAAACATCAATAGTATTGTTCATAGTAATCCAAAGTAGAAAAGACAAAATATGAATTCAGAGTTCATGTTATAAGCCCAAGCAGGTAACTAGGAAATAACATTATCCTAGTACATGTTACAAGTTGCATGATGTAAAATCACAAGCCATTCAACCATATAAAGTATGCCCTGAATGTAAATGAAGAGCTTGTCGGAAAGAAACTGGTTAGCGTGCTACACAGCCCAAGCAGGTAACACAAGATATCTGTGTAATTATGTTACTGCTACAACGCAAGTACGTAGCAATTTTGAACAAGATTAACTCATTTCTCGGAGTCAGAAATGCGTATGTAGTGACGGAAAGCATTGCTATGCCATCGACCAAGTGAACAGATAGAAGCATCTGAATAACCCCTTCGGGCACAATCTGACGCTTTCCCAATTCGGAAACTATGTGACTTATAACGAGAACTATCAAACCCGCAGAACAGTAAGCATTTTAAAAGCTGTTTATCAAATTGAGATCTAGGAACAGGCGCACACGAACTGATAATAAACAGAGGACCCGCCTGTAAACCACGTTAATTAATATATATGTGTAATGCAGTAACAGGGGATATCTTAGTGTGACCATCAGAGAACCCAATACTGTAAGGTTTACCGTTATTATGTTTAAAGTTTCTGAAAGTGACACTTACATCAGTAGGGATGCCTTGATGGTACTGAAAGGACACGTCGTCATATTGTAAAACAGTTGCCGCCGTGTAAAACCTAGAACATGCAATTTCACTACATCTTGCAAAAGTACTAAAAGCAAACACAAACATTGCTTTGAAAAGGGTACTGTCATGCGAAGACGCGGAAACGTGTGTAAGTGTTTGTGATATTTTGTCTAAAATGGGTATTGTTATTGGAAGGCGAAGATCGTATGATGGTGCTATTCTTTGTGCGCCTTTTACCATAGAGGTTATCAGGAAAGCACTGGTCGGGTCAGACACATGAAGGATCTATGAATGTAACTAATTGCAGATAAATATGTAGATATTGTTCGAAGTTGGTGTAAGTATGATACAAAAAGAGCAATAACTGATGTCGAAACTGGTAAGCTGAGTGTCTGTCCAAAAACATGTTGAGAAAACTGGCCAAACAAATGCAAAGCTCTTTGGTATGTGACGGACGTGAGATGCGCGCATCAAAGTTTCAACCCCTTGCAGAAGACCTCTGGGTAGAGATTGGGGTTGATTGGAGTCTGTACTTGGTCGCAGTTTGGGGCCAGTATTAAGCTGAAGGCAAGATAATACTAGCCTACGAACTAAAAACATGATGCTGGGGACCTTGGAGGTCTGTTTGATAATAGTAGAAATCACTGCCTCATTATCATTAAAGAAAACTATGGTATGGTTACACCATAAATGGCCCCAGGTTGCAACAGACACCACAGTATGGTTACGCCATAAATGGCCCCTTTGGGGTAAGACAGGTGGTGTATCATACGAAACTCATCAGGGGTATGTTTTGGAACCAAGCCCAGCGGCGAAACCCTAAAATTAGGAAATGGTTCATGCCTGAAAGGCCCCGCCACTCTGCCAGATACTCGTTTTTTCGAAATCTTCTGTGAAACAATAGAAGCAGGTGAATGAGCAGAAAGTAAATTGGGACTATCTTGACATCGGCGTATGCCCTCAAAATTTAATCGGAAACCTTCTTTAAAGCCATTGACCAAATAGTCTGATAACGTTTTATCGTATCCTTTCAAAAACGATTACAAAACCCACCATTTTACCGGAGTTGGTAGGGAAATATTACACTTTCCCAGTAGTTTGCCTGTTTGGCAAGGATTGTAAGGAATTGAAACTTTTAGGTGGTTGTTTGGTAGGTTGAGAGTTTCGCTGCTCTGGGTACCGTTTCCAGCATTTGAATTGTAGATGATGTCCTGAGCAGGTTTTGCAGCGATGTAAAAACGTACATCCTGTGCAGTGTTCCCCCTTGTTGTATTTGTGACATGCTTGTTTGGCTTGAGACATAGGTCTCTGGAAGGTGGAACGAAAAGGCTGCTTATGACTCAGAGCTTTCATGTAAAGCTCATTGTGAAGTATATTCCACGGAAAAGGGGTCGTTTGTCTAAGCAGACGGAACTTTCTGTCATAGAAATGTCAATTTCCTCTTGAGCTCGAAATTGAGCGAACAGTGGTGCCATATTGAACGAGGGCGTCAGCCATGTCTGGCTATTTTAACCTATAGACAGAAGAGTAAGTGGCGAAAACATCTGTCCATTGTTCAATAGAAAGGAACTTCTTGGATGAGGTTGGGGTGACACAGAAATTACAGACTCAGAGAGTGTGAGTTGAAATGATTGTTGTGAATTGGCAGAAAAAAAACAGTAGAAAAATCAACTGCTCACGGAAGCTGTAAAACGTATATAGTGCCCTAAAGCATGAATGCTCACGGAAGCTATAAAAACACATATATTGCCCGTGCTAAAGCATAACTGCTCACGGAAGCTGTAAAAACACATATAGTGTCCGTGCTAAAGCATAACTGCTCACTGAAGCTGTAAAAACATATATAGGCCCGTGCTAAAGCATGAATGCTCACGGAAGCTTAACAAAATATATAGTTATAGTGTCCGCGGTAAAGCCAGGTGCTCATGGAAGCTACTAAAACATATGTCCGTGATACAGCATAAATGCTCACGGAAGCTGCAAACGTTAATAGTGCCCGTGGTAAGGCATAAATACTCACGGAAGCTGGAAAAACACATACAATGCTAGTGTTAAAGCCTAAATGCTCACGGAAGCTTTGTTTAAATATATAGATGTAGTGCCCGTGGTGAAACCAGATGCCCACAGAAGCTGCTTATAACATATGCCCGTGGTAAAGTTTAAATACTCACGGTTAGTTAGATTGACGAAAAGCAATATAATGAGATCAGAACGTTAGACACTCTTTTGTGTTTGAAATTGGAGTGTATACCCATGTTAATATACTAAGAAAATGGTATAGCATATAGAAGCTGACAGGACACGGTCCTGCAGTATCGAAGTATATACGAATATCGGCTTCGAGACCATTGAGAGTTATATATACACAAGTGTCATAACAATATACCAGTCCGTAGTCGATATATAAATATATAAAAATAATACAGTACTCCCCATGAATTTTTGATCACCCAATGCGCCTCACTGCTGTCATGATGGCATGTCGTATGGGCCGGTAGAACCGCTGCTGTCCAAATTGATTCAGGTGGACGCCATCGTAACGGAAGATGGGTGTTCAGGCCCCGAAGATCCATCTATGACGCCAGAAGCGAATGTTTTTATGGACACCAAGCAATGTGTTTAATATTGTGTTCGTGTGTACCCGTCTGTCCTCGCACATTTCGGCAGAAATACACCGTGGTTTAATCCTCGTGAATACCTCACACATCACAACCTGACCGACATTATAGTCATTCTGTAGCATAACAGCCAAGTCCTCCAAATCACTAGCAAGTGTCAATGTATGAATATGCTCACATAAGTCATTACCTCCAATTTGTATAACAACAATCGCCGGTGCAACTTCGAGTAAAAAAGTATGAAAATGGCGCAGAAACGCATTCTTGTCCGTGACTCGCAATCCATCAAATCCTTTATGAACAACACTGCATTCTACCAATCCATAATCTGCTAACATACCCCCACACACAGATGAAGAAACAGCATGGCCAAGATGACGAACAAAACTATGACCTATAACTGCGACGCGCACAGAAGTATCCGCCATTTTTGTTTAACTACACAACAACATGCGTTGAAATTAAAAGTATGTTGCGTGTAAACAATCCAGATGTAAAACACAAGAAATTGACAATAGTCAATTAAAAACAATATACCTGGATATCACTGTTCAAACAAGGAATAATAAAATTTAGACACTAATCAAAACGTAAAACAAAGGTGTTAACAAATAACTACGTGTGTTCCGAGAGTGTCTTGAGTAATAACTGAGACAAATTATCTCCACTGACCAGGTAACTGACCAATCAGCGACGAGCTAATCTGTCATGCTCCCAGCAGAGTTAATTGCGTATGTGTGAAAAGGCTATCGATAAGACCTGTGCGGTCCGAGAGTGTCTAGATTAGTAACTAAGATAAAGGATCTCCACTGGCCCGGTAACTGACCAAACATTGACGAGCTAAACGGTGATGCTTCCCACAGAGCTTGTGTAAGTGCGGTGAGGCTTGCGATAAAAACTGATTATACAATACACGCTGCCCTTAGCTCGAGTTTTAAAAGGCGCTGAGATTTTCATAGCTATTATATATATTGTAGCCGTTTTTAGACATAAGCGAGGTATGTGTTCGCTATGTCAACGACGTATCTAGACTTGACAGGAAGTCAGCTGGTGGTAGTACCGCCATAAGGACAGCAACCCACATAATCGCTATATGGACGTCTTGACAGTCCTGACGTCGGAGTACGGTCGACAGTCGATACGAGGCGACGTAAAGCCATATACTCAGTATAGAGTTCTAGGGAAGATAACCCAGTTTATATACCCACCGCCGCAAGGGGCGAGTGATGCTAAATCTACGATAATCTACGGACGCAGTAGTATCTTAAATACCATATAAGTGCACTTTTAAAAACAGATTAACATTCAAATGATATAAGCAATTTTGATCGCCATGTAGATTACGGAACGTGTAGGAGATAGAACTGTGTAAAAAAGTGTTTATGCCATCATAGGACCTTTTTAAACCACTGTGTTTCTTTTTGTTGAGTAATTATCTTCAAATTGCATATATTGTATTATTGTATTTTCGTAAGTGAATTGATGTAAAATTAAAATTGTAAATTATACTTTGTGTATGCTTGTATTCTACCCTCGTGAGTTGTCGGCCTTTGGTCATTTTGCTACATACTGACAAAACAAAAGTAATGTTAATCACCTCTCGTCAGAAACGACAGCATTTAAATCAAATCAATTTACAACTTACGTAAAACAGTTCAGAATTAACTTCTACAAAAGGCGATAAAATCCTTGGAATATTTATTGACGACTGCTTGCTATGGAATAAACATTTACAATCTCTCTCAAATATAATTTCATCATATATCTGGCTATTATCAAAGGTAAAAGGTTATCTTTCTGTCAACCTGGAACGTTATATTACAAAGCAAACATACATCCACATTTCATTTATTGCTGTACAGTTTGGGGAAATACTTCAAATAAAAATGTAAATAAGTTAATTAAACTGCAGAGGCGAGCATGCAAATATATTTTAGGAAATGAATATGAAAGTCTTTAGATTTAGTGCGAAAGACTGAATATTTTATCTATCTATCAAACTCTTTTACTACAAACGGCAAAACTCATGCATAACAGCAAATGGTACAGCTCCGCCATATTTGTGTGAACTATTCAACTTCGCTGCGTCAATCAATAAAACATTCATCATGCTGCGTTCAAGCTTAAATAAAAAAGTATTTATTCCGAAACCTAGAATAGAACTGTTTAAAGGTAGTCTATCATGTTCGGGTGCAATTATATGGAATAGTATTCCACTTAGTATAAAAACGCGTGCTCGATAAATGTGTTTGCAAGTAATTGCTTGATTTGGATAAAAAGAAATTGAAATTAGGAATGCAATTACCTCGAACAGCCAAATGCTTTAAACAAACCATACCGTTATTAGTTTTTTTTAATAGCAGAAAATATTCTAATTGTTCAGGTAGTCATTACTGTTCATCATAACATATTGATTACAAAAACACTTAAAATTATTCTGTCGGGCACTGCTGTTTATCATAATATATTAATTTAATACCAACTATCAGTCACAGTAACTGCTGTTTATCATAACTTATAGATTAATTAGAAAAACTGTGAGTCACTGCTGTTTATCATCACAAACTGATAACGTAAAACCTTTAATACATTGAGTCTGTCACTGCTGTTTATCATATTAACATATGTATTAAATAAAAAGCTGTGAATCACTGCTGTTTATCATTACAAACTGATAACGTAAAAACTTTAAAATATTGAGTCAGTCACTGCTGTTTATCATATTACCATATGTATTAAATAAAAAAAGCTTTGAATCATTGCTGTTTATTATTACAAATTGATAACGTAAAATTTTTAAAATATTGTGTCAGTCACTGCAGTTGATAATTACAATTTGATAACGTAAAATCTTTAAAATATTGTGTCAGTCACTGCTGTTTATCGTAAAACATTATAAACACAAATACTTTAAATTATTCTGTTATCCACTGCTGTTTAACATAATGAATACATAAAACATGTCAGGCATACGTATAGTATACGTAAAGTTGCCAAAATGTTCAGCAAGAAATATTGTTTCATCATATATATAAAACATATTACAACCACTTCCAAAGCAAGCAAGTAACCACGAGATTTTGTTTACAGGCATTGCTGTATAGTTGCTTTATTTAGATTCACCAGAGAGAGAACACATTTCAAACCCTTATAACTTCTATGGTTCAGCCAGTGTTACAGTTTGAACTTACATGTATTATTTAAGGTGGCATCTAAAACAGTTAAAGATCACGAGCTATATATTTTGAATAATACAATTTGACCGACTTTTATATTTCAACTCCTTTATTATTTGTAGATTAGTAAGTTGAACACACCCACAAATTGTACGTGAACATATGTTGAAATAGTTGCAAAAACTATTGCAGAATTTACACGGACCCATATTTGGGATTTATTTGAGCCTTAGCTCAAGCCATTCATTAACCCTACAAGTGAACTGATACATGTAATTAGGGAGAAACAACACATAATGCAATATTTTATTTTTGTTCAGAATTCGTAAAACAACATACATGTATATCATACATCACTAGTTGTACCTGTCACTACCCACATTACTCTCACCATTTCAACATTACTGGTAATCAAGTATATTACAATAATATTCCAAAATATCATAGTAGAATTACACGCATTAGAAAGGCAATGAGAAATGCAATGAAAAAGGAATGGACGTGTAACGAACACATACATACTTACATGTACTAGGTTGGTGACCATGATTTGTCCATGCTTTTTATTGTTTCAAATAATGGACATGTTATGTATTTGCTCCATCTACACGTCATTGTGTGAAATTCAATCCGTGTGTTTTTCAAATCAGTAAACATTATGTCTATATCAAAGCATTAGTGGACCTATTTACGTATTTTGGAACAGTTATATACATACACATGCAAAGAGCACCTCTGTGTTTTGCAACACACACGTGAACAATCGCCGTATTTGTAAGGTAATAGTTTGAGAAACTAGTATGCACTTTGTCTTGTCGTAGACTATGGCGATATTGATGTTGACGATACAAGAGCGCGGTTGCTATGGCGATATTGATGTGGACGATGCAAGAGCGCGGTTGCTATGGCGATATTGGTGTTGACGATATAAGAGCGCGGTTGCTATGGCGATATTGATGTTGACGATACAAGAGCGAGGTTGCTATGGCGATAGTGATGTTGACGATACAAGAGCGTGGTTGCTATGGCGATATTGATGTTGACGATACAAGGGCGAATTTGGGTGCATCCGTCAACCAGGTTTAATCTCCCGAGCTGTGTTTTCTTTTGTATATGACCGTTCCAATGTGGCGATTCCTGTCGTTCTTTTATCGCTATGTTTGCATTTTTTATTACACTCAGTCAGTATATTGATTGTGTTCACGCTGTTTTAATCGTTGTGTTCTTTAAATGCTACATCTTCTATACTTTGCAATCTACAATGCCTATTACCATTACGAAACATAGGGTTTTATACAACAGTGTTTAGAGAATACAATTTCCAGTTAATATGTGTACTATTGAAAAGTGACAATACCGTTAATAGAAACAAAACACACGGAAATATATATTTATCTTACATCTCCATAGTTGCCTTGGTTAACTATGTAAACTATATCATGTTTAATCTACAAAATTAATATAAAATTATAAAGTAATGTGATCTTTCTACTTCATATGAACGTATGTTATCTTTATATTTGATCGTTTTTCCATGTGATATATCTGAACTGATAGTAAACTTCTTAATCAATAAACTTGATTTTGTATGAATGCAGACGGTACAAACTATATATACGTTTTGAAATCCCTAAGTTGTTGGTTCAAACTACAAACCAACAACTTAGGGATTTCAAAACGTACTTAAATATAGCACTTGATTTCATTGGAACAAACTTATTATAATTTTAACAACCATCCAAAATAACGTATTAACGTGAAGCAAAAAGTAAACCTTTAAATCAACACGATTATATATTGTATTATTCATGCACTTAAGCCGGTTTCAAAACGAATCTGATCGACTACGACACTGTATGATTTTGGCTTATAAACAAGACCAGGAATGGGAATCAGGTCATATTCCATAGTGTCGTCTGCTTTTTTTAATGTACACCGTTGTAATAATGATACCACGAAAATAAAGACTTCAATCTTCGCTAGTGCTCTCCCATACATCTGCGATGATTAAGTCCAAATGACACATATAGGCGCATAACTCAAGGTCAAGCTCGTTTTTATAATTTATCAGGCATTCTGGTCGAAAAGGTTCAGCATCTTTCCAAAAGTCCTTATCTTGAGCAACTGAGTGCACATTGAACAATACTACGGTGTTGTTGTCTATATCAAACCAAATTAACTTGGTGTCCTTTGTCGTAAGATGTGGAAGAGCAAATGACACGATGGATGTCATCCTCATTATTTCGTGCATTGTTGCATCAACAAATGGAAGCTTTGCCCTATTTTCCATTTCCACATTTCGTCCATTTCCAGTTACATCAGATTTCTTTCTGCGCACGTGTTTGTTTTTCTGGAAATCGCTCATGTATAAAATCATCCATTCGAATATCCTTTTTGAAGTAACAAATCCTGCACCGAGCAAATCTGTAAGTGTTCCCATGATACGATCCATTGTCAGTCCAACAGATGTATTCATTTGCTTACCATTTATATTAGCGGCTAACAATGCATGTGTGATGTCATCAGTATAATTTTATCGTATGTCTCTAGATGCTTCTTTATTTGTTTGTGTTTTATGTATGAATTAGTTCATAGAAAAAGTTGCTCAGGTTGTGCGTAATGATCCTCATTTGCGTTTGCTGTGATTTTTCTATGAAAAAGATATGTCGCATTAAAATCACTAAAAGACTGTCTTCACCATTATTTTGATCTTTTTAAACTTGCTGTGTTAAGAACTTTGGTCGTCCAGAAAACGAGTCGCCTGTGCGTTCAGCTGCTTTCTTTATTGCCATATAACCATTAACTATCACCGTATTCCAACTTTCCATTCGGATTTTAAACACGTCACCGTATTTTTCTCTCCGTCTTTGAAATATTTTTGGCAGATTTTCTAAAAAAAAGGTAATGTCCGAAAACAGGCAGACCCCATGGACCATTAGGATATCGTTTGTTATCAAATAGCCGTAGAGATTTAACAATGCACAATCCAACGAAAGGTACATGAAAATATTGCTATAGATAACACGTCCATCGCGGTTTACAGTCAATATGAAATGTAAAATCTAATATGGCTGCTTTCATACATGAAACGTAAGAATAATCATATTAAATAGAACATGCATCTGGTGTTATAACATAACTGATTACAAACGAACCACATGAACAAACGGTTTATTGCTTAATGTTACCTGTGAGAGGTTATATGCGTGTGTATTTGTCAGTGTATACTTTGCAGTTAATGACCACAGATAAGTTTTATAATATCAAAGGTATGTGCATATATATAAATAAGTACATAATGTAATAATGCTGACAGTATGATGTAGTCATACAAAAAAATATCAGTTCAGTCCTAGTTTAGTTTGTATTATATAAGCTCGATTGCGAAGATAGCTCAAAGCTTTATGGCAACCCTTAGTGTAACAAAAGGGTTCCATTCAAATCAGTTTTGTTACACTTAGCGTTACAGTCGCGACCCTTGGAATAACGACAATTTTTACACTAAGAGCATGTTTTTTACATACATTGTCATTCGATTATAAAACTGGTTCACTTAATGTAACAATTATTGTTCATCCAGCAGTTATATGTAGTACAATTGAGGAGTACCGAGTGTCTAAAAGTATGGCGCCTGATAGTTTCCGGGAGGTGACTGCACAACATAAAAGTGGCTCGTTAGCCATTTGCAATATAAATATATTTGAAGGAAGCAGATGAACGTTATATTCCAAATCATTACATATTACTACCATCGACCTGCAAGTTAAAAAAATATCTTATACAAAAATACGCTGTACATTTGGTCGAAATATTTACAGTAATGTTTCCGTTTAAATCGCAACAGATCGGATATTTAAATTTATATTAAGAAATGTATATGTTAAACTTCCTAATAAACCTCAATTTATTCAACACTTATTATGTCAAATTATGATTGATGATATGATCAAGTGAAATATTTCGATACCTTTGGTTTATATTTAGCCAATTTATAAATTAGAATCCTAGTTGTATATTGCTGGATTTTTTTTTAGGTTATACACCTACCTGAACAAAAACGCATTGCTCGAAGACGGTATATTAAACGACAACATTAATGCAGAGACGTCAAGTTAATTTGTAAAAATGATAACAAACGTGGTCTCATAATGAATAACAATAATATGTGTTTTTTTCAGTTCTTGTATTAGTACTTTAATACTATTTCGATGTGCAAATATGAAATAATATATGGCATTGACATTGCCGTTGTACATATTTAAATTTTGGTAATTAACAAAATTACTATAAATAATAAGGATGTGGTGTTCTCCTTACAGGTTTTATCTACCATTTCAGAACTTTACAAGTTTTCTTTAATTATGCTATGACATAACCGATTGTAAATGACATCGCAAAACATATTTTGATATATTTATAAATCATGTATTCACCATTACTTAGAAAAACCGAAGGTCAGAATTGCATGTGTCAGGGAAAAACTTACATGTAAACGGGCCGACCAGACCTAGAACTATCCTCTAAATGCTGAGCGTCAAGCGAGGAAGCTTCTAGTATCATTTTAAAAGTATTTGGTATGATCCGGCCGAGGATTGAACCCACGACCTTCCGCATGCGAGGCGGACGCTCTACCACAAGACCACACCGACGTCTTTGGTTTAAGTGTAAAATAATATTAGTTACTTAAGGAGATGAGATGACGTGTACTCGAAAACTGGTTAAACTTCAAAGATCCCAGAAACATTAGTAAGGTTAAACTCGTAAAATTAATAACGCTAAATATTAAATCAATCAATCAATCAATCAATCAATCAATCAATCAACCAATCAATCAATCAATCAATGTTTGGTTTCAGATAGCAACCATTGAATACGATCTAGATAAACTACCTAAATCAGATAACACACTCACATCAGTCTTGTAGCCATCAGACTACAGAGGAAATCTAAATAACTCAATGTTCGTAGTTAATTGTAAACAACAAAAATTGACAATGTTTGTTTGGAATAGGTTATTTTTTGGCAGTGGCAGAAATGTAATTTTTCTATCATTTTATGTCTAAAGCAGCTGAGCAGCAGGTTTTTTGTTATCGAGTAAGAGAATGAAAACCTTTAGATAAAATATTAGTTTGATTGCACAGAGCAATATCAATCTTACTGCTGCCACGGACAGTTTCATTCACTCTCAAGTTACAGGAGAAAACAGGGCCAAAAACTTTTAGTCCTATTATCTAAAACAGTTTATGAGACCAATTTCCTAATTCGTTACATTTTTCTAGTTTATGCATGAAGTGCGCTGATTGACCCTAAAATAACTCCCCCGAGGAAGGACCAATCAGTGCGCTTTATACAAAATCTACTTGTTGGCTATAAAAAATGCAGTGTATCGTCAATAATCAAATTATAGATTAGAAAATTGATCTTATGCGGGAATCTGAAGAAAGTTGGGGTATGTGGGCTTTGCTTCGAGCTAAAAGGCCTTCACATAACTTTGTTTGTCTCAATTTTGTCACATTTGTTTTTGTCATTTATGTGATGGATTGAATATAGATTTGAAAAAAATATGATAAAAATGAGATGGGGTATGGACTAACAAAGGTTCGTTACTCCTGTCTGTGAGAGATATATGTGACAATTATACTTTTTGTGATAAACATTTATATTCAATATATTAAAGTAGGACACTATTCTGAAGCCAGAGAAAGATGTTGGAATAATTAGATATGACATAACAATTGAGTTTGACTATAACGTTGTATGCTCCCTCCTCAACATTCGGTATGTCTGTGTTAGGGAAACAAACACACTTGGATCGCTTAATTCGTTTCTGATTTTCAGCCATTTTTATTATCATTAACAATCGTGCAAAATGTTAAAAAAAGCATGGCCAATGAATTCTAATTGTAACCAAAATCGATTTAATAGCTTGTGATTTCCGTAGAAGAGCATGCAAAAATTACTGCCTGTGGATTAGCTTTTATCTTAAGGATATGGATTTCTAACTAAGATAAATTTGATAATATGTTCACTACACAGTTACTTTCACTTTGAGCCTAGGTCACTTATCTTGCGCATGCACCCGCGTAAGTGCTGCGTTAACGTTATTCGGTTTGGTATTTCAAAATGGTTCAAAGAGTTTATGTGTTTTTTTGTCAGATGTGAAACACAATTGCTTGGCTAATATGTACAGAGTTAAGACTCCGCTGGATCCACAGTAACTGAGTTGTATTTGATTTTAGGAGACATACGAATTTGGGAACAAGCACGGACTGCTGAAAAAAAAAAGAATGGAAGAGTATCATTAAGAATATTGAAATTATGAAAAAAACACCTGTCATTCTTCTGTCTATTTAGATCATAAGCTGACTACATATTTAAATAATATACTTCAAGAACCATTTGTAATATGAACAGTGATCAAGAAATGCATTTCTGTTTAGCATGTGGAAGAGTGCAAAATTAAGTGTGGGACGTAATTAATAAATTATAAGTACGAACGAACATGAGAACGACATAGTTATCCATACAATATAGATCTTAAACATTAATCATTTCCATCCGTCGTATGACGTCACTGGAAGATATTTTATAACAAGGCAAGCAAAACGAAACATTACATGACTTTGTACTATCATAAAACATACACGATAATTATTTGAAAAAAAAACGTAATGATTTTATGAGATTTAGACTCAGACTCAAAATGTCTAAATTTAATTTATTTTAAGAAACCAGCAGTTTTAATGATAACTTAAGAGAAAATGTTACAACTTCACATGTTTTACCCTGAATTGTATGTTTACAGGGTTTTCGATTCTCAGTCTCAAACTATTGATAAATTTAGGCCCTGGTCTTGTGAAATGCACTAATAGAAGCTGCTTTGTGTATAATCTGTATCGGTATGACGTTAGGACTGAAAACCCCTGTTGTTTTATGTTTGTATTTTGTTTTATGTATGTTTTGTAACAAGGCTGCTATGTGTAGTGTGTTTGCTGTTATAGTGACTTTGTCTTTTGAATGCTTCCAAGGGAAACAAACAAAATATTCTATCTATTCTATGAATAGCAATCGAGTTCGATTAGAGATTATCAACAATATAGTTTGCAAACAACTTTGCACCAACGTAATTCCGTAAGCATCTTCAGACTGTACATGTCATGCATTTGTAAAAGAATTACAGAGTATGGTTATGACATTACGAACGAAAATACACTTTATAACATTATAAATTTAGATAGTCAATTAAATCGTCTAGAATGACTATAACTACGGAACTGTTACTGAGACACGAAACACGGTGATAAATAGTATATGTCTGATATGCATGTAATGATTATAAATACGCTTTTTAAAATAAATAAATCCAGTTTATTAGGCTAAGAGAGTGATTTCGAAAATGAATATTTTAGTTTCGCATGAAGTTATATTAAGGTTTACAAATACGCGTATCGTGACAAAGAAATTTTTATAAAGTATACTGATATTAATAAAACATAAATAATAAAATCATGTATCATAACTACGTTTTTATGTTTCTAAATAAATGGAAATGTCGCCACATTTATATATACTGTAATTCATTAAATTTAACTTAGCGAAGCAGTAGTTAAATTTATAAAAGTTATTGTTTGAAACGCATATTTTGTATAAATATTTAAGATTATGTGTACACAATTTATGGAGGTAAGACGTAAATTATTAAAAGTTTAAACACTGAATCTGATTCGGAGGTTAAGAAAATATTTCATTATTAATTAGGTTTTATAATTATATATAAGTAAGACTATGCATCGAGGGCTTGGTGCAAAACTATTGTAACTAGGTTTTTGCAAATTGTTCAGGAGGATGAAAAAACTGTTTTTTTATATTCTTCTTTAGGTATTTTTGCTAATATTTTTCAAATTCTAAATGAAAACTGCATTACTTACACTATTAACATGTGTTATCAATTAAAGTTTTAATACAACTGGATTTATCTTTAAAAGTGTGAGTTACAATAGTGTTGCGTTGAAAATTCAATAAAACTGAATTTATATTTGGTGCAAAACTATTGATACTCAAGTTACAATAGTTTTGCACCAAGTTTTATGAGATAAATAATTATTTTCTAAGTTTAAAACATTGTAACTCAATTAACACTGAAAATTATGTTTTACTAAATCCAGAACCATTTTTAATTATATTGAATGTTACCACAAACATATAAGAAGAATTGGGAATAAAGAAAAAAAGATATACAAAAGTATATCAAGCTGTACGGTATTAGTTATGTTTTAGCCTATAGTTACAATACTTTTGATAGTTCTCATGATAAAAATCAAATAACCTAGGTCATTAACACGGTAAAGCATAATATTTCAGTTATAAAAGTATTATATTGTGTAAATATCAGTTTTATTAATATGCAAATTGTAATATTCTTCCACTTTGTTGATGCATTAATAAGAATTGCTCTGATACTCCATTATTACACCTGATATTTTTGTCCTTTTTCTGTCCGTACTGAACTGATCTTAAGATCACAATACATGTTTAAAACTTGCACTTGTCCATCTAAATAAATCAGTTAGACTAACAACTGACCTCATTGGACCTTAGAACATGCATGAAATCTGTAGGCAAAATATTTAACACCTATTGGGATGTCAATCCAAAACTAAAAAAGTATTGTTAAATATAAGTTTGCTTTCTTAATATATGTCTAATACAAAGCAAATGTATATTTATTTCAATTTAACTCATAATGTAAATAGGATATCATTTATCATAATATTACATCTGGTTTAAACAATATGTTTTGTTAACAATAACAACATTAAATTCAAATAAATTCTCTTTTCTTTGTGTTTTATCTTTTTTTTTTTAATTATTTGTAGAACAAGAAGATATTTAACAAAATTTGTAAGAATACTCCAAATTGTAGTTTTTTTTTTATTCAATATATTTCTGTATTCGTATTTTGAAATTGATATTGTGTAAATTGATATGGACCACAGCATAATCATAACTAATTATCAAGTTTAAGAAAAACATTGGCCATTTTCTTGTACGTGCGATAAATGATGGGTTTGACAAAGATGAACTTTCAGTCACACAAAAACAAGGTGTAATCACTTGCTTACCTAAAGGAAATAAAGATAAACAGCTTTTAAAAAACTGGCACCCAATATCACTTTTAAATGTAGCATATAAACTAGCATCCGCAGCTATTGCACAACGAATTAGATATGTTTTGCCATCTATTATAAATGAAGACCAGACAGGCTTTTTACCAGGAAGATATATAGGTGAAAACACCAGGTTACTATATGATATGATGTTTTACTTAGAAAAACAACATAAACCAGGAATATTACTTCTGATTGATTTTGAAAAAGCTTTTGACTCTGTAAGCTGGTCGTTTATCTTTAAAGTTCTCAATTTCTTTAACGTTGGCCCTTCAATAACAAAATGGATAAAATTATTTTATACAAATATAGAATCATGTATTGTTATAAATGGACACCTATCTGAGTGGTTCTACTTAAACAGAGGTTGTAGACAAGGGGACCCTCTATCTCCTTATATATTACTTCTATGTGCAGAAATCCTTGCTGTTCTGATCAGAAATAACCCAGGTATTAAAGGTATAGATATTGGTGAAAATAAATTTTTGATTTCACAATATGCAGATGACACCTCAATTGTTTTAGATGGTACAGAGAAATCATTGTTAAATACTCTTAAAGTTTTAAAATTCTATGTAGAAATCTCCGGCCTTAAAAGGAATATTGAAAAAACTAAGACGGTGTGGCTAGGATCAAGAAAAAACTGTCAAGAAAAATTATGTGAGGAATGGCATCTTTCTTGGGTAAATAAATTCACAATATTAGGTTTAAAATTCTCTATAAATTTAAATGAAATAATAAATATTAATTATAAAGAAAAAATTCAAGACATTAAAAAACTTCTTGCCAATTGTTCAAGGAGAATTTTAACTCCAATAGGCAAAATATTAGTTATAAAAAGTTTAGCATTATCAAAACTAAACCATCTAATTATGGCATTGCCAAGTCCAACTTGTGCAATGATCAGAGAACTAAAATCATTATTCTTTAAATTTTTATGGGACGGTAAACCAGAAAAAATAAGACGTGCAGTTATATACCAGTCATATGAAAAAGGTGGTCTAAAAATGTTTGACATTGATGTTTTCTTTGGCTCCTTGAAATTGACATGGATAAGACGGCTTTTTCAGTCAAACAAACCATATTTATCTATTTTTAAAACTATGTACCCCTATATTATAAATTTCTCTTCATTTGGAGCAGATTTCATTTCTCGACATGTTAATAGAATAGATAACCCTTTCTGGAACGATATATTTAATATTTATAAAAAGTTTTCAACAAATATCGTACCTAGAAACTGGAATAACTTTCAGTCCACTCCATTGTGGCACAACCCCCATATTAAGGTCGGAGGATCTAGTATTTTACTGAAACATTGGTTTAAAAAAGGAATATATTATATAAATGACCTCATGAATACAAATGGCAATTTCTTCACATACAGAGAATTCACTGAAAAATATAGTGTTAACACTAACTTTATCGAATTTGAAGGACTCGTAGCATCAGTCAGACACTACTTAGATAAGTTATCTTTTCAACATTTATCATGCATTTGCCTTAACCCTTTAATACCATATACAATGTCAACAATCCTGAAAGATAAAAAGGGCTGTAGAACAATTTACCAACATTTCATGAATAAAGATTATATTCCAACTTCTAAAAAAAAATGGGAGAATGATTTAAATATTCGAATTAATCTGAGAGATAGTAAGTATTACGCTCTTCCTTTCAATGTCACTAAAGACACAAATTTGCAATGGTTCCAATTTAGAATTAATCACAGAATTCTTAGAACAAACTCATTGCTTAAAAAAATGAAGATTAAAGAATCCGATGTATGTTCCTTTTGCCAAAGAGAAACCGAAACTATTAAACATATATTTATTGACTGCATAGTAGCGCAACAATTTTTTCAAAGTTTTAAAAATTATCTGAATGAAAAGTGCAATACAATAAATACAGACTGGTCATCTTCAGACATAATCTTTGGCAGTATGAAATTCGAAACTGTTATGAATAGGCTGCTATATACTGCTAAACACTTCATATACTGTCAAAAAATGAAAAACAATATTCCTATTTTTGAACCATTCAAACACTATATTAAAATGTTGTATGAAACAGAACGATGTATTGCCAAAAATAACATTGAGGTGGAAAAATTTGATTTGTTAAGGAACCTATACATTCTCCTTATATCTTAAAAATAAAGACTATTAATTTTACATTTTTCAGATTTATGTATTATAAAAGTTGCCCTCCAGGATGATGGCCTGTTTGCTTATTTTGTGTAGACAGTACTTTAGTGAAAATCTCCTGCTGCCTCGATTTTTTCTTTTGTTGTTTTTGTTTTTTTCTTTTTCTACTTATATATTGTTTTATAATAATCCAATTTCTGTTTTATTTTTCATTAAAAGAAAAGGAAAGTGTTTATATAACAATTTTACATCTGGTCATAGAACACATGTGTACTCTAACTAGAGTTTATCTTATTTATGAAAGCAAATTTTGCAATAATATAAGATCTTTACTACTGTTGACATCAATAGTATAGCCTATATTTTTTGTGTCACAAATGGAATCATTATAATTATAAGGGACTATGTTAAACTATAAATATCTGCTTGGAAAAAGTGTTTACACATGTACACTCTTAAATATGTTTCTTTCAAAACAATTGTTGTTTCATTTTATTATTTTTTAATATTTGATTTTTAAAAAAATCAACAACAAAAAAATCCTTACACTACACACCTGTCTCTCTTGAATTCACATATAAGTTTGTTACTTATTCTTTCTGTATATTTATATACATAATTGACATCATATTTTAGTTTGTATGTGAATCTGCTTAATTTTTCATGAAATATATGCAAATGAGAAATATTTTACACTAATATTCAACCAATCCAATAACTGAAAACACATGTTTTATAAAATTTAAGAAATAGGTGATTCTTTTGTGTTTACTGATTCTCAAATAAATTTAAATTTTACTAGAAAAATATAAAATGAACCGAGGTATCTTTGATATTTTTTTTTAAAGTCTTCTCCTTGGCTTTCAATAAACACCATCAATTAACACACAAAAAATTGTGTTTATAAACCATTCCAATTATAGATACCTCTAATAAATATAAACATACAAAAACAACCCCAATACAATAAAATTCATGTAATTATTGCCATTTTATCTTTTCTATAAAAAGGGATACACCAAAATACATATTTAATATTTATTAAGGTCCTACACCAAGCCAGCCACTATAGACTTAAGAGAGAAAAATCTCCTGAAGTCATTAGACAACATAATTTTCTTATACTATCATCTGCTGTGTCAAATTATATTTTATTTCTGATTGATTTTTGTTTTAGCTCGAGCTACAATTTATAATTTGTTTAGAATGGTGTGTCCCTTTAAGATTAATGTATATATGTGTATTCGGTGAAAGGAAAAAGAAAGTATACATACCTATAAACGTCGACAGGTCAAGGAACAAAAAATGTATTACATATAAAATGGGTATATTTGTTGAATCAAAAAACAAACATCTAATTCATTTCAAAGCAAAACAATAAGAAAAAATCAGTTGTTTTTTTTCATCACATGAATAAACTTAGTCAATAATGAAATAATTTCAAAAACCAAAATGTATGCTTTCTTTTTCCTTTCAGTGTATATATATGAATGTATGTTACAACTTGACTGATATATATATTTGTACGGTTTGTTGAGGGATGGCCTACCCCGACCCTCACAGACCTATTACGGGGTGATTAAATGGATCACTTTTCAGTGATTGAAATTAAAAAAAAAAAAGTTTAAGAATGTTACATTTTGATATAACATAAATATTCAACAAGATTATAAAACTCTTGTTTTCAGTCATATAGACTTATTGGTGATTTTCTAACATGGGACAGTTGAGATCAAATTGCATACTACATGATTGTTTTTGGTTAAAACCTCATTTTCAGACGAATATACAAAAAGATACCTGTGTTTTATTTAGTTAAACATTTAGGAAAGTTATTGTTTGAATTTAAACTAGCAGTTCTGTATAGTCAAATGACCACCATATCAACATTACTACCCACTGTACCTTCTACATTCATCATACTAGCTACAATTTGAACAGCACCTTCAAAAGCCATCGTATCAAATCAATTTAACACCTTTATAGTCTTCACACATGTACCTACTCCACCACCCTGGTACTATAACCTTAACACCCACCAAACTTACATCACTATACCCACTGTACCTTATACAACCACCATACCAACATCACTACCAAATTTACACTCTACATTTATTAAATAGCATTATTTTTAACTACATCCTCAACATCCGCCAAACCAAATCCATAACACACTGGTCCTTTATATTTATTACATGTATTAACTCCATCACCATACCAACTCAACTATCCACTGTACCCTCAACATTCACCATACCAACCCCACTACCAATTGCATCCACTATATCCACCGTACTGACCCAATTAAATACTGAACCTTCACATTCACCAATCCAATTCCATTATCCACTGTAACATCTACATTCACTATACGAACTCCAATGCACCGTCTTCATTACTCAATTATATAGGTACTGTATTATCAACAACCATCTGTAATACCAACCAGAACCCAATAACTAACTCACTCAAAATACCCTCTACACCCACCATTCAAACTCAACTAAATACTGTACCGTCTACATCAACGCTACCAACAGCACTACATGTGCCCTAAACATCACCTATATCAACTCCATTAATTATTAATCACAATCGACTTTATATCAAAATCACTACTCACTTTACCCACTTTGTTCACCATACCATCTCAACTCTTCGCTGTTCCTTCTGCATGCTCTATAATTATTTACTCATTTCACTACTTGCTATCCCTTTAATATCAAAATCACTACCCGTTGCACCTATTACATCATCATACCAACACCACTACTCAATGTTCACTCTGCATCCATCATACCAGCATCATTATTCCCTGTACTTACTACATCCACTTTACCATATAAATTACTCAGTGTGTCATCTACACCGACAATATCAACTATAATACCAGTTGTACCCTTTACACCCACCATACCAACTACACTACAAGCTGTACCAACTATGCTATCAGCTATATCCTCTACACCCCGCATACCAACAATACTACTAGTTGTACCCTCTACACCCACCATACCAACTACACTACCAGCTGTACCAAATACACCACCAGTACCAACTATGCTACCAGCTGTATCCTTTACACCTTCTACACCCACCATACCAACTACGCTACCAGCCGTACCCTCTACACCCACCATACCAACTACACTAACAGCCGTACACTCTTCACCAACCATATCAACTATGCTACCAGCTATTCCATCTGCACCTACTATACCAACTACAGTACCAGCTGTACCCTCTACACCCACCATACCAACAGACTACCCTAGTTGTGCCTTGTTCAAACGGTATAATTAAAATTAACTTTGAGAAATCTAGGTTTATGCTATCTTAAATATATTGTTTTGGTTCTTTAACAGCGATTTTAAAATAATTAGATACTGTGGACTTCTAGTACTGATTAATTAAAAAGAACACTACTGAGTGTATGGTAAAAAGACTAATATCTCTTTCTTCAAGTATTCAAAAGGGATACATTGGATTAGTAAAGTTATAATTGGTATAAATTAAAAGTTTTTTAGTAATATTGCTATATTGAACGGCCTTTTTATCAAAACAATTGCAAACCGAAACATTGACTGCAAAATTTAATAATCAGACATTTGAACAAAATATAAACTAATGTTTCTTTTAAAGCAGAATAACTACATAAATCATATATTTTATTGTCACTTATGTCCAAATCAATTAAACATTTTACATACTTATCTGATTAAAATTACTTTTAATCAAATTAAAATGTTTCCAAAGATTAAAAAAAATAAAACAGTCTCCATACGTCTATTTCTGGAAAATCTTGAAAGATTTTAATGAACTATCAAACTTGTATAGCAGTGTTCTTGGACTAAATAAATGTGTGGGTATAGATGATAACTGAATATAATAAAATTAATATTCAAGTTACAATAGTTTTGCACCGATATAAATAAAGGTTTCCAAGATAATATTCGGTGCAAATCTATTGTACCTTGAGTTACTATACCTTTGCACTAATTAATAAGTGTATTTAAGATACAATTTTTACATTAATAATGAATATCTTCATAATTATTTGAAATATCAGGACCAAACTTTAACACAAGATGCACATTGTAAAACTAAAATGATTTATGTAAAAAAAGATTAAAAGATAGTTTTGCGCTGAGCCCTCGACATGTTCAAGAGAGTAAGAAAATTTACAAAGAACGAAGCCAACAAAACGCCAAGCACACAAACAATTATTAGCACACGTGTTATTAATCATAAATATATTAGTTAAACATAAACTAAAGACGAAGTGAAATCAGCGGTTGCTATTACATATTGGGCTATGTCGTAAGTACACACTATCAATATTTTATGAGCTACTGTTCTTGACCCTTTATACTGCAGGTATCATTACTTGTAATGTGATATTATCATACTATATCGATCACTCTCAGAATAAACAGCTTAACATACGCGTTTTTAATAGCTCTCTTACGAGTCAACACCAACTATAACAGTTACCATGTTAGAATGCACAACCGTGATCATTACACTTTTTTGGATGAAATCAACATTGCTCCTGCCGTTGTCATACTTTATTTATTAGTAAATATTACATAAAAAGTGAGAATATAACATAACACATAACAATAATTTACAGAATAAAATATTGTTATGATATCAATTATACTTACACTTAGTCTGGGAATTTAGATACTTTGAGTGTGACTTAATATTCAATATAACATAACGATGGCGTTGGTTATTTAATGGATAGGGTACATGGCGCTTATTTTAGAAATTACGGAGTCGATCCAAACTCTATCCGCTTGCGGCAAAAAAAATATATTCCAAGAAATGAATCTTCACAAAAATAAATAAATTACAAACGTTGTACTTTAGAAAACGGATATTCGCGGATCAATACACGTTGATGTAGCAATTATAAAGTAATTTACCATGTTTAATGATACAAAAATACTATCTTGACTTTTTAATACGCCGGCTGGTCTGTATTGTCCAGACATTGAGCTTGCAGACGACGTTTGTATTTATTATAGTAACTATGTATTATAATGACTATACTATTGTTGCCCGTGTTATTATGTTATTTTATTATTTCCAAAAATAATATAATTATCTTAAATCTTTGCGAGCAACATCAAAATAATTATTGTGTATTTTTATGATAGTACAAATCATGTAATGTTTCGTTTTGTTTGCCTTATTGTAAAATTTCTTCCAGTAACGCCATTGGGTGGATGGTAATGGTGATTGTTCAAGATCAATATTGTATGGAAATCTATGTCGTCCACATACACGTCCGTACTTTCAATATATTAATTACGTCTCACACAAATCTTAATTTTGCACTTTTTTTACATGTTATATCAAAATGCACCTCTGGATCACTGAACACATTACCAATGGTTCTTGAGGTGTGCTATTTGAATAGATAGTCAACGAACAAATATTCAGGAGAATAATCATGCAGTTGACAAGAGGAACAAAATAAGTTTGTTTGTGTTGCCTGAATTATCAGTGTCTGCTAATAGCAACGTTTGTACAATGTACGTCTCACTACACAGTCATGCCCCTTTATTCCCACGGTAACATGATTCTTACGCTTAAAAAAAGGCCAATGTGATTTGGTTTTGAAATATTTTCAAAAAGGTTCATAGTGGATGTGATTTCAAGCTGCAGTTTAGCAGAACAAAAGTTGACATTCCATATACTGTAATAAGACATCACTGGTGTTGTTTTTTTTTTCATGTGGAAATCTTTTTTTACCATGGACATCCTAGACCTTATTTTATATTGAACAAAGAACAAAATTCAACTGTGTAGTGAGACCTGTATAGACGTATATCAGTCAAGTATTTTGTTAACACATTTTAAAGATTTTTCCTTAATTTTTTTTTCAGTTAAAGAATAAGTCATTTTGAGTAATGAGTATCTTAGAAAAAGGTAAACAGGATAATTATAAATCATATTTTATCATTATTCATTTTAGTACATTTGTAGTCGTATGATATCGTATGACAAAATAATTCTATGATTTTGTTGTATGCGGTAGCTTGTATAAATAGATGAGTAGAAACATAGACTTCTGATCAGTTTGCAAATTCCAACATTGCGGAACGTTGTGGCAAAGTATACCACATAAATTAACCATTGAATGCGGTATCTTGCACGTTTGCTGTTATCGACGTGACAGGAGTCAGCCGGTGGTAATACTTTCATAGGACGCGCAACCCACATAACCGTCATATGGACGACTTGACATTCCTGACGTCAGATTGGAACCGGCATAAGTATCTCAGTACTACTCAGTACATGGGAAGTAAACCCTGTGGTATTGATACATCCAACGCCAGACGATTTGAGATATATCTACGCATTTGGACGCGGACGTAGTGTATTTTATAAGTATATACCTTATTTAAATGCAGTGATGTCTAGTGTATTAAAAGGCAGCCCATGCTTGTTCCCAAATTCATCTGTCGTCTCTTAAAATCAAATACAACTTTGTTCCTGTGGATCCAGTGGAATCTTAACTCTGTATATGTTAGCCAAGATATTGTTTTTTGCACATCTGAAAAAAAACCATAAACTCTTTGAACCACTTTAAAAATATTCCAGACCGAAAAACGTAAACGCAATCTATCTTAGCTAAATTCCATATATCAAAGATTAAAGCTAATCCACAGACAGCAATTTTAGCATGCACTTCTACGGAAATCACAAGCAAATAAATCGATTTTGTTTACAATAAGAAGTCATTGTCTATGCTTCTTTTTTCTATAGAGCGTTATTAATTCATAGTACGGTTATCATAAAAGAATTATCATTATTTATATTTCTTCGAATATTGAGTCATGACTATATCATCATATGAAGCTCTATATCTATTCTCGAATTTGGCCCAGATATTATGTTCAGTAGAGATAAAGAGTGATTGGTGAACCGTGGACTATGTGCCTCACTCGTGTATATCAACGGAAGTGAAGTCCAGAAATATGTGATACCTGAAGTGCAATATTTCTATTTATCACAGGTGTTGTTTTTCAAATGTGTTTTATTTTTTTTTCATTGCTTTTTCAAAGCATAGGAATGTCAAACACGAAAATTAGTCCTCACTGTTTAAATCGGAAGGTCGTGGGTTCAATCCCCGGCCGGGTCATACCAAAAACTTTAAAAATGGTACTAGAAGCTTCAACGCTTCACGCTCAGCATTGAAATGACAGTTCTAGGTCTGGTCGGCCCGGTGTAAGTATAATGTGACTGGGTGGGGTATCATACCATGTGTCTGCGGCATGATACTCCAGTGTGACAGCGCTTAGAATACTGTCTAAGTAGACACCGTCGCGATATGACTGAAAATTGTTGAAAGAGACGCTAAACACCATACAACAACAACAACAACAATTAAATCGGAATTTCCAAGGCGAAACATTTATTGATGGAAGGGCATGACGTCATGTCATTTGCATACGTAAAATTTGCGCGTTTTCCATGGAAAGATTTCCGCCATCTTGGATACAGCTGTTGATGGTTTTTGAAGCAGAATTTTTAATGTTTTTCTTTATCTAGATCGCATTATATGTCGAGGAAAGGTAGGTTCTATTACTGATGAGTTAAGTTGCATAATAATGATTTATAACAATCAAAATTTATTTGAACTATTGTTTTGCGATGTGTCAAGTTTTCCAAATGGTAACGACATTCGATGTCGTTTGTTCACTTTGTGTTCTCATTTTTATCTACTGTACATTTAGTTGAGTTGAAATATCGTACAATGCAGTTAGTTAATATTTTATAATGCAATTGTAGTTCACAACGAGTTGAATAAAATTAAGCGGTCCCAGTCTGTTTATTTCCCAAACACACACATACCGAATGTTGAGGAGGGGCTTATAACGTTATAGTCATACTCCGTGGTTTTGTCTGTCACACGCATTTCTTTTTCTAGCTTCAAAATAGTGTCCGACTTTAATTGCATTAAACATGAACGTGAAAAAAATCGAATTGTCACATACTCCTCTCACAGGCAGTAGTAACGGACCTTGGTTACCCTATCCCATTTCATTATTTTCTCAATTTTTTTTTTTATTCGCTGTTTTCTAATCTATGTTCAATCCATCACATATATGACAGAAACAATTAAAAAAACAAATAGCTACAAAGTCGAGTAAAGGCATTTTACTTCGAATCACAGCCCACATATCCCAAGCTGTCTTCAGACTCCCGCTATGCAAAAACTATAACGAATATTTTTATACTGTATTATGTGATCAAATAAACAGAAACATTAAGCCAACCGTTTCTGATTAAAACAATTTTAAATCGCCCATTCTGGTGCTAAAAAGTTTAGTCGTTAACTCCTACAACTCTTAACTGGCTCAACACAACCGTAGTCTGGTACAACAACATGTTTCAAGGAAAGTCAACAACAAATGAACTCTTTCATGCTCATTTACTTATTTAAATATCATCTAAAACAGCTCATAAGACCAATTTTCAAATCCATAATTTGTACATTTACGATACACTGCAAATTCATAGCCAATAAGTAGATTATGTATCAAGCGCACTGATTGGTCATTCTTCGGGGGAGTGTATTTTAGGACCAATCAGCGCATTTCATGCAAAGATAATGCAGACTTTGTTCCAAATATGTGATACTGATAAGGAATTTTGTTGCAATGGAAATCTTAATTGTTATAATTAATGTTTTTGTTACACTAAGGATTACCATGAAGCTCTGAGATTTCTTTTGCACTCGACCTAAATAATATGATACAAAAATTATTTATATAATTGCATATAACCTAGATATTATACAACTTATCTTTGATCATCAATCCCTATAAATACATTGAAAATGTTCAAGCAGAACGTCTGATAAATCGGGAAAACGAACTTGACCTGGAATTATTGCGCCCATGTTCTGCCGTTTGTTAGATGTGTTATCGAACACCTAGCGAAGATTGTTATATGTTTATTTATAACATTATAACAACGGTTAACATTTAGCAATGCAGATGACAATATGGACTTTTACCTTATTTCCATTCCCGGTCTTGTTTATAAGCCAAAACCATACAGTGTCGTAGTCGATGATAAAGAATCGTTTTGAAACCGGCTCAAGGGCAAGGGTTATACGATGTATAATCTTGTTGAGTTAAAGGTTCACTCTTTATTCCATCATAACTACCATATAGTCAAGCTTTGATATGTGATGTTACATAGAGTTAATTTCGATGGTTGTTAAAACTATATTAAGTTTGTTCCAATGATATCAAATGCTATAATTAAGTACATTTTGAACCCCCTTAGTTGTTGGTATGTAGTTTTAGCTGCAAATATAGTTTAAACGCTTTTTAAATCGTCTGATATTCCGGGCAACCCGAAATAATATAATACATATTCCGCACGATCGGAAATTAACCTATACTTATCCCGACAGTCGAATATACTAAGTTAATGATTAGAACTATATTAATTACAAATATTAAATATATCAAATTCCTACTCCGGATCTCGAGAGCAAAGGTGTATAATACAATTGTTGTATGTTAAGTTTAACCTATATTCTATATAATTGATGGAAAGTGCTGTTCGAGATATATGCTGCCAATGCAAAAACACTTAGGCATGTGGCAAAACACATGTATCAGTGTCCCGCCTTAAAAAGAAACCTATATGGTATGAATATTGCGGAACAGCATGTATCCAAATCAGCCAATGTCCAACACTCTCGGAAGTTTTATTGAAACATGAATAGATAAACTTAAAGGACATTAATATTATAATAATCATATATTACCTTCAACAACAAAAAATGGTTCTGAATTGTGAAAAGTAGATTATTAATTATCTAACCTATCTAATATACAGCATCTTTACTGTGATCATCTCTCTCTGGAAGGCATCTATTTTGATTTGATTCCTGTATGGATGTAGCATCAGCAATACGACGTTTGTTGCTTAAGGCTTTCGTCAAAAGGCTATCAAATTGGTAAACTGTGACCAGTGAATCATGAAAATGACACAGAAAACTGACTCTGTACGTTTAAATATCAAGATTATGTTTAAAAACGAGTTACGATTAGACAACTGAATTGTTATTGATGAACCACTACCCAATTAGTCGTATTTGAATTGAATCTGAAATGCTGATACATTGTTTTGTCTAAGTACACATCTTTGCTGATGATGACATTTAAATATTAAAGATCTGAGAAACCAAATATATATACTATTGAAAGCAGTTTTAATTTAAGAGAAATAGTCCATGTTCTTAAAGTAAAAAAAAAAGAATTCTGAACTGCTATTGGGATTCGAGATGCAAAAGTAGTATCCACTTGAAAAAATTCATAACATTTAAACTATTATTACAATTATAACTTCAACTTATATGTTTGTTAACCAAATTGCCGACTTTTTACCTTTGAAGTGATAGTCCTATCTTAGGTAGAAATGTCCCTAACTACGTTATCATTTTATTAGACATGGCCATTAAACAAATAAAGATAAAAATAGATTTCATTAAAAACATACCACGCAGCCCAGCACAGCTCATGTAAATTGTGATATGATTATATGTTTATAGTGGTTCGATTTGAACAGTGCAATGTGTCTCTTTAATTATTCATAATAAATTATACAACCTGCTGTTTGATACTTTGATACTATTACAATACTGGAGAGTATTGCTGGAGTACCTGTTGAGCTAACATTTTAATAAACATGTCCTTCTACTTTTGGGAGTTGGTCTAGCACCAACCGATGGTTTAGCATCACCTTTTATATTTTGCTATATTGATGGGCAAACGTCTATTGACTTTAACTCGACATCTAGCACGTTTTGAAATCAAACTCCCAGCATAGTGACATTTGAAAAATTAAGATGTTATATATAGTTAACGAAGACTTAAAAAACATGAAATAAACGCTATAATATTATAGTTAATTTATTAAACATAATTTTTGTTAAATTGATTATTTTTTTTCTTCTATTTTTCTAAATTCGATAATATTTATGTATTTTGATCAGAGCAAGCCTTCTATCATGATAAAGGTCTCACGGAAGATTTAATTTATTTCATTGAGTTCTTTCGTTAATATTATAGAAGATATTACCAAACAAATGTTTATTAATCCATGTATTACATGTGTTTATCCTTTCAACATCAATATAATTTGGACGTACAATCATATTATTTTGTTAAATAAATAGTTCCTATAATCTGGCTAAAGGGAAATGATTTCCCTTTGGAATTTACGGTTTTGTAAATAGAAATGTCTATAAACCACAGGCACAAACTTAATACTCCATACTAATTCCTTGAGTGTGCTAGTCTGAAATGTTAACATAAGTACGTATAAGGAAAAGGAGTGTAAGGTGACAGTTTCGTACCAGGTAACAAAAAGAATAATGTGTACTTCATCACATATATTGGCAATTGTCTTATTTTAAGTGACATAATAAATTTCCATTAAAGAGGCATTTTAATAGGAACATGCTATATATATATATATATATATATATATATATATATATGTACAATTGTGATTAATCTATTCATTGACTATCTGCTTGTGTTTTTCTGGTGACTATTTTCAAGAGAATAACTCAACTTATTACGTCAATATTTAATGAGAAAAATCATTTTGATATGCACACCGATTTATATCAATACATTATCGACTTATTTATCCTTCCAAATGATTGTTGCACTGTATTTGATATACGTTTTCACCATACGAGATGTCAAATATTAATTGGTCATTTTGCTAAATAAGAATTATAAATGTAAATGTACAAAATATATTCAAAACATATCATTACGGGATACACGACCATGTTCAATGTTAAAATAGGATGTATGCAATGTTCACACATCCATTTAATAGTTACAACAGTCATGTGAATCGGAAAATTCATATTTAAGAACTTTTTTAACAGTTATTTTATAAAACAAGTGATGTCATGAGTAAAAAGAGATTTAGATACAAAATGGTACTTTTGTGAAAGTATTTCTATCACAATGATTTAATCGAAAAATATTTATTACTTTCTTTTTAGAAATACTTTACTGCGAAAAGGTTATTATGAATCCTATGTCGTTATATACACACAATCATGGGCACCATTACGGGCTGAGATACTTTAATTTCATGATTGCATTAAGTAGGGTTTTAAAAGTAGACTTATGAATAATTGAATATTAAGCAAAATTGGCTTATCCCTTTAATTTTGATATAGTTTAAAACATAATACATTGATTATATTTCTAATTAACCTCATAATGTTGGCTATCATTTAACGTGTTTTGTCGTGATTAAGAGAAATAAAGAAGACACTACGATATAAAACCATTGATTTTGCATTTTTTTATGAAAACATATCACAAACATATCATACTCATATCAAAATTAAAAACGGACTATGAATAAAATATTTTTAGTAAACAATTATGTCATATGTCCTTGAGAAATATTTGAATACGAAATATTAGAAGGTTCCAACAGGAGACCTACCGAATATAATCTTAATACACAGGCACTTCCGCCAACACCACAAACAATGCAGCATTATAATAAAAACTAACATACCGACGAAGTGACATCAGATGTAACCGCCATGGAAGATCAATTAATATCAAGTTGAAATATTACATAAATATCATCAACATGAATGAACCGTTACCGTTACATGTATAAGAATAATCAATATACTACTATTGATATAATATCTATCATGGAGAAAGACAAAAAAATCTTATTTAATTGATAAAACATCAACCGGTCATTTAAACTGAAGAAATTTTCCATTAACATATCAAACTAAAAATAAAAAAAATATTTTGAAAATTGGAATTAAGCACCTAAAGCTTTCAGCCTAACTATCAGCACAAGAAGAAATAAATAATATTTAGCAATAAAACTGGTGTAGTAATGGAATTTCTCAAACTGAGTCTTAGAAAATATCTATATAATGTAAATAGTTTCTTATAATTGATTTGCGTATAGTTTAGTACATTTATGATTTTATTTTGTATTGTGTCTTGGTTATATTAATTTGAAACATCGTTAATGGCCAAATGTTTGTTAATATTGACAATACAATGGGATTCGGTGTATGATGTATTGTTGGCCGTCACTTCATTTATTAATTACTGCATTTTATTAGTCTGATAGTGTAAAAATTAAACCCAATAGTATACTGGTGTGGGCTATTCTATAAGTACATACATTTAGTCATTCAGCTGGGAGATTCTAAATAGTTTGAACTTTTGAAATATGACAATGTCAAAATTTCGCGTGAAACAGGCTAAAATAGAGATAGTTTACATGTTTTATGGTCATTTTAACGGAAGAGAGTGGACATCTATCCAGCACATATACGCATCAATATGCGGGAGATAAATTAGCTCCTTACTTGGTTTTCAGTTTAGATATTTAGAAGCGTGCATATGTGTTTATAGAATTAATTAAAGTTTAAATGACAGTTATAACAATGTAAGAAATAAGTATATATGGAAAGTCCTGCTTTCTGTGTAAGTTATGTGTGATATTGAAACACGTATTAATAGTCGCAGGACAGGGGAGAAATAATGTCAAGTCCACAATTTAATCGTTAAAACATCTACCACGATTGAACGATGGCAGCAATAAATTCACAATAGTATGTTACAATCATTCAATCATAACAAATTTTGTTCATCTATATGACACGTGTCATACTTGTCATTATGACACTTGTCATAAGATATTTGTTTAAATGGAAAATACATCTTAAGGGCATAAAATTACTCACCGAATACTCAAAACAGAGAATCTAGCACATTTATTACGTTGATCAATATAATTCCAATTATATTTACACGAACTAATCGTAGTTGGTCTAGACGGTTCGTTGAAAACAAGTAAAATGTGTGTTTTAAAGGGTGCTAGATTTAACAGAAATTTAAGAAATTACATGAGCTTGGTGCATGATTTCATTTAAACATTCCATGCATTTATATGTCATACTGTCTTACATTATATCCAGACAATACTTTTAAGTAGTAAAGTAATGGAAACTTTATAATTCGAAAAATAAATTGTCTTTGTTTAACACACTACAGTCTATACCAGTAAATCAGTCATAAGAGCATAATTTATCCAACAAGATATTAAACATAAATATCCAAAGGATACTGGCAACAGTACAAAGGACCAGGTTTACGAAGCCCCAATAATGGCCCTGTAAAATGCACTTCTTTTAAATATTAGTTTTCAATAAGATGGTGTATTTGTATTATATAATTTATTCTTTTAAAATATTTATGGTTTATTTTTTTATTTATGTGTTTCTATTCACGGAATCACCTCAAAGACTATTTAAATTAACGAACATGCTTATTTCTCCACTACACTCCCCCCATCCCAAATGTGTCCTCTTTATTATGTTCTAAATAGTTGTTTTATTATGAAGGCATTCATGCCACACAGATATTTATTCTGATGATTGTCAAGTACAATCTGAGTAATAGTTGTAATTATTGTTCGTGGCAAGAGTGTCTTCGCTGTTAAAACTATGATATATTAACATAAAATGGCTTAAAATGTTTAAAAATGCATATTTTCGGTGCGCTGTACACGACACTTTAATAGTATTGTTAAGAGAAAAATAACGAAATATATATTTTTAAAAGAATTTAGTCAAAATTAAAACGAGAAACAACACATTTTAATTTTTTTTTAATTTTAATGTATTGAACGGCCATTTCGGTAGTGGGGTACGATCGTGAACCTCGTACTATAAATATAACTGAGACTTATTTAAGGACAATACAAACAGTCAGAGGAAGTTGAGGGTTACTATAGTTTTCCTGCATGTTGGTACTTGATAAAAGTGATCAATCATGTTTTTGTTTTTTGTTTTCTCAATTAATGTTAACATTTCAAATAACAGGGTTGAACAGATCAAAAGCAAATGCGAAATATTTATTTGTGCAGATGATCGCATTATATTTTTAATCTTAACTCGACGGATCATGTCTCTTGTGAAATACGACAAGCGAACACAAATGTGAAATATTTATAGAAATGGCCCAATGCGATACCTTAAAAAGGGATAATCAAACCTTACTAGCGTGAAACTGAAGAAACACTCATTATGTTTAATATATTTGACACAGTGTTTTTATTGATTTTGAATCGTGTTGCTTATTAAGCCTAGTCTGCTTATATCCTCAAATTCAGTGTTTAGATTCAGGGAGTCGGATTCATTGTTTACATTGAGGGGATCGGATCCATTGTAAACATTGAGGGGACCGGATCCATTGTTTACATTGAGGGGGTCGGATTCATTGTTTACATTGAGGGGATCGGATCCATTGTTTACACTGAGGGGATCGGATCCATTGTTAACATTGAGGGGAGCGGATCCATTGTAAACATTGAGGGGACCGGATCCATTGTTAACATTGAGGGGATCCGATCCGTTGTTAACATTGAGGGGATCCGATCCATTGTTTACATTGAGGGCATCCGATCCATTGTTTACATTGAGGGGATCAGTTCGTTATCAGAAACAACTTGATTTTCACCACTTACAAATACGTCATAGTAAAAAAAGGATAAATGTGTTATAGGATTAGATTAATATTTCTGTAGTTTATGCATCGGTATTAATTCTACTTGTGCTCGAAAAGAAATTCTTTACAAATGCATAACAACGGAAATGAATTTAAGCCTTACAATTCCAATCCTGACAATGAAATAGTATTTTAGTGTGAAACATCCTTAAATAAAATTTATGAATGAAAATTAAACTACATTCTCTCCTACATAGTGAGGGCGTAACAAACAAACATGAAATGAACGTGATATTGGATTTGTGAGAGGATGATATTGATGATGTTAATCACATATTCGTCTTGATTTAGTAATATTTGTATGTGTTGATGATATTTTGACGAATTTCTACGTTAAGCATAGGTAATACTTATTAACCGTTTTTCGTTAATTTCAATGGACTGTTTTTTCTATAAATGATACAAAGAAATCTGAAATTAAGTTAGCCTTTCAAATAATAGCTGTCAACAGATTTTAGAAAATTTGAATAATTTATTTGTTTTCAGAAAGCTGTTAATCGTTTTAAAGTGTTCAATCTAATTTCGACGGAGCGTTTTGTCCCATGTGAGTTACAGCAGATGAGCACGCATGTGACATATTTATAAAAATAGCTCAATGTAATACTTTGAAAAGTTCAATAAGCCTAATGGAGAATGAAGACGAATTTAATGAATTAATGAAAAATTCGTGTTTAAAATAAAATGTGTAATTTCAGTCATTATTTGATTGATTAATGGTGCACGTGCTTCTCATTAATGTGACGTGTGTTAAGTGTCACGCCAAGACGGTTCTAGTGGGTGGATTAATCATCATTTCCGGTTATGTGAGTTCAGTCCGTAATTTTTTAATTAGGTAACAACATTCCAAGCGAATTTTGTCATATACTCAATTACATTATACTTTGGAGTATAATATAATTACAATAACCTAATATTATACCATGAAATACCATGGTATAGTTTTCATAATCAGGTGATGCATTTTCCGCCAAATCTAAAACATCACTTTTTTATGAAAGGTTTGGAGAATATGGAATCAAGACAAATCGAAGACAGAGGTAAAACACGAAAAAACAAGACATGAACTTGCTATGATAAATCTATATTCTTTGGTGTCGGCAAATATACCACGGTATGACCATGGTATATACATGTATAAGGTTCATGACCAGGTGACGCACATTCCGCCAATCAAGAGCATTGGGAGAATATGGAATCAAAAACAATTGAAAAGACAACAAGACAGTATTTTATTTTATACTAAATTGTAATAGGGTTAAAACAGATAATTTTATCATTCAATTTGACAGTCCGTTTTTTTTATACGTAGCGTAATTGTAACATGGTTTTGTAACATTATCTTCAAAACCCAATTTGACTGCGTTTTGTGCATTTAGGCAGAAAGGAATGTCACAAAATGCTAAGTGTAATTCACGCCATACGTAAAACAGCCTAATTTCAATGATGTATAAATATATAATTTAATGTCGCCTATGTAGTGCATGGTTATATACGTTCTGGTTGCATTTTGTAATTGACCTTTTGACAAATGTCATCAGAAGAATTGGCTAAACTGACATCATCAAAAAACACACAGAAAATAATAATAATAATAATACAGATACTTCTCTTGGCGTCCATAAGTAATAGGTCTCTGCATAACACAATTTCACGTCACACCATTATTCTTAAAATACAGAACAAGAGAGTCACATAACATTCGCTTATGAAGAAGGATAGATTATATAATAATTTCCTAATTTAAGACTGTAAATTTATAGATTCCTATTATGTCATTGAACGGAATGTTTAAACGATGGGCGGTCTCATTTTCAATAAATATAATAAGCTTACACTTTTCATTTTAAATTTGACTTCAAGCAAGTCACAATGTACTATGACCAGTGTTGCTATTATTTCTCATTCTTAACATTGTGGAGTGCATTCAGTATATATCGACATACATACAAACTGAATAGAGCTTAAGTCGGTATTAGTGGGCGTTAGGGTTGTTGCAGATCCAAAACCTCTCAGAACCATAAAACCGAATCTGTAACATTCTTATCCTTGGATGCTTTCTGTAATTTCAAGGAATTATTCTATCAAATATAACGGCATACTATCGTTAATGATCGAATCGTCTAAAACACAGGAATACTGAAACAATCATCAGTCTTAGATTACGTTTCAGGAGTATATCAAATTCATTTCGCTATGTCACTTCATTATGTTATCACGTGATGCATATAGTCTTACTTTCAACATCTCCATTTACAAATGCTTGAAAATGCCATTGACTCTTTTAAGAATATTCTTAAGAATGGTTGGTGAATACCGCCCCTGGTTGCCAGCAAAGGAACATCGATTCATATATGAAACCAGAATATATATTTTATCTATTAAAAGAAGATTTGTTAAATAAATATGCACATTGTTTTTATTTATTTTGATATTATATGATATAATATATTATTAATACGATAACATCCCAATGCGGCCATAACCATTTGGTTTTGGCAATATATTGAAAATATTACCAAACAACATATTGCAAGTGACGATTCAGACATCTATTTTGCAATCCGACAATTATTCTTTGACTGAGAACCAAACCTTGACATAAGTACAGTACATAGATTATTGCTATGGACACTGTAGAAAGCTTTCTTGAAATCTTCAAATGCGACATACAGTTTCCCTTTTACAAAAATAGTTAGAAACAATTGACTGCAGCTTAAAAGCATTTCCAATGGTAGAGTATTCTGAAGACAACTTTGTGACTCAGATATTTTATCAATTATTGTTACATAAAGTCAGAGATATAATAATTAAATCCCTGAATGTTAACCGTAAAACGTTATTTACACGCACGTTTAAGTGTTTGTCTGTCTCGGTGGTTAATACTATTTAAATTATATACTAGGTACTCATGCTGTAGCTTCTAAAATAACATCCCCTGCGTCTTTACAATTACGTGAGCATGACAAGAATTGTTACAGATAGAATGGCAACATATTTATGATTCAGTCTCTGCTTTCTCAATTAACGAAATGGATCAAATTATGTTATTCGTTTCAATGAACCATTATATCAAATTTGGTTATTATGATCGTTATTTCTCATTATATTAATTCAAATTCACCAATCTTATTCCAAAGAACTGTTCGGTAAACACTTAATTCATCTTAACAAGCATGTTTGAACACAGTCTTGTCTGACAATTGCGTGTGTTTATATTTGTTATTTATCGTGGTATCGCGAGGGAATTTATGTGCCAAAACAGAAAAACTTGAATAATTTTATTTGAACTGTATAATGTATTAAATCAATGAACAATATAATAACATAAATCTTTTATAGAAGCAATTAATTTCTATAGGTTGATGTTCTCTCTGGTAGTTTTAATTACACAACATACATTAACGGCATGATAGTTACCGGAAACAATGCGTTTCTTTATATCCGAATTCAAGTATCGATTATAACAAATATTCAATATATTAAAATGGTCTCTATAAGAACGTACATTTAAATAGTCCTACAACATTGGTGTATTGGGCATAATTGTTCCTCTGTTTAATAAGATTTTGCATGTCATATAACAAAAAGATATTCACAACATCCAGATTGAAACTGGCTTAATAAAACTAATGATAAAATACATGTATTGCCCAAATGTTTAGACAATGCCACTGCTGAAGCATTTCATGGTCTAACTACCTAAAATAAAATCCCAATTTCCAATGAATATATTAACAAGTAATACATGTACATAATGTACCAGGCCATAACCGACATTCATTGTTGAGCCCCAATATTTACGTTAAAGTGTACAGTGACTGGAATATATTTCGTCGACTGTTAATTGTTTGTTATTTCCCAATACTAATCACTTCATCGATTAAATTTTACAATATGCAAACAGCTTTTGATCTAAGCACTTTATATCCATAGACTATATTCGAACAATGTAATGCAGCTCCTTTTATTCAGTCTTATTTATAGTTCTATATCCTATTAAATGCGGTTCAAAATTAGAAAACTGTTTAAACCGGTGTCAGGGAGCGCATGATCTATTTAACATTACCTCTCATTAATCGTTTCAACAGAAATTATCTATTTCATCAGGTTAGTTATAAACTGCATGTGCATTCATTCTTGACTTGTACGCAAATGACGTTGCAAGGGAAGTTTGAGCATTGAAAATTGCTGCATAAGTATGAAGACACGTTTTCAGACGACATAAATTAAAGACGACGTGCCATGTAGCTGATGTCTACAGGTCATTAGTTTATGTATACAGGTCACAACTCACACCAATACCACTATGTTTCTGACAGAGAGTATTGCAGTCAGCGAAACCTTAAATTGGCACACAGATATTATTTTATATATTATACATTGTTGAACTTTTTTTTCTCGTCTGCAATGTCCGTGTAGCACATTCTGTAATGCGTCTTACTGTTGACAAAAGGGTATTGAGTTCAAATCCCCATTCGACCACAACCTCTATGATAATTGGTTCTACACATTTTCCTACGTGCAAGCATTTCCAACTCATTAATAAGTGGGGAAGTCGTCAGTTACTTACCGTATCACCTAGTGGCGCCCTGGAATGATAGTTATGTATGCTGACTAACGTTAAATAACAGAAAAAAGCAAAATAAATCTATAAAACAAACATTCCTATTTTGCCTTCTAACCGGTTATATAAACAAAAGATAATATCGCAACTCTATTACTCCTGTGTATGACTAAAACAACGTGATATTTCGAAAAATTTATTGACATCTATTTTTAATCTGATTGTTTATTTCCTAAAGCACTTTTGTCGTTTGAAATGTCAATAGATGTTTTTTCGCACAAATTGCATTTCAAAAAAGTACCATATCAAATAACATTTTACATATCACAGACATTTAATTTGATGATATCAAATGGATAAGTCAATGTTGTTTTCTACTACTCAATTTGACAATGTTTTATGTTTGTTTTAATTGCAAGACCTAACGTAAATATATACTGGCAGGTGACTTTTAAATGAATTTGAAAAAAAAAACTTTATTACTTTTATCTCTTTTGTTAAAGAGTGTCTTATATTTTTTGTAAAATCATATTTGTATCCCTTACTTCTGTCACACGTTGTCATTGTGTTTTACTTGCCTACTGTGTGCATTGTGCTTACACAATAAATATTAAAAACTTAACTGGTTCTTATTATATTTGGGATTCTGTAACAAACATAATTGCACACTAATTCCATAATCGTATGCACAAAAGCCACACTAACAAACATTTATCTCTCATCTGATTTTCAACAGCTCCTGTGATTGTCAAAACTAGTTTTAGATGCAAACCAATGATTGCAATTTTACTATTATAATACAAATACATTGTAATTTCCAAACACAGACAACCTCGGGATCAAACGAAATGCCAGGGATGGACCATTTTAGGCTTACAGATATTGAACATGGTAGAATTTAATCTGATTTCGTTATAAAAACAATTACGCCTTTAAACAAATGCCAAGATTGATATAACGATATCATAGATAATTGAATTGATGATTATTTATCCAGAGGGCCAAAACGTTAAATATGTACAAACGCTTGTTGCTGTTAAACAATGTAGTTTTATTTAAGCTGTATAAGTTTATGAGTCACGAACGTTATTATATACTGTATAAACCAGCTGCCGTTCTGAATTATCACACGGAAAAGCCATGGAAAAAATTAATGTCAAAAAAGCAGTTATAAAGGTCATTCATTCACATATTTAGGTTTTGTTAATCATAAGGACGTAGTGTGGTACTAAAAAGATGTTTAGGCAATAAACAATTTTGTTCCTATGTATACAAAACGTTGCGACAATATGGAGATTTTTATCGCCAAGTACTCGCACACTGCAATACCCCATTTGAGAAATTTTCTGAAAAACTGATGGTATTATATTAATTTTGATACTGCGAACAAATTCGGATAACCTTTTCCCGCAGCAATAGCTCATTTTTGTGCATTATATTGATAGTATAAATGTTATTAAAATCAAATATTTAGGGCAGAAAACCTCTTTAAGTATGGAAACACAGGAAAACAAATTTTAATAATGAATATACATTCGGATAATCATTGATCTTTCTCAACAACAACTCATCTTTATAATAATATTTAAGTGTTATCAAAGTTAATTATGAATGGCAGAATTATTTAAGTATGAAGTTATTTAAAAAGCGACAATAACAATGTATAAAAAATTCGATTGACAAAATACCGCGAAAGACGTTCAACATCTAAACATAAGAACTGATGACAGCACTCTGAACACTGAAGTGCATGGCAAGAAAAAATACAATATTTCATAATCACATAAAGTAACATTAAAATTCCAATCGCTATTAAGCGAGTAAACTTTAATAATAAACAATGTAAAATAAGATCTAATAAAAATAAAATGTATCTAATTTTTTAACAATACGTGTATGAAACAAAAATTGATTGTACTCAAGGTACTCTTCAACTAAACTAAATCTGTCGTGAGTATAAGGTTGGAATATAATGCATTTTCTGCGTTGGGAATAAAGAAGTGTCATTCGATGGTTTAACATACGTCCTAGAAGGAGGCTATATCGAGTTCTTTACACGTACCTTTACCCGAGATTTGGATGTCCTCATCCGCAGCAAAATGTATAGTGGATTCAGATTCAATTTCTTGCCCACGAAAATATATTATATCCGATATGTATTGCAGAAAACATTAAACATGGCCCGAGCCATGACGTCAATGTATGGTTTCACATGCTTCATAAGATGTAAACAAAATCCACAATACTTTCAATACTTTCATTCTAAATATATTTATCTTTGGATATTATACTTTCTTTGGAAAGAACAGAGTATTATTTTGATTATATGTCTTCTGCTAAAACATCTGCGTTTAGCATGTCTTCTTGCTGCTAGGTGTGTATGTAGGTATACATAAAGCTGTGCTTATTACGTACAAACAAAGCAAATAAAATATGTCAAATTCATCAAAATGTCAGGTAAAAATATAATTGCAAAGATTTGTTACGTATGGTTTATATATCCTCGTAATTTTATTTACACTATCTAATTTTACGATGTGACGCCGAGGGAACGAGTGAAGTTGACCCAAACACCAAGTTGAAGCCCCTCTGTCACGGATTTGGTACAAACTTATCCAGGATGGCAATAAACAGAGCATTGTCATTAATGCATACGTCTATTATGATTAGTCCATGGATTGATTACATGTATGCTGTTGTCCTGTAAATGGCACGTCATCGGCTACAAGTATTTATAGTTTTATTTTATATGTATCTGGGACCCGTTTCACAAACGTTCGTAAGTTTACGAAAGTCTTAGTTTAAATTTTGAAAGTACGACAAAAAGTAGGGTAATTTAATTTATGTTTCACGTACAGCATTTTACCATCTTTCGTTAGTTTATTAAATAGTATTCTTGTTTAAAGTTTGCGGAAATACTGCGCAAATGAAACGTTCCTATACGTCACAATTCGTTCATACGAATATTTTAAGATTTACTAACTTTAGCGAAACGGGCTCCTATATTAAATTTATATTATAATTTTATAAGTCAGTATTCAACCCATCATCGGATAGCTTAAACCTAATTCACACGTCAATATTCAAACCAGCATCGCGCATGCTTAAACCTGATTCACACATCAGTATTCAAACCATCATCGGGTAACTTAAACCTGATTCATACGCCAGTATTCAAACCAGCATCGGGTAGCTAAAACCTGATTCACAAGTCAGTAGGCAAACCATCAAAGGGAAGCTTAAACCTGATTCACAAGTCAGTAGCAAAACCATCATCGGATAGCTTATACTTGATTCACACGTCAGTAGCCAAACCAATATCGGATAGCTTTAACCTGATTCACACGTAAATATCCAAACCATCAGCATGCAGCTAAAACCTGATTCAAACGTTATTATTCAAACGACCATCGGGTAGCTTAAACCTGATTTACACGTCAGTAATCAAACTATCATTTGGTAGTTTAAACCTTATTCACACGTCAGGAGCAAATCCTATATCGGATAGCTTATTGATTTACATATCAGTAGGCAAACTATCATCGGGTAGCATTAACCTGATTCACACGTCAGTAGCCAAACCATCATCGGGTAGCATAAACCTGATTCACACGTCAGTAGCCAAACCATCATTTGGAAGTTTAAACCTGATTCACATGTCATTAGCCAAACCAATATTGGACAGCTTATTGATTTACACGTCAGTAGCCAAACCATCATTGGATAACTTTAACCTGATTCACACGTCAGTAGCCAAACCATCATCGGGTAGTTTAAACCTAATTCACACGTCAGTAGCCAAAACTTCATCGGGGAACTTAAACCCATTTCACACGCCAGTATTCAAACCATAATCAGGTAGCTTAAAACTGATTCACACGTCAGTAACCAAACCATCATCAGGTAGCTTAAACCTGATTCACGCGTCAGTAGCCAAAACCATCATCAGGGAGCTTAAACCTAATTCACACGTCAGTAGCAAAACCATCAATGGGTAGCTTTAATATCACTCACGCATCAGTAGCAAAACCATCATTGGATAGCTTAAACCTGATTCACGCGTCAATAGCAAAACCATTATTGGGTGGCAAAAACCTGATTCATGCGTCAGTAGCAAAACTACCGTTAGGTAGCTCAAATCTGATCCACACGTCAGTTGCCAAACCATCATCGGGTAGCTTAAACCTGATCCACACGTCAGTAGCCAAAACCATAATTGGATAGCTTAAACCAGATTCACACGTCAGTAGCCAAACCATCATCAGATAGATTAAACCTGATTCACACATCAGAAGCAAACCGTCATCTGATAGATAAAACCTAATTCATAGATGCAACTGATCATCTGTTAGCCTTCTATGGTATAAAATGATGCTAAATATTTAAAATAAAAAGAAACAACTTTATATAACTGTGGAAATTTTAAAACATACTAAATTATTTTACAAATGAGAGCTATTTCATTTTTCTTATTCCGCTTTAAGATTGTTTTTTTTTTCTTATCTTCACAATTGGTCCCAGCTTGTCAAAGTTGAATATCGGTATAACATGCTTTTAAATATTATGGCCCTAAAGGTTTAATTTCTTGACCTCTTTTATTGCTCCAACACCTAGATGATATTTCATTGGCGAATCAAATACTATTGTGACTATGTATGCTGGTGAATCTACACTTCATACCAGGTGAGATATATATTATTCATATATAATTAGCATATTGACGTATCAGATATGGTGGTATAATAAATTCCTTGTATACTAATGGAATGCTCATCTTTATAAAGTCCATTCAATTAAAAACGAATGTATTGTTTACGGTAATATATGGACTTAGTAAATCAAGTTATGTTTTGTTTAAATTGCTATTAATGCACCTTTGCGCAAGTAACATTGATATCATAATTTACATATTTATTTTTATATTAAACAGATTATGTAACGCATTTGTGACTTAAAAGTGAATATTTCATGTGCTCAACTTTCATATTTTGTTTATGTTATTGGCAATAAAAACAGATAAAGTGAGTACAAAGCTGTAAAATATTGTTACGACCAACTGGAGGAATATAACTGTTAGGCTTTAAGTTCCAAGTATGTTTAATTTACTGTGATAGCTACTGTGTTAAATAAGAAATACACTTGTCTTGAAGTGTAGTTGTAACGAGTCCTACGTTATACACCCACAAAGTTATGTTTATATAGATTTAATGTTACATAGTCTTAAAGGGAACTACCTTAATTTCGTTTCCATTTTGGAATAGGGAATAACATTCAATTTGGTTATTGATTGAAAAGGCACCCTAAGTCGTCTATATGTCTTTTTTAACATGATGTTAAACACATTTTAGTTTTATAATTTTTCATCTTTGTAATAATAGATATACAGTCTAATCTGTGTTAAGCAGTTAGTCACAGGGAGATGCAAAGGTGTCCATTTAAGATAATATGTTGTTTGATAAGCATAGAAATGGGAATTTAACATATGGCTGCTGAAGACACGTGGCTCCTTAATAGAGGTGACCGCTTACACGGGTTTGGTTGTACTTATTTCAAAGACTGGTTTTTCAAACCATGATACCACCACTAATTTTATAAATAGAAGATCTTACATGGGTGCTCATGTTATATCCAATTTATTAAAAGAGTTTGAAAAATATATTATGCGAGGTTCTGTCGAATTAAATAGTAAATTAAAGAATAAATGAACACGAATATAAAATTGGCTTTCTTACGTAGCTAGAGAAAATAAAACATGTCATTTCTATTAGGAACGACAAAACGTTCGGCATAAATGTTTCTGTCATTAGTCATATGACATAAAGTCTCAAAATACCGTCATTTTACCATGACAAATCGACGTCATTTATTTATTTAGAGAAGTCAGAACGTAGTTTGGTATTCCACGGTTGCGAGAATACCGAACGGTGAAGTGGCATAACATTATGTTAATATTAAAAGTATGTCATGGTTTTAATACACGCCAACACCGGTTATTATTTGATAAACAGTGTTAATAATTTCTACAATAATTATGAAGCTTCCGTTTGAAATATATTAACATTACATGTCATTTATTTGATGATTAATTGATTCTGCACTTGAACCAGAGTATATTTTATATAAACATTTGTGGGAGTCATTTCAATGTCATAGTATACATACTTTATAGATACTGCAGTATGACCCTTGTCCGTCACTGTCCTCGTATTCCACTATGGATGGCATGGTCAACATATATATCTGTATCGCCGTGTTATCAATTTATGTACTGTCCCACAATGTATAGCAGTTGAACGCTTACTAAACGGTGACGTCATCAAACTTTTAATTGAAATAATTGACGTATCCACGCGCTCAAAAGTTGCTATTCCAACATTGCTTTTTAACGAACCCAATCAGGAGTACTGGGTCCGTACTAAAGAATAAAAACACAATCCATGATTCTGACATCATTGTTTCCCATTTTCCACTCACGGCATTTTTTATGGAAACGTTTGAAAAGCAGATATGAATACTATTTTTTCGGGGCGTGTTTCAGCCAAATAGTTGTTCAATTTTATAAAAACTCTTTTTGTAGGAATAAAAATACTTCATTCAATAAATCTATTTCGGTATATTCTAATATCCTCAAAACATGAATTAGATGGGCAAATGTAATGAAGAAGTATGATAGATCAACATTTCAGATGTTCGTTGCAGAAATTGATGTTAAATTTTTAAAAAGATGTGCCAATAGCATAGCATGGTGTGCTTAAGATATTATCCCAATATTTCAATATCACAATTTTCATTGAAAATTCACAATATGATATTAGTGTTTTCGGTAGAATTTGTTTTATTTGACCAATTTTCAGCAATAAAGCAGGTGTATTTACCACCAATATAGTTGAACTCGTGAAATCCTATTTATAATAGTAACTTAAGTGCTCTGAAATACACGAATCCTATTCTTGTGGAAATATACACAACACATTACTAATTGCTTTATCAAGATAATTTGTTGATTCAATATAAACGTTTTCGGTTGAACGTTCATATACATCGTTATCTATAACGCAATTAAATCGCTATCTTCAGAAAAAAAGATGTATCATTTTTACCAAATTGTACCTTAAAGCAATATAGCCACCACCATCTGGATATGCTGGATTGGACGTGACATCTGGACAGTTTCACAGTCCATGTGTTCGAAATAGATTTCGCACTCTCTGCCTTTGTACTTTATTTAAGTTGAATATATGTCACTGGGACTTGAAAGTTTATGAACGGAGATTTGGTGTTCTAGTTGATAGTTTGAGCCTCTTCATTTCTAATTATATTATTAAAGGAATGACAACACAAACGTTATTTTGTTTGTTTAACATAAAAGTAAAATACGGTTGAACATTTACGACAATGATTATTTTACTTCTTGAAAAATGATATACGAATATATTATTAGTACTAACGTCTCTCTGAAAACGTAATCAAGCCTCAAAATATATTGTTGGACAACGGTGACGAATAACATAATCACATGCTGTATGTTGTTGTCCACATTAGACATTATTAGTCAAGTATTAATTAGATGAAATTCGCATTTGTTTTGAAATATAAATAAACATGTACGTACCTTCATTGTTTTCCTTTTTTATTTGGTTATCAATTTATTTGGTATGAAAATTTGTCTTGCCGAAGATAGAAAATAAACTTAAATACAAAAGGCGGAAGTGACAGTATCTACCAATGATTGAATGAGTTAAATATTATTCTTTGAATATATGGGCGAGTTCTATAAATTTAACATAGGCTTTATTATACAATAATTAATTTATAGCCTATTTGAAATAATAAGCGGCTATAGATTATGTCTTTTCACTGTTTAAAGTTTACGCAACATAAATATAATTTACGAAATTAGTAAAAATACGTTTATGCTATATTTGAAAAAATACAAAATAATTAGAACGTTTCATTGAGGTAGAACAAGAATTGTATTTCAATCGTTTAAATTTGCTTAGCTAAATAAATATAGCGTAGGCTTACATTAGGTCACCTTACATGTAAATGGACAACTTATTCCAAATTGACAATACTTTAGTTATTAATATCTATTTCAATATTTCAATTTTGTAAAATTATCATTAAATTTTGTTATGATTAAAGTCGGTTTTATCTTTTTAGTTTACATATACTTGTGATTTATATGTGTATTTAACCGCTAAGAAGGTATGCAAATGTAAAAATACATATTAAGCGTATTGATTTCTTAACGATTGGGAACTTGTGTTTGATATTTCTATAAGCAGTTTAGAAAACGTGGGGTCAAGAATCGTGTTAAGAGCCACATTTGTCAGCAATTTATACGTATTTTATATCCCATTGCGTAACACTACATGGGGGAATATAGATGATATGTTAAGAAAGTTCTGATCCGATTGTCTGGAGATATATCTTAAACACAGCTCCTACATTTTTATCATACTGTACATTTTAACTGGAGCTCACGAGTACAAATATCCTAATTGATATATTGCCCGGAAGCAACGAATTATTCATATATACAAATAAATAACTGCATTAAACAAAACAGCAACACCATGTTGCATTTCAATATTGATAACGAAAAGGTGATTTACTTCGTTTTAGCACGTGCGACAGAATCGAATACATGTGTATCTGCATGGAAGATCCTGACCAAACTTAGTATAATTGGGAAAAAGAAAATGGTATGCTCAATTATACCAGATAAATTATTAAGGTAAGCATACCCCAGATACCACTAGCATAGTTAGATCATTCCGCACTGAGCGTGGTCCTCGTACAGTAGTATACATTATATAAATCTGACTGCGAGCGTGAAAACAAACATGTTTATAGCTAGCATCAATATTTCTCTAAAAAAAGAAACTCAGCTGTGATTCATAACTTTTGTTTTCAAGCAAAAACATTTCTTTAATTAGAAATACTGTTTGTGAATTTGAATGATTTATTGTGGATGAGATTGTGAGGACCATCCTCAATGAATATAACTGACTGATTACGTAGAGGAGAGAAGAAACCAAGACACCCATGACATGCCGATTAAAGAAAGCTGAACGATAATGGTCTTCAAATAAATATCATCATATTATCATCATATCATATAGCATTTCGGGCACTTACTTCCCCCAATATAAAGCCAAAAACTTCTGTGTTTATCACCCTTATCGTTATGCAGAGACTCACTCGGAATTACACAAACATCGGAGAAGCTTTCTTAGTTTGTCAACAAAAATATACCTTATCATTTCATTCGGATTCTATACCATATGCAATATTGCCACAGTCTTCGAATCTTTCTTAATCCGCCTATGACTTCCTAGGAACCATGCGTACCTTATTCTAAAAATAAAACCTCTGGTAGTGTTACCGGAATAAAGCACAGTGTTTTCGTAACGATTTCGCCTCAACCGTGTGATAAAAATGTCAGCAGTTAGAAAATACTGATAATTATTGTATTAAGTCATATTAACCGGTTCTTATACAAAACTATAAACCATTCAATTACTGTTTTTTCTTCAATAAAATATTGATGTAAGTCAGTGATATATGCGTTAAGCATTGCAACATTTAAAGACAATTTAGAGGTTGGCATGTGGCTGATGCTATTATTATTAAAACTGTATCATACTCCAGAGAGCACGTATGTTTGTTTCCAAAGTGACAAATACTGCTCCATTGTTATAATATGCTGAAAGGAGCAGTAATGTGCAGACAGAATATTAATAAATATATAAAATTATTATATCTAAAGAGGACTGTCTACTGTTTTGACGACAGAAATTGTCAATTTCCTTTCACAATACCAAATGTCCAGCTGATTTCACTGTTCTTCATTTAGTTATAAGCTTAATAACACTGGAAAATCACATTCAATACAATTATATACACTCTGTCTTACATGTTTATATTATGTTATTACATAACAAATTTAAAATAGAGTACTAATATAAGACGCATGGTAACACGACTACAGTCAGTTTCATAAGTATTACAAATAAACATTGGCAATAAACAGTGTATGCAATACCCGAACTATAGTATGCTGCTGTTTAAGTCATATAAACTAGATCAGTGGAACTATATGATCGCTTATGTTTACCATCTCGGATTGTTTGTGCATTCAAACACGTATATACAGATTTGTGCTATTCACCATTTGCGGACATTTGTCGGAAAACTACCCGAGTCGCCGCCAAATATAGAAAGTAAACAAACATGTCAAATTAGCGGAATGTAACTTTAAAAAATAAATATTTTTAGTTCAATTATTTAGTTTGTACTTTCTAAAAGAACAATAAGAGTCTGTGGTAATGCTTTAAGCAATGCTATAACCATAGATATTTTTCATTTATTTTGTTATTATCAAAATGTAGGCCTTTCGGACTTTAATGATGCTTAAAGGAAACCGAATGGAGAAAAGTTCACTAGCCTTGATCGTTATACAATCATCATAATCGAATGTGGCCAACAGTGACCACCTGTATAATTCTAAAGACTAAATAAACTGTTCTGTATTCTATAAGTTGTAGTGGAGCGCATAGTCCAGTGGCAGATCATCGAATCCAGGATCGGAGGGTTGTGTACCCCACGGTAATGTGTGATGTCTTTGACCAAGATAACGTTTCCGCATGCTTAGTACTGGTTTAACACAACGATACTTTGAGCGTTATGTTTATAAGTTGTATAAACATGTTTAAAAATTATGGTAAAGTAAAAATTACGCTTAAAACTATAGGGAACTAATTATGGAACATGAAAATAGATATAAAAATTCATAAAAAACAAACGATGGTAGGGTAGCACAGTTAACGTGTCCTTGGTAAACTTTGTAAATAAACTATCATATTTTATGAGCGCTGTAGCTGTGAAAAATATATGAATCAGAGGCGCTCAGAAATTTATAAATAAATTCAGTAGCCTTTTATATAGATACTGATGTACATTTCTAGGTGAGAGTACAGACCTAGCGTGGCAATTATCATAAAACAGTCAGGGTATTGTCTAGACGCCCACTCCTGTACTGTCAAATAAAAAGAATGACAATTAGTGTTTTAAGTAAAAATGACCTGTTCTTATATAGAAACTATTAACCATTCAATTACTGTTTCTTTTCAATAAAAGATTGATGCAAGTCAATGTTACACTAGTATGCGTTAGGCATTGAAATGTAATTTAAAGATAATTTAGTGGTTGCGATGTGGCTGATAAAATGTTCTAGTATTGTTGAAGCTTTAGCATACTCTAAACAGCACGTATCAGTGTGTCCAAGGCGGCAAATACTGCTCCATTGATATTCTATGCTGAAAGATAATAGTGTGTAGGCGGAATAGTAAATATATGAAATTATCATATCTAATGTTTATGTATACTGTTTTACAAATTAAATGGTCATTTATAAAAGTGGTCAATTTACAGAAAGGGTCAATTTTCTTTATCACAAAGCCAAATGTCTAGTTGATTATTTTAGTGTTTTTCAATATATTTATTTAAACAAGAATATTGGAGATTCACAATTATCACGTCATATACACTACGCCTAACATTGCTACTTTCTTTTGATACAGAACAATTAGTATTTTAATCTATATTTTGTGTGGAATGCGTGATCCAGTGGTATAGCATCGGCCCCATGGTCGGAGGGTCATGGGTTCGATCCTCTGCAACGGCAACGTGTAGTGTCGTTGAGCAAAACACCTTTTCCGCATAAGCTTTATACGGGTTTTAAATACATATAAGACACATGATAACAAGACTGCACACATTTTACAAAAATACATTGGCAATAAGCAGTTTTTGCAATACCCAAATTATACTGTGCGGCTATTTAAATCAAAGAAATATTTTTCACGGATATTACTGTATGATTAGATATAGAACATTCCGCTAATCGTTGTTTTAGTTTTGATAAAACCACCAACGACAATATTGAATTAATATTTCACTCAAGTTTGCATATGAAATAGTTTTATACCTTGAACGTAGTACCATGTGAAGATGTTATTCCCCTCTAAAATGTTTGTTTTTAACTTTATATAAAGTGTTGTACTTTTATTTTTCGAAAGCGGAATTTACCAGACTATTAAACATTCAGTACCCTCAATTTAGCTACCAGATGGGCAATTGACAGCATCAAAACAAAAGCAATTGCTTCCACCAGGATTCGACCTCCTTCTTCCGAGACGGAGTTTTAACCACTAGACCACGGAATACGGTGTATACATTAAATATATTTAAGAAACAAATGACACGTAGTAGTGTTAGTTTTGAAGACTTGGGTTATCAATAGCTAAAATAACATATAGACAATTTCTAGGATTAAATTTAAACTGTTGAAAATAAGATCACAAATGACAACAAATTTCCGAAATAAAATGACGCTTTGTAAGACTATATCAGAGTTATGCCCCTTTCCAATAAGATCACAAATGACAACACATTTCCGAAAATTGACGCTTTGTAAAACTATTTCAGAGTTATACCCCTTTCCAATAAGATCACAAATGACAACACATTTCCGAATATTGACGATTTGTAAGACTATTCCAGAGTTATGTTCCTTTCGAAGATATTAACGATATTAAGAGTATGACTTTGTTAATTCACATTTATATTAATTTACACTTTGTAGATAAATATATATTTAGGTCAGATTTGCATGCATGTGTGTTAATAACATGTATAACAGCTTGATAGTTAACCCAATTTCTTATATTAGATAAGATGTTGGCCCACACTAGAATAACTGTAAATGCTACAAAGACATCTAGAACATTAATAACACAATTTAGAACGGAGCCTATCCGGTTCTCTGACCAATCTCAAATGTTCCTGCAAAATACATACCCACATCCAACGTTGAACTCTGGTACAATCTGTATAAATTATATAGCTATAAACTTACATAAGGGGACCACTTGGGTTAGCGTAATATCTGCGAGGCTAAATGGGATAACTTTCAAAAAGCAGGAGACACATTAACTGTTTTTCATTCCAGTTTGCCATTTATTTTAAATTTGCTAGTTTGTCTTCCAGACTTGTGGTATGTCTTAAATTTCTGGTGGAAGAAAAGGGGTCTCAATGAACTTTGTTCAGAGCAGTGTAATGTACTACCCAGTTTAAACAATATTGTTGGCTCCAAAAACGAGAAATGTATAATTATATTTTTTATTTTTTGTGCATTTCAATATTGATATACAAATGCATGACAACTGATGGAAGTTCAAAGTTTATATAGAACCTCAAATATTGAACATGAAGCTAATGGTGTGATTTTAACTCAGGAAGTCAACTGATTGGCTGTTTAAGTCAATGAAAGATTAAACACGAAATAGCCATGTTTACAAAATAAAAGACTTTTTTGAAAAGTTGACAGTCTGATGTTTAAGCAGAATTATAAAAGTGCAGTCGTCCACGGAGATATATTAATATACTGGTTACGACCTGACCGTTTATTTTGACCTGACATCATGTAGAATGTCGATGCTATCATATATGTTTTTATTATGGAGTTAACTCCGGGGGATGATGTTGAATGTGTTTATACTGTGACCCATTTTAGCAAACTGTGTACGCGACTGCCAATGTATTTGATGATATGTACCCTATAAACTATACATAATTTCTACGTATTAAAACACTGACAGATTGTTTATGATAGGTTGCTGGTTAGTCAGTGTTTTATACATGTATAATCGGTTGTATTTTCGATTCCTAAATCGGAAACCCTATCAAAATCGGTTTCTACGCTGCAGAGTAAAATTCCGTTAAATGTGCCGAATGTGTATCTGTTCGTCAAACGCCTCATATGTGAACTATAATGAGTGGTTAAGCATTGATTGCACGGAAGAACAGATGTACGGACGTTGATAACACTATAACCCCCATATCAAAGCTGTGGAATAAAGAAAACGTAGCGGTATAATTTTGTAGTTTGCCATGATATGAAAAATTATAGAAAAGATGATTTCCGGAATTTTGTAATATATACGAGATTTATCCCAAAAGTAATAGGACGACCCTATCATTTTTGTATTGAAAACGTTACATGCAAACAAATGGTATCAATGGATAGATCGACACACCTTCTATTGTCATAAAAAATCAAATAAGGTTCATGCAAAATGCACCATAGTAACGCGAGTTTAGAAGTACGGGGGACTTTGAAACTAGACGCCATTTAAAACAACATTGCCTTCGAAAGCGTACAACTTCCTCAATATTGTGTCGAATGTTATGAAATAACAGTGGACGTAATTGTCAAATAATGTTCAAATGTATTTTAAAAATTCGACGTTATTGATAAACATTTGAATATTGAGCGTTCTTTTAAAATAACAAGTGCAAATTTGAATAGTACTAAATTGGACGACGTCATGCCTAGAGTGGAAATTTGGAATTTGGTAAAATTTTGTGTCGGGTGTAATATGACCCAACAGGATACTTTGAAGTTTATTTCACACAACTCTTTAACAGAAGGCATATCCTGGAGCTATATCTATTGTTGGTGCAAACGAGTGTCCAATAGTAAGACGAAAGTAACTGACCATCAACGATCTGGACGACCGAAATATTGTGTGGTTTTCCTGGGATTCATGTCAGATATTCGTGAAAAGCGCTTTCAGTACCTCCGGGCCATGTGCCTGAGTGCTTGCAGATATTCTATATGGTACCATTGGGGATATAGTGAGCACTGCCGATTTTTAACGCCAACTAACTAGATTCATCCGCGCTATTTTACCGAAAATACATGCATAATTCGGCTGTATTGGGAAAACATGAGTGAGAAAGATCCCGTTTCTGAAACGTAACTTTAGGCATAATTGAGACGTTTTTGAATACACGATAAATACCGTCTACTTCTCAAACGCTGATAAAATTTGACAAAGATAGAACCATATGACAGTCATATATACTATATTCGCCAGACAGATCATGGAGTATCAATTCATTACGTTCTATGACGTGTGTTTGTGTTTGTTTACAAATGTATCATTTGTCATAGTTTTATGGTACGGTCACATGTCAGTCTAAAGGGTACAGCGATATATTGTTTTACTATTCAAACCTGTATATTGACATGGCTGTGAAAAAATCCTTTATCAATATATATATTCATGACGTAACCCCTTATTAATGTAGTTCATGAATGTATACCATTGAACGGTCATTTGTTACCGAGACATTACGGTAGCTTATTGTGATTTTGTTACACTGTGCTTCTAAATCAGTTCAATTTAACGAAAAAAACACCGTATGTGTGACCTTTGATATTCTAATTATGAATTTAAAAAAAACATGATATACAGATATAAAGTTTTTAACAACACACCCGGTCTCAACACACCCGGCCCAATGGACCTAAAAGTCACCCTCACAAATAAACAATAATATACAATTATGGACTTCTCAGCTGTGCAATATGAGGTGCTATGCTCCAGAAAAAAAAAATATATATATATATAAATATTTATGTTTTTTTGGTGCATAGAACATCAAATTGCACAGCAGAAAAGTCCATAACCGTTTTATTTTAAGTAATATAAATAAATGAAGTCTAAGCTTTTTTTAGTCTAGCTTTTTCGTACGGGAAATGGCACAAAGTCACCAAAATTAAGATTATATATTCTTATGTAACAATAGTCTTTTTTGATTTTTATGGAATAATCATATCATATAATAATGGTGTCATAGAACAGGCAACGCAACATCTAAATAGAATTCTTTGTCTTTAGTACACATTTACATATACGAAGTATGTCCCAAAAGTAATAGGACGACCCTGTCATTTTTGTATTTAGGGCGTTACATGCAAATCAATGGTATCAATGGATAGATCGACATAACATCTTTTGTCATAAAACATCAAATCAATTTTCAGTCATCATTTAGTATGATGCACCATAGTAATGCGAGTTTAGAAGTACGGATGACTTTGAAACTAGACGCCATTTAATAAAAACAACATTGCCTTGGAAAGCAGACAACTTCCCTAATATCATGCCAAATGTTATAAAATAACAGGGGACATAATTTCAGATCATGTGCGAAATCAAATTTGAATTACGCGCACGAAATAACAAGTGAAAATAGTAAAAGAATTTGACGACGTCACGCCTAGAGTGGAGATTTGGAGTGTGTTAAAATTGTGTGTTGGATTTAATATGACCCCACATGATACTCTGAAGTTTATCTCACACAACTCTTTAACAGAAGGTATATTCCGGAGTCTTATCTATCGGTGGTACAAACGGGTTTCCAACGGTGAGACGAAAGTGACTGACCATCAGCGGTCTGGACGATCGAAATCTTGTGTGGTTTTCCTGGGATTCAAGTTAGATCTTCGTGAAAAGCGCTTTCAGTACAACGTGGCCATGTGTCTGAGTGTACATTCTGTGGTTAGGATCTATGATGTCATGATAGTACCTAACATATACCAGAAGTGGGTGCAGTACCACAAAAAATTGTTTTGCACAGCGGTTCATACTTCGAAAAGGAATGACTTTCATTTGAATGTCAACTTGACCTCACAAAAAAAACGTCAAACTCCCCCGTACTTTGTTACATATACTTTTTGACTTGTCAAAATTAGTGTTAGATGGTGATGTTTACGATTTTGAAATTTGCATGCTTATAGTTTTAATATGGAAATTTATTCATGCCATATTTTGGTTGCATTGAAACACTAAAAGCTACATTTCTAAATGCGTCCTATTACTTTTGGGACATACCTCGTATATATATATATATATATATATATATATATATATAATTACAAGGAGTGCCCGATCATGATCAATGAAAATACGAACTTTACTAGGGCTACGTTTGTCATATTCATATGACGTTTAAAGGTTTGTACAACGGGCAATATATAATATTATATATTATTATATAATATAATGATAACATAACATTTTGATTCAACAATCAGTTCGAAGCAATCCTAAAAGAAAATTAACATCTGCGTCCTTTTTTTGAGAGCATGTAACACTGTACGAACGAGCTCCGTGACTCCAAAGAACCAGAAGAAAGACACAACAAACAAAGAGCTAAAGAACAGTTTTGATTTTTTTACGGCCACCACACATCATTTGCAACAATATCCGATCAAATGAATCTTGCAATCACGGCACGTACACGATACAAAATGAAATATGGGAAAATAAGATTAATGTTAATGGAATCTGCAACACTCTTTTAGCCCTTTAGTAACGGTTTAAGCAGCTAACAGTCTGCCATTTCAAGAAACATCACTGGATGCGATACATAACTCCTTGAAATAATGACACTGAGCAAAGTACGTGGCGACATTTTAGTCTCACAAGACAGAACGTTAGTTTGATATTGTAAGCTTAGATAACATTGGATAAAACGATTCTTTGAAAGTTTGTAAGTGTGAATTTTGCCATAGGCGATTGTAACTGGACAACCCAGCAAAACCTTAGAATCACGCACACGGTGATTAAATTGACACCTTGACAGTTTTAAGTAAAAAAATATCACTGACACGACTACGATAACATAATGACATAATAGAAAATTGAATACTTCTGTTTTGTAAGAATATGTTTATATCTTAAATATAAATTGTAATCTTATTATCTTGCCGATACTTGTAATCAGTTTTGAGATGGCCGTAATTAACTCGTAAAAGACTTAAGTTATTCTTGTTATTTTTTTTAATTCTTTCGAATCATGGAGCTATTTTCAAGTAAAAAGTGTAGATTGCTGCAATATACAAAAAACCAACACTGTGGCACTTTTTTGCAGAAAAAAAACACGACCTTGCATAACTATTTTGTAGCACCGACATTCATCTCTATATCAAGACGGCTTTGTCTTTGTTTCGTGAATTTTCTTGAATATAAAAAAATTTATTTACCTAATTGTAATCTGAAGCGGACTCTTATTTTCGGATATGGTGGGGATTTTAATCTCCGTTATGGAGTAGACAATTATGCTATCTGCAAGCCATATTGCTGGTTCAGGTGTTTCTACGTGTGGAATGAGTTGGCAACAATTGCACTTAGGTAAAATATCTACTTAGACTACTTAATCACACCCAAGTGTGCTATTACTATTGAGTAAAAAAAAACACTAATAGGGTTTTACATTGATATTTACAGGTTCAGATAGTTCAGATGTCTGGTTTTGACATTGGTCTGTGCGTTCATAGTAAAATAATATGTAATGTGCATTACATGGGATTTAGATAAACTTTATCTTAATCACTAATCCACTTCGTATTTTACTGGATAGTATTTATATTGGTGAGAATATAAATCGCAATATCTCAATTGCATCCTGTATTACTTTTTTATTCGGCCTTATATTTTAGCCAAGCTTAATGCCAAAGACATATGTCGGCGTCATAATGATTTGCAGTGTTGATCACCGCGAAAATGATCATATGCGACAGGGACAACTTTTATTCCTCGAATTTCATTTTTTATTTATTTTATACGATAAACCGTACTTCTAGAATTATAATTTTCGAATTACGATATTCTATCGCTATCACCCGGCTAATTTGTTGATATATTCATATGGGTTAAACAGGAATATGTTACATCGGTAGAATAATATATATTCTCATTCGGTGTGCAGAAAATAATTATTAAAACTAAAACATATGTCTGATGAAAGAATTAGCAGACAATGATATTATGGTAAAAAAATTACGGACACACGTTTTGAGTATTTGGTAGGTATAATTTAATAATAATTTAACGTATTGTGCAACCGACCAAAAGCCTCCTGCTATATCAACAATCAATCTTATTGATTTCAAATAAGGTTTCATAACTGGTGGTGAAAGACTTCTGTACAAATCTAACTTAAACCATCGTATTTACGTAAGTCGCATGAAATGGGTACCTCCTTTGGATCGAATTACACCCGAACACTAGACCTTAACAGTAAGAAAAAAGTGAAAGTGAGACTGCGCCATATTCCTCTGTTTGATTATAATATACTGTATATATATATATATATATACTCGAATATAAGTACCGGTATTAGAATTGTACCTTTTATATTATATACTGTATATATGTATACTCGAATATAAGTACCGGTATTAGAGTTGTACCTTATATATTATATACTGTATATATGTATACTCGAATATAAGTACCGGTATAAGAGTTGTACCTTAAATATTATATGCTGTATATATGTATACTCGAAAATAAGTACCGGTATTAGAGTTGCACCTTATATATTATATGCTGTATATATGTATACTCGAATATAAGTACCGGTATTAGAGTTGTACCTTATATATTATATGCTGTATATATGTATACTCGAATATAAGTACCGGTATTAGAGTTGTACCTTATATAGTATATGCTGTATATATGTATACTCGAATATAAGTACCGGTATTAGAGTTGTACCTTATATATTATATGCTGTATATATGTATACTCGAATATGAGTACCGGTATTAGAGTTGTACCTTATATATTATATACTGTATATATGTATACTCGAATATAAGTACCGGTATTAGAGTTGTACCTTATATATTATATACTGTATATATATATATATATATATATATATACTCGAATATAAGTACCGGTATTAGAGTTGTACCTTATATATTATATACTGTATATATGTATACTCGAATATAAGTACCGGTATTTTAGTTGTACCTTATATATTATATACTGTATATATATATACTCGAATATAAGTACCGGTATTAGAGTTGTACCTTATATATTATATGCTGTTTACATGTATACTCGAATATAAATACCGGTATTAGAGTTGTACCTTGTTATAATATGCAAATCAAGAGTTTAAACATTATGCAGTGAATATTTTTAGATGAACGTTAAATCTGGATTTACTATTCAATATTTGTTAACATACGTTTAATATTCCAATAAACAGTATGACATTTGTATTGACTTCCTACCTATGATTAATTGTATTTTTTTAACTTTCTGTGCTGCGTTTCAAAAATAACTTACGATACAAATCGACGTAAGTCAAATTGACAATTACTCCGTTGTGTGTTCAAATTTTGATCGACATTTAAAATATTTGTATAATAACTTTTTGCATTTTTTTGAACAAACATTTGAAGGAAAATTAAAAATATTATGAATAATTGTAAGTTTACGTTTATGACGATTTTTGACGTAAGTTTTTTTTTGTAAAACGCATTCCTGTGACCTTTGAATCAATTGATACAAATGTCTAGTTTTTGTAATATCGTCTTTCCTCAGCAATATGATCAAATAATGTTTGAATTGTACAGATTAATAACATCAAAATCAAAAATCGTGTAAGAAAAAAAAATCTTAGTTTGAAATGTAATACATTAAAAAAATCAAGATTTTTGTAGCGAAAAATAATTAATAAAAAAACAACAACCTGAAGATAAAAATGAATGGCTCACGCCTATTTAATACGAACATTGATATAATATTGAAGATTTTTTTCATTTGTACATGTAAGACCGAATATAGTATATATTCATTTATTTGTTTGGCCTGTATTCCATTGATCATTTATTTATCATACTGAAATAACTATGTCATATGTGCATTAACTCTGTTTCATTTTATGATGCGACGAAGGGTTAAGCTTGGATATATGTAATCCGTTACAAGTGTATACTCCCCAAGTCGTTGGTGATTGTTTTACTTCCGACCGTTTTAAGGTAGCGGCCTCGGTTGTCCCTTTTTGTGTATGCATGAATTGTATTTGTTATGTTAAGGTTATTGGTATATTGATTACATTTATGCTGTGGTGTCGGCTGACATGAACTTTTAATTTAAACCTCCAAGAGATAATTACATGAATAATATATATCAAATGAAACTAAAAAGGAAAAATAATATAAAAATTTAAACTTATAAACAAATATTATAAAACGTTTAAGGTATGAAATTGGAAAAAACTACAAAAATAACTATTCTACACGTCATACAATAATTTTCGGTTATAGAGCATGATAACACAAATAACCAGCAGAAAGACAAGCCAAATAACAGTTTGACTTTTTGTTGCGTTATTTTTATTGGTCGGTGTGCTACGATATAAGGAGGACACTTCATAAATTCTGACAAGAAATTGTTTGTATTTTCCTTTTTCTCGATGGTTTTATGATTTGAAGAGGAGAAAGAGCCTACTTGCAGTTCAAAGACGTATAAACATTATGTCATTTATTTTGTATATGTCTTAGATATTTTTCATTTTATTGATTGTAAAATGCACGGAATTGTGGTGTCCTTTGATTGGCATGTCATATATTTAACACAATAATATGTTACACATTTTATTAATATTCAATTTGAAATTTGCCAAAAAATACAACGGAATTCATTTCGATGAGTGATTCATATTGATTCCATTGTCTCCCATCCGTCCAAACTGCCATCTCAAGGTCACGTATCTCTTACAGTTGAAGTCGCTTACATATCATTGTAGTTTGTGTGAGGAGATTATTGTGTTCCACATTTGAAGAGCTTTTTTTTCCAGCCAAACATTAATATGTGAACATAAACAATCGATTTGTTGGACGTGTGGTCCAGTGGCAGACCATCGAACCCGTTATCGGAGGACCGTGGGCCCGTTCTCTACTACTGGACCACTCGCTCCTATGTGTATCTGAGAGACACACTTTCCGCATGTGCTTAGTACTGGTTTTACACAAGAAGACCTCTAATGTGATTGGTCTAAGCTGTAATTAAACGTGTTTCATAATCAAAGTAAAAAAAAAAACAAGTGTAAACTAATCAATTACAAACATACTTAAATGTTTCGTTTATTGATGCCGTTTAATCGTATTAAGAAGAAAACGCAAAACATTCTCTTCTCTCATTAAATTAAACCTTTATTGATATGTTGTTATTAACATTAGTTTGCAAGTCATGTTTTCATATACACATATATTGTGATTGTGATATATTCACATAAACAATTATCTAAAAAAACAAACACGATTCAATTACATAATTAGTGTTATTATTAGATATTTCAATGCCCAATGACAGAGCCCTTTTTCAAACTTTTCTAATTCGTTGACTTAACATAGTCGGTAGAATATCTAAATTATTGTAAGACAAAAAACAATGTCCTAATAAATGCTTGTAATTCTAACGATATTTTAACGTTAATACTTTTAAACTTTACTTTTATTGACGCTTAAAAAAAAAAATGTTTTCCAGAATAACACCAGCTGGTTGAAAAAATGAGAAAGATTGAGATTTAATAACAGATAGAATAAACACAACTATCAAAATATCTGACATCAGCGCGTAAACAGCGAAAATAGCATGTTTATCACAAACTACTGGCTATAAGCTCTTTTCCATAATTGCCTGGAAGGCGAACTTGAATAATGAACTATAAAAAGTAATTTATAATCGAAATGGTGAAAGCAGAAAAATAACAATAAAAACCTCTTTCAACATTTGTCTGGCTCTTAAACACTGCACAAACGATAAACAAATAGCGTTTATCAAAACAAATCGCTCCGTCAAAAAACGACCTTGTCAATCTAAAAACTGATATTATTGTTCACTCCAAACGAAACACTTGTTTGAGATAACTTCCTAAATTTACATTACACAAATATTACACAATTACTATGGAATTAGATTTGGTTCATGTTTGTTTTCTTGTTCAGCCCCGAGGCTGAGCTGGCGGCTATAAATAAATCGATCATCATTAATGGCACCGATCTCGTTAAAAAACTGACTATAATGTTTTGTTATCATTGGATGGCAAATTGAATATTGAAACTCGACTACTATTATAATTACTATCTGAAAATTATTAAATTCTATGATTAAATTTGAAATGACATTTAACGACACTTGGGGAAGACACCTTCACGATAATCTTTCACAGCTTTAGCCACCTGATCCCAAGCTCCATTTCACAAACGCTGTAAAAGTAGTAAATATAGTATTGAGTAACATGTATATAAGGTTTCGACATGAACTAGCCTTATGTTTTATCAAGGGAAATACTGTACATATACTAAATGGCACTTCGATGTTTAATATTAAGTGCTGATTTTAATATTAATTGTTCAAATCCTGGCAAAGTGTATTCAAAAGAAATGTATTTCTTGGTTTAATGGAGAGTATAATAACAGATTACCCGAGATATCCGATAGTCGATTATAGGAACATCTTAAATTAAGTTGAATAGACAGAATGCATTTGGCTCCAAAAGTAAAAATGTGCTAAAAAGGAGACTCGACATTCACTGCCGCCATACCAGCACAAAAAAGTATTGAATCAAGTCATCTTGATGATAATGATACTACAAAATTATTGGAAAACAGTGCAACCATGTATTTCTGCATAGTATTATAACCATTAGAGAACTTTACTCTTTTTCCCGTCGTAACACCATAAAACATGACGTCATAGATACGAGGATAGCGTTCTAACTAAATTTCATAACTCTTTAATTTTGAAGTTTTGTTCACTTTTAAAAGTTTACAGGGCTGAATTAATGCAAGGAAAGACAAATCCGTATGCAGTCACAACCTTGTACTACATATAAATTCTTCTTAATAACAATAATTGTACATAAAATTTACAAATGTAAGTTTATTCTATTGTTCTTATTATATGTATATCGGACATGAATTAATGATGAAATTATGAAAATTCGAAATCAATAAAACGAAGATTAACAAAAATTTAGAAATTCTATCCATGTCATAAACAACCCAAATTATGATATGTAGAATACAATATAGTGTCCCGTTAGGTCCTTAGTGCTTAGGCACACATTATGCCACAATTGTACGATGTCGATGGATCGTTGCCACGACAGCACGATAGATAGATATATTTAGAAATATTGCTCTGAATATATTCATTTCGGTAATGAATGCATAAATTGGCAATATAAAGAACATGTACAGTAAACAAAATATATTGCATATATGAGGCATAGTGAGCACCATCACCAAGGAAAACACAAAAAAACTGAAATCTCTTATTTCCATTTAGGTCCTTTACTATGACGACAAAGTTTCGTCACCAATTCATCGCTGTTGTAGCATTGCTTGATGATGTTTGAGAATATTATACCATAGTAATAATTACGAGGAAAATATTTTTTTTTTAAATCATTAACTTCGATTCCAAATAAAACGTATTTCAAGTAAAGTTTAAAAATGAATATATCTCAAAATAAGTCATTTAAGTAACGTATCAATAGTTTGGTAGTGATCGGGCGTTAATAAAGTATCCTTTTGCAACTATTATCTAAACTATGAGGCAGTTACCAGATATTTATAGCAAGGAACGAAAGATGATAAACGTAATTGGGGTTAATTCAATTTGTAGAAATAAAATCAGTAAAATGTGTGACAACACTCAGATGAAATTTAGTATTCAAATTTGAAATGTCAATTCAATCAAGAAATATTCGAATTCCAAATCATTCTTACCGCCGGACAGACAATGAAGAACGTACTGCTTCTTACTTAAAATCATCCAACATTATAGTGACTGTTATTAAAAAACAAAATAATGTCATAAGTAATGCGTTGCTTTATTATATAGATACTTAACATTAAATATGCCAAATATAGTTAATGCTGTTAATGTAGAGTCCGATTGTTAATTCTTTCAACAGAACCTTGAACACGATTATCAACTTTTAATATCCATCCTATTAATAAATGTTTTTACTATCTTGAACGTCACACACAACAATTTATTTTGTACTGTTCTACATAATATTATAGAGACATGCACTTCTGCAACACTGGATACATTACCAATGGTTCTAAAAGAGCCTTGTTCCCATTTATATCCTCTGTTGGGCCAATTATGCACAATAAAATATGGGGTTGATCAGATTGCTTTTTCACCAAATCGATGGATTGATGGCACCCCTTCATTTTTGACAATTTTGTCCATTTGTTATAGTGTATCACTGCGCATCTTTAAACTGTTATAGCTTCATCAAACAGTTTTCAAGCTCGGCAGAATTAATGAACATGTTCCAATGTTCCTTTATTCACAATGAAATATGACATTTTATGCATTTTAAACAAAAACATTGCCCGACTGCTTAACACATCTCTAATTTCTTGGACGTAAGAATCTTGCTACGGTCATGTAAGGGAGGAAATTCTGAAGTGAGACTTTGAAGTGTCATCAGGTGTTTCTCCCACCAGTCATACACTGTATGATATCCGTGATATTTTCCTTCGGAGACTGTGTGATATGATAAATACGTCCTTTATAACATGTCATTGCATTTTATATATATATTCTCATATATTCAAAACTACATGTATTCCTAGATATTACATGCATGAGAATCTACGCTGTTTTCAATTTGTAACACGTTATATAAAGACTATCCCCTGGTGAAGGAAAAATGATTGTTACTGTTTTTACGAATCAGTGAGGATAAGGATGTTATTAGACGACAGAACCTCAGTTCACTCGTACGCGGAGGACCCCTCATAGAGGTTGTGATTATATCTGAAATAAACATAACACCAATGTGTTATGAAACATGGAAATTAAAAACAAAAACGCTTGGTATCAAAGACCGTCAAATAGTTATATATTCAAAAGTTTATGTATTTATAGATAAAGATAATAATTTAGGGAACGCAATTGTCTTTTTTGTGTCCCTTTACACTATAAATCAGTAATTATATTTATCTGTTTGGTAATCAAAGTAACCATTAAATATAGATTTTAAGTAAGACGTGTGACGTCACAAGATGACTCTACCACCTTTATGAGTCAATGTTATCGTTGGCGCCACAAGTACCTTCTTTTAAATTATTTACTAAGGTTGGTGGCAAATACTTTCTTTTGAGAGTGGGTGGGGATAAATTGTACAAACAGCTTGTGTTTTAATTTGATTTTAGAAAAAGCAAACAATCGCACGTTGATAAATAAAGTATGGTTATTGTTATCAAAAATCATATAATTTATATCTAAGGAATACTTTTCATTACTTTATATCCGCTGCTGAAGTTGATTGACAAGTGCTAGTTTCAAAGTAAGTTAATCCGGAATGTGAACTTGATCGTTACATACATGTAGTATTTTAGTTGTGATATTCTAAGAGTAGAAATAGGAAGATATGTTGGTGAAACAGAATTTGTACATTGGTAATCTGCTTAAATTGAAGTTGTAAACCATTTTTAATCCAGTGTACATTTTACAATGACATTAGATCAGACATTTTTCTAATATGCAGTTTAATGGTATTGATGATGTTGATAAACTCGTATTACAGACCCTAAACCGCTCAAGTACCCCATAATTGCACTCCGTTTGCGCTCAGTTTGCACTCCGTTCGCGCTCCGTTCGCGCTTAGTTCGCGCTCCGTTCGCGCTCCGTTCGCGCTCCGTTTGCGTGCACTCGATTAAACGCGGTTAATTTAATGCACTCACAAACGCAAGTATTCGCTCACGAGCGCTGTATAGCTAAGTGCTGTATTTAATACTCCTCTTAGCGTTCGCTTCGTTCAGCGTTCACTCAACGTTCAGTTCGCTCAGTTCGGTTTCCGGCCCATAGCCAATCGCAACATCTCAACTCTTTAAACTGATTCTATATTGACTTTTTAATTTAATCTGTTCCAATGGAGCAATTAAATGTATCCATGGGATTTTAGTCAAGGTAAATTAATTCATAATCCGATTGTTTGTCTACAGATTATGTCACCCGCTGGGCGATAGGTTGAACAAGTATCGATAGTAGGCATGTTAAACGGAAGTGTCTATGTTTTGATATGTGATCAGTGGTCTTGGTGATCAAAGAATATCGCACGTTATACCGGCTTCTGTTATCCAGACACCGACGTTTGTTTGCGTCAGTATCTTCTTTGATATACCGTAAGCTGTTTGTTACAGGAAATCAATAAAGTTTGTCCACAAAATTTACATATACATCATCAACATAAACTAAATAAATTGTTATTTATAATTAAATTTAATTAATAATTCCATACTGTTAATACCTCATTGGCCTTATGATAATCCATAAATCTGCTCAGTGTAAGCAGTGACTTAACAACATGTGGATATATCACTGGTTTTGTTAATGTTCAAACTAAAATAAGCTTTATAATCAATAATATGCATTGCATGGGTGATGAAAAATTTATTATAATCTGTGCGATGCAATTCGACATTATAATCAATGATTTTTGAAAAATAATAATCTTGTAGTGTTTTTTCTCGATTTGGGTCCAAATGTGGCTTCACTAAACTTAAAAAAAGATATTCTGATATTTTAAGTTTTTTATAATTATTTTCGTTATCATTATGTATATAAATATACTTGCAATAAACTTTTTTCAGCGGGTTTCTCAAATTATTCTTTTACTGATAGTATGCTTTATATTATTTAAAATGACAAACTATATTTAACTTGTTTGAAACTACACCCACTGTGCTATACCACTAATTATATGACACGCAGCAACACACCCGTGGTGTTAATTACGTTATGTCACATGCCAGTGAGAGCCGTGTCAATTAGGTTATATGCTAAAGCGGTGACTTATCGGTCTATTGACCACGGAAGATATGTATGATTTCATTTTGATTGTAATTCGTGCCAGATGGATGAATTTTAATTGAGCCAACATTATGTGATTGAAAAGAAAAAAATAAGAAAGAAAAACTGCCAGCCAATTAACAACAAATAAAAAAATTATTTAAGATATTGGTTATTCGAAGTTTCAGAACGCTTTAGTATGTAAATATCATGATGTTAATATCATTAAATTAACGAACCGAAAACCCCACGCCAGCTCTGAGTGAATGGTAGAAAGTGTGACATACACGTATAAAGGGATGTGTATTCAGGGCTGTCATTTTACCACAGCTACCATAGCGATTTCGTATAAAAACAGATCAGAATTGTTAATTTACAAAATAAAACAATCCTACAATTTTAAAACTAATAAAAATTAAAGACATGTCTTTAAATAATTCCTTGTAAAAATGTAGTAATTTATTTGTATTATTCTTTACTTTCATTATTTGTTTTATTTTTTTTTGAAATATTATTATCATTGGAGCTATTATTATAATATACATATTGACTTATTGATTTGTTTACAGCTTTTATATTGGATACGTGCGTATGTGCATCTGGTCGGTCGTTCACAATTAATATAACAATTAAATTACTATAATGAAGGCAGAGTTGCATGGCAATCATCAAAACAGATACGCATGATGAGAACCACATGTGTGTCAATAAATAGTTTATTGGTGATTTATCGGTCCATTGATCACAACGAACCCTGCCGGTGTGTAATTTTCATTTTGATTATAATTTGTGCAAGATGAATGAATCTTTATTTAACCCGCGGCATGTGATTGGATAAGAAATATATAGTCAAAATCAATACTTAAATATGCAGATTTTTTATAATTTTATTATTATCATCATTATTATTAATATCTATTGTATATTTTATTATTATTTATTACTATTATTACTAATATTATTGTTATTATTGCTATATTACTTTATTATTATATTATTATATTATCATATTATTATTATCTGAGTATTTTTTCTTCTTTATTATTATTATTATTATTATTATTATTATTGTTGTCATTTCTTACTTGTTGCCCCTTTCACAACTTTTATAGTGGCTTAATTGTTACGTGCTTACATGCACGTGATCAGGCGTATCGATTTTGTAGGAAAGCGGGAAAACAATATATTTACTTTTTTATAGGCAGTGAATACATGTTCTTTTTTGTTTATTTAAACCTTCCTCATGATCAAAAGCTGTTCTTTAGTCAATATAAAATCACAACCTCAAAAAGGTCACCTAGAAATTTACGTTTGCTAGTTTTTATTTCCTATGTCTAATGTGTTATTTCGGTCTGTCTTGTTAATTTGGCATACATACATTTATTTTAAATTAATTTATTTAGCTTGATTGTCAAGTAAGCTCGGAGCTTATGCATATCTTTCTCCAGTGCATTCCCTTATTAGATCTGGTACTGAATTGTGTTTCGAGAGGTCGGGTAAAGCCTGGGTCAAACTCGCGACCTCTGCCGTCTGAAGCCAGCACCCTATCCGCTGTACTACTGACCCATTTTATATTTTAGAATAGAATTAATTTATTATTATTTTTTTAATGAGATGTGCACGAGTATAATGTTTCCACTTTAATTACAATATAACAGTTTACGTAGATTTGTTTATAACTAAGCACAAACTCAGTGTAACTATGTTTGGGGAAAATATAAAAATAAAGTCCAAATTAAATTGAAAATTGGTAATTTTTATTTTGCCGAAATACCCAAACAAATAGAATCATAATCATATAATTTTACGCATATCTATGTTTTGTTTGATTCACGCATGCTTTGATATTTTTGTATTTGGAGCAGTATACGCTTAAATCGAAATAAAGTACATGTTTTGTATGTTCTATAACTAATTTATATCTAAATAACACGGCAAATTAGCCTTGAAACCGTAGATAACCAATGATGTGTCGTCTTTTGTATAATAGGTGTTTTAAACATTATTGTATTGATCAGCTAAATATTGATATTTATGTTATAATTGATAAATTGTTGACCAAAATAAGTTTTATCATGCGTTTTACAGTAAAACATTTATATTAACTACATGGTTTATATTCATTTGAAAGAAAATTTATTTTTATCTCGATTTTAAGTATCGACTTCACGATCAAATAATAAAAAAAGAGTATATCCGAATGAACGAGTGCACTCAGTAGCGCACGAAAAGTTCTGTTATCAGTTTTCTTACTGTGTCTAGCGTATACAGCGCTTCTGAGTGCACTCAGCGTATCTGAGTGCATTCAGCGTGTCTGAGTGCACTCAATCTATTTCATGCGTTCAGGAGTGCGTTTATTATTCAAAATCCAGCGTTTGCTTACGGTCCATGTCCGCTCCGTCAGCGCTCAATCTGCGCTCCGTTCGCGCTCCGTCTGCGCTACGCTCGCGCTCCGCTTACGCTCTGAGTGCACTCCGTTTGCGTGCAATTGGGGTACTTGAGCGGTTTAGGGTCTGTAATTGTCAGACATGTTCCCAGAAAAGTCGATAAAAATATGTTGTTAAGATTTATGTCAGAATGGTATATAACCAATGACTTTTCAAATTGCCGTAAGTTATATTGTGTTATGTAATGACCTTGTATCCATTATTAAATATTTGATGATGTTAAATTTCATAATTTTGAAATAATATAACTATTTATTTGTATAGGTGACCTTAAGGTCCATTATTCCGGGTGTGTTGGGACCGACTGTGTTGTTCTAACTTCTTCACTGTATATCATTTAACATGTACACCTGTCACTTAATTAACCTACTTATAGGTTTATGTCTCGTTTATTGCCTTCAAAAGAAGTTTAAAGTTCATTCCTTATACGATGGATGTATTGTATTAATACATCCAGTCTATACAAGAATGTCATATGCATCAATTTATTCAACATTTTTACAGGAACATTATTTTTTGTATTGTTTTGTTTAAATTCATTAATGGAACAGCAAATATCACACAAACGTTGTTTTGTCTCGTTTAATAAAATTAAATTGAACTGATAATGAAACACAAGGTAACAAAATCATAATAAACTACCTAATATCTTGGAAACAAATTACCGTTCAATGGTATACGTTCATGAACTACAAAATTCTATATCATATATGTTGAATGAATGGTTACGTCATGAATGTAAATATAGGAATTTTTCACAGCCATGTCAATATACAGGTTTAAATTGAAATACACAAAATTTCACAGTACCCTTTAGACACGTGAACTTGCCTTAAAAGTATGACTAATGAATTGATGGTAAACACCCACAAAACGCACGTCATAGAACGTAATAGATTTATACTCCGTGATCCGTCTGGCGAATAAGGTTGATATGACTGTCACATGGTTCTATTTTTGTCAAATTATATCAGCATCTGCTAAGCTGTTAGGCGGTAGATGTAGTTTACAGTAATTGGTTACGTTTTCTTTCTTCCAGCAATATTGCTTAATGTACGTGCAACTAAATCCCGGAAGATTACCCGGTGATATATCTTCTGCGGATAAAACTACACATTTATCTACCACAGATATTGCACTTGTATTGGAGGAAACAAATGTTTGCTATTCTATATATTAAATAAACAAATTTAGTTATTGGTTGTTGTGACAAAGTGATGCATTGCAACGAAAGACTTATATATTCGTAACGATGGTATTTCAGCCAGTGTATTTATGTTGTTTATTTTAAATGTCAATTTTATTTCATTACTTTTATTGATCAATATTTGGTATGCAATGAAAATGACAATTTATGACTTTTTCGTTTTGAATAGAAATACATTGAGTAATTATTTTAATTTTATTTACTAGTATCACTATCTTTTTGTTTGACGTTTTTCTGTTCGGATAGAAAATTAAGTCCCTTTGGATAACTGTGCGGGAACTCGGCAGATTTGGCAGAGCCAAAACAGTTATCCCTCGGCACGGAATTTTCTATCCGATCCTAAACCCCATGTAAGATTTTTTAATATAAAACCAGTAAAAAGGTATGCGGAAAGCAAACCTTCAACCGTAGGAACATGTCATTTATAGTGCTTTAACACTGTTCATTACCTAATACTATAACAAATGTAAGGCGTAAGTCGTAAGAAAATGCTAATCATGACAATTCTGTAGCCTGTAGATAATTCAGTCAATTTAGCAATACAGTTTACCTGTTCTTTTTTTATCAATTTTGAAGCTTTTTCTCATGGAGGAAAAACGTTCTTCATCATTCCAGCATACCTCCTTGCAATGCCTTCAACATTATTTTTTCAGCTAAAGTAATTTCCTATCATGGTTTGTTGTAATAAGTCTCTTGGTTTATTGTACGATGCGGGAACTAATCGATCGTCTTCCTTGTCTTCTCTTGGCTATTCGACGCTGTTGCGCACTGCACCAGGAATTACACCCCAGTGCACATTTTCCAGACAGCTTGACTGGAAAGGTTTGGTTAGACTCCACTCTGTAAGAGAGACATCACCAATCACTTCACAACCACGCGTTTTATATGTATAACTATTTTCTTCATTATTTGTGTTTTAAAGCGTTTTGGATTATTTCAAATAATACCACACATTAATGTTTCCATTTTTATGTGAATTGTTGTTTCATATTTCTTATATCAATTTGACATTAGATCTGTTTCAACCTAATTGACTTAACAAGTTGTATTGTATAACTTGCCCATTTTCTTAAATCAAAATTAGGACTCCAAGCTCCCTGTGCGATTTTATTCACATTTTTTGTATTAAGGCAATATAAAAGTCCATTACTATGTCAAAAATTCTTAGCTGTTAAATTAGTAAAAGTAATCAATGGAAGTTTCAAAGATTTATATAGTCATATTACATGGTAACTTATAAGCACAATGTTTTATATGAAATAGGAGGTAAGACGGCTATTGTAAATTGGTCTTTATTTATTAGATAACTGTTGGGTCGAAGTAAGAGTTCTTTTTAAGATTTGATATGCTTATAACACTATTTTATGTTTGAGATATGTTTAACAGAATATAATGATATAACATCTGCCATAGAACATATTGTGGCTTTTATTTCGAATAGTGGGCTTTAAGTGTAGAATTGCGTAACAGCGATCTTCACGTACTCATTCAATATAATTGCATTGTATCCCAGAGTGCCCATCAATTTTTAAATAGACCAGGCGGCGATTAGTGGAAAATCAACCAAGAAATAACGACATTTGCTCTAATAGCGTGTGTGATAATTTGGTAAATTATATTTACATCCCGTTATATTTGACAATTATTGTTATTCCCTATAATCTCCTGTAGCTAAATAAAAATGGATGAAGTGCAAAGATTATGAATTGATTCTGAAAGTACAATCATGATTTGACATCACATTTAGCTTTTCCATGTTCGGAATAATTGTCCATCCTGACTAGCAAATGGTAATTTTATAAAATATTGCGTATTAAAAAGGACATTCTGTCACCTCAATGGCTTACCTTTGACAAGTGTGTATATGTTGTTACATTGTGGGAAAAGTATAGGACAACCGTCACATAAACGCTTAAAGTACATAGCCTAAAAGAAAGGAAAAATTGTTTTTATTGAACTGATTAAATGATATTTAAATTTTTGCATGAAAATAATATAGAACACACATTTTAAATAGGTGGTAACATGTCCTATCGGATTCGTAATTTAAAACAGAATTATGATAGAGTTATAAGTTACATTGTATATGACAAATACATTCAAGAAGTTAGATCTTCTCATTGACTTGTCAAACAGTGTCAATCATTTCTTGGAACCATGATGGAAGTGTTTAGAATATATGAAGTTATAAATAAACAGGAGAAATGGCATAATCAACACAACACCACAACCATAACAAATGTACAGTGTATTGAAATGAATGACCCAACAGTTTTTTGCACGACAGTAAATATGCAACAATTCACAAAGTTACATATTTAACAGAGTCAGTTAAATGTGTTGGATAGATAGAATATCATTACGTTAAACAGCAAAATCCGAGTCTGTTTTGTGTATAAAATGGTGCGGTTGACAGGTTAACAGTGAGCAATGACGTGTTCTTTGGCCAGACATGAACTCATAATTGTTCCCACATAATGTCACAACACTTATAGCAATGTATTTCTCGGATAATTGATTCTGTAAGGATTTTTAGGAATTAATAGCGTTATCTATTTATAAAATCAAAATAAAATCTCATGCCAAAGGCTAATATAAGTTAGGAGGGCCTTATGTAATAGGAAACAATAGACAATATATTAATTAATTACTTTTATTGCATTTAATAAGTGAGTTTATCCGATTCAACTTATTTGTTATTTCGACAGATCTGGAAATTAACAACTACTGCACCGTTAACCAATAGTATGCAATTCCAGGTGAATGTGTTTAACCAAGGTTTTCAGACTCAGAATCAAGGTAACGCTAACGTTATACGGAAACAATATTTATAGAAACACTGATATACTAGTTTTAACTAGATAGTGGGGGGGGGGGGGGGGGGGGATAGTTTTATAATATTATGTTAATCGGGTAAAAAGCAAAATAGTAGATAAAGTGATCGTCAAAGGCTATAAAGTACAACACGCAATACTCCTTTAAAAGTTTGCGTTGTTACATAATGACAGTTAACTTATTTTCACATTTGTATTTGCACAAAGTCATCTACCATATTCTATTTATTCAAAATACATAGCACATCATTTAAATATGTGCGGCACTTGATAACTATGAGCTAATCATATACAATATTATTATCAGAAGTAACGGAATATTTGGAGGTGTAACTGACAGATGTAGTAATAAGCTGTAATGAAAGAGGTGGTTGAAATAGTGATGCTGATGGGAGAGGAAGTGGCAGTTTAGTCTACTATTTTGTGGTACTGTTGGTGATTTTCGATATCGGTAGAGACGTGTTGATGTTGATGTTGTTGCTGTTGCTGTTAATGAAGGTGGTAAAATTTGTCATTTATGGCCTTCCGCAAAATGATTAAAAAAAATACAAATAATAGTTTACATTAAAACCAGAGTTTCTTTGCATTTATTCTGATTTATGTCGTATACATAATAGTTCTACCGTAATATTGAGAACAGCTTTAATTGGGGTAAGAAATTAAGGGGGGAGGAGTCCGCATAGGTTGCAAGAAGATAACCGCCCAGATAGGCCTGTTGTTGCAGCAACAAAGGAAAAAAACTGGCGCTGTAAGTGCTATGGTAGACAGACATTATACTCTTTCTCAGATAGCTATATAGTCTTGGTATTTAAGAAGGTACCGTACAGCATATTCTGACTTACTGTTTCAAATTGAAGAAGCTTTGTGTTAACGGCGCATCAACAACAAACAATTGTTTTGTAAAAATCAGACAAGGCCGGTCATAGCCAAGAGAACAAGAAAAGCCATGAAGGGTTTATATGCCATATTCTTCAATTCTAGTGGTCCTGTTGTAAAAATTCCTGAAAAGAGAGTAGAACAATTACAGGCAAGTTTTACAAAGATAAGGTGCTTAAATCGGTCAAAATGTTTTATCAAAATAAACGTCCAAGTAAATGTTTGAAAGGCATACAGCTGATTCATGACAACGTTTCTGCCTACAAAAGGAAAAGTGTAGAATCTTTCTTAGAGCAAGAAAATTTATTCAGGTTGCACCCCCCCCCCCCCCCACCTTCCCCTCCACCCCAACCTTATTCTCCTGTCTTAAGCCCCTGTGACATTTTCCTATTTCCCATGCTTAAACAAATGCTCGCAGGTAAACGCAATGCTACTAGAAATGCCCTTGGGTCTTCAATTTTTCAGTGTCTGAACCGTATACCAAGGGGAGACTATTTTGCGGCATTTAAGTCGTGGACAGTAAGACTTCAAAAGTGTTTATCAGTATGGGGAGAATACTTTGAAGGGTTGGTCTCGTATAGTTGTAGAGAAGCACAGATGGTTGATGCATAGCAGTAGTTTTAATGTATTGTTTATGAAACATTTTGAATGGTTGTGATGATGATGATGTCTGCTTCAGCAGCAGTGATAGACGTATATAATGCTGTTGAAATGATATATGGAAGTGGGAACAGAAGTTAAAACGACATTTATATATCTAGTATTAACACAACATAGTTGATTTCTGGAAATACTGTTTTATGAGATTGAATGTTACAAACTTTTCAATAATTATATCTATTATTACGTTAAATTCAAAATTTCAGCTTAAAATGTTCGTATAATACTGCAATTTATACAATTAAAGTAGTAAAATAACAGCCTGTCCAATTGGAATTCTTATATTGAAATTGGCATTAGTTTCCAATGGGAAATTACGATTTCCAAACAGTCAGTTCCAATTAGAAACTCAAGTTTGAACTGGAATGTAAAAAGTCTAATTGGGTGATTCTAATTATAGATCAATCCATTTTAATTACATGTAGAGTAGTTGCGTGTCTATGTGAGTCCGTCTGTGTGTGCGTGAAGCGTACATGCGTATGTAAGTTTGCATTTGTAGCATGTGCGCACATGTATGTGCTAGCATATGTGTGAACGAATGCTAGAAGTAGTAGTGACAGTAGCAAAAACAACAGAAGCATTTATATGTGTAAATAACAACATCAGCAGCAGCAGCAGCAGTAACAGCAGTAGAATTATTATTATTATTATTATTATTATTATTAGTAGTAGTAGTAATAGTAGTAGTAGTAATAGTAGTACTAGTAGTAGTAATAGTAGTAGCAGAAGCAGTAGAAGTCGTAGTAGTAGTAGAAGCATTAACATTCGTTTTTATTGTAGTAGTAGCAGTAGTAGAACAGTAGTAGTACCTGTAATTGTAGTAGTAATAGAATTAGTTGTAGTTATAGCATCAGCAGACGTAGAATAAGTAGCAGTAGAAGTAGTAGCAGTAGTAGCAGCAGCAGAAAAAAAATAGCAGTAGCGGAGGTAATTTTAGTAGCAGCAGCAGAATAAGAAAATTGTTAGTAGTAAAAACGATTGAATCTAATAGAATAGAATGAAATACCGTTAAACGTCTGAATACGGTGATCTCTATTAACCAGCCATTTACCGTAAGCAGCTGGATTGCTTTTTCCCATTTAGTTGCATTCAGAGCAAATAAACCTGTATTTAGCAAACATCTAGTTTTTGCTACTCCTCTTGACTGGCTGCAGTGCAAATATGAGTAACGAAAACATTTAACGCTATGTTTTATAAGTGCACGTTGATGAATGTTCAACAACTAGATCTATGATTAAAATGGGTTCAATGGACGAACACAAATTTCACATTTCGTGACGTGTAGATAAACAGACATTAAACATTGCAACCTTCTAATTTGCATTACGATGTTGTTTCGTCAAAGCTATAAGGAAATGCAATCAAGAACATGCGAATAATGCGCACTGTTGTCAGTAAATCAGTTCCATTTTGATATACATTATGTGGCTGATACGAAATAAAAGTCCATTATCAATTTGCCTCGTGTATGTATTAAACTATATAACGTACAATTAGAAACATGGGAGAAAGCTTGAGGTTAACATTAGTTTATGGTTAAGTTTTAAAGACGACTTGTGCATTTCGGAACGAATGTAAACGTTTTCTAAACGATGAGAAATGCATCAGTCGATAAACACTGTCCTATTCAGATCCACTTAAGTTCATGTGAAAGTGTTTTAAACTATCTTCCATGTCGTCTAACAACTACTGTGTATTATCAATTCATAATGTATTTCCGCAGTTCACTTTTTATATAATGTACGTAATATTTGGTAAATGTCCGTAAGGCAATTTCTGAGTTTGCGAAACATGTGCTTACATCTATTTTCCATGAATTAACGTGCAACAGTTTTACAAGTTAAATCATGGACATCATGTTGCAATCATATGTTTATATAATGAAAACAGATAATTATACAAAATAAACTGACCTCTTTTTTTTGTATATTCTGAAGACCGCGGCGTGGACTAGTGGTAGAGCGTCCGCCTCGCATGCGGAAGGTCGTGGGTTCAATTCCCGGCCGGGTCATACCAAAGACTTTAAAACTGGTACTAGAAGCTTCCTCGCTTGACGCTCAGCATTTAGAGGATAGTTCTAGGTCTGGTCGGCCCGGTGTCAGTATAATGTGACTGGGTGGGGTATCATACCATGTGTCTGCGGTATGATACTCTAGTGTGACAGCGCTTAGAATACTGTCTCAAGTAGACACCGTCGCGATATAACTGAAAAATTGTTGAAAGCGAAGCTAAACACCATACACCAACAACTGTATATTCTGTAAATTTCCGAAACATTTATATTGCTGTTGACCTGTTTTATTTGTTCAGTGGCTTAATTAAATGAAGTTTCTATTGAAGTCTGCGAATGTCATGTCATCGGCCTACGAAGACGTGGTGGTGACGCTTCATTACTATAAGTGCATTTTGTAATTCCAAGCAAGCCGTGGCAATGACTCGATTCCAAGTTTAAAGATGTTGTCTAGTACGGAAATGGTTCTGTTAAATTATGGAAATGTCTAAACAGATCAAATGTAGGCGGCAATGCCATGTAACGAGAAATGTGCATACATGTAAACGATTTAAGGGTGATGAAACACACAGAGTGAGAACTCTGATAATGATGAGTAGTTCGATAGAATGTCTCTTTAACAATAAATACTATTTAGTATGGTCATCAAAAGTCTGAAATTGTTATCATATACAAATGCAAATGAATACAATCTACTGTTTATTTAATGTCGATAAATATTATCAATCTTTGCTCTGAAATTTGAATTTGTGCTCTTCTTAGACATATTGCATTTGATGATTAAGAACGTTTTACCAAATTAACAATCCATCACACAGACTGACTTTCGAAACTGTAAGATAGGCCAGACCAGTGAGAACACCAGGCCACACAATATGAAGTGTAACCTGGTGTAGGATTCTGGTTTAAATTACAATCTACATATCTTGACGGAAGAATTTTCAATTTAATAAGACTTAGTGCTTTATGACATCTTATACTTAACACAGGCGACAATATGGGTGTTGAAAACAACCAATTTTAATATAAAATATTAATTTCTATTTTTTAAAAATGAAGATTGTGCTGAGGGGTGGGTTGGGTGTGGAAGGGGGAATTTTTATTACTTTGCTTTCGGAGGTCTGGTAAAGTCGGTGGTCTAAACACTGTCGCCTGTGATAGATTTTACTTAACGCCTTTAAAACACATCTTTTTGAATATTTAAAGAATTTTACCCTGATATGGTATTATGTTTATCGATTCATATATTCCGACTGATATTAATGAATTTCCTAAAATTTATATTTTAAGGTGATGGAATTGTTAGAATAAAATTGAAAAAACAAGATAAGAAAGTTAGCTTTTTTTATCATTAACTTAATGTCATACGTGTATCTAGAGCCGATACAATACCGAAACTTACGTATGGTTGTGCATTTTGATTAAAAAACAGTAATTATTTAGATAATATATATTTCAGAATATTAAAGAATGCCACAAATATGCTGAAATAGTACGAAGAAGCAAAGATTTAATTAGTTTTGCTCTTCAGTCTTTTAATTTTTCCAACTTATTTTCTCACAACATTGCTATTTGAGGCCTAAATATTCACAGAGTATCTAATGGTGGTTTTAAGTAGAGATACTAGTGTTCGAATACGGTTATTTTAATTGTGTTCAAAACACAGCAGTTAGATGAGACTGTTTTTAGATGGAGATACTTCTTTGACTTGACGATAGTGTTATATATCTTATAAAGTTGCTTCAGCTGCACAAAAGCCTTATGGTTGATAGTATTTATTTTATTTCTCATCAATCTATTGAACTGATAGCTTGGGAATATCAACACTTGTCTGAGTAATCACTTTGAATGTCATATTGTAATAAGGTGGCATGTAATGTGGGATTCGTTGTCTTTTATTAGTCGGTCGGTAACACGATCGAAATGCTGTGGTTCGATTTTCACCGAGCGAAAATATAAAATAAAAATGTGGTTTTGTCGAATAGGAGTCGTGAAATTCAAAGAAACCAAATATCGAAATAAAACACCTACTGAATACACACTCAAACTATAAATGAAAAACAGTCTTACGGAAGAAGTGACATTCATAAAGGTCACATGTGCCTAGTCTATATTACGACAAGAAACTCAATTAATATTTTCAAGCATACAGGTTATACAACATGACATTCTATTCTACAAACGATATTCAAATGGAATTAGTGTAAGCTCATTTTTACCATAATAGTATATAGTTAATATGCATCTCCTTGGCAATAAACGATAGTAACAACTAAAACACTACCATTAAACGCTGTTTAGACATGTAGTAATCCATTCCAGACATTTGATGTAAATATTCTATCACTTACCATCTCAAATGTAAATTTTTCCGCCATGATATTGCAATCTGTATTGACTTGTTCAGCAATGAAATATCTAGGTCATAATGAACGATAGTATGGTTAATGATCAATAAGGTTTCTATGCATACACAAGATCAAACTTCGTTTCTTAAGAACTGGCATATTTCTGTCGCGTTTCAACGGGAGTGGGAAGTCCTTATTTTTGCATTAGTTACGATGCAGATGCATTAATATCACTCCATCCGTTTAATCATTTGATATTGCCAGAATATGAGGGAAATTTTAAAAAAATTTAAGTTTTGTTTTTCACATGTGAGATGAATCGAATATTGTATTATAGTGTATGTCTTTTTGTTATGAAAATACAGAAAAAACCCCTCTAATAAGAACACCTTTGGAACCAGGCAAATGTATCTTAATAGCAGGGTGGTCTTATTTTCGAGTTTCAGAGTCATTTGCAAAAACTAAAGGCCTTTTTGGCCGTAATAGTAAATAATTATTGATGTATACTATATTGTGCATATGTGTCGATTTACTGTTATACCGATGATAAAAATAATAATAAAAAAACATTTTTTTCTAATTATGGATTTGTTGCTGTTTTTACTTATTTTTACGGTAACCATAACATGTATTTTAAATGTATGCACATGTAATAACACGGGGATAATTAAAATAAATATGTTGTATGGTTTATCTATTATTTACATACATAAAATAATAACAAGTGAAGACAACACAAAAAAATATTTCAACATTATGCATGAATAGATAAAGTTCTTCTCGTGGGGTTCTTAGTAGGGTCGTTTCCTTTCATTGATGGCATTTTATCCTTATCAATGAACGAACGTATTTTATCTTTCATTGCATCATTGTCAGAACCCAGAAAACAAAAAAGAAACAGTACGATGTTATGGAAATGTAATAATTGTAACAACAGTTTCATTCTCAGTCATCATTTAAAATTGATATTATTAATAAGACTATCATTTTCTTCAAGAGTTAGTTCATTGTAAATTGGTTTCTCCGTTTTTACAGACGTGTTTTACTTTTACACTAAAGTTTACAAATGCGATTCACCACATCATGAAAAAGACCATCGATATCACTCAAATAACAATATGGAAATTAAAAGATGCCAACTTACTGGTTTTCATTCTCCATAGCCACCTGTTTTTGACAGGTTGCATGTTCTAACGACCTCAAAGTTTGTTTTTACAACACTCTCTCCGGTGTCCTATAAGGTTTTGATTACCTGAAAACGTCATTACCTTTAACGACAAACACAAATCGGCTTGTTTATTGTGTCGTAAATTTTTCATGGAGGCGTCTTTGAACACACACGTGGTCTTATTAAGGGTGTGAAAATATAACAAAGACCGTGATCGGGACAGATTTGGTGGTCTTAATACCGGAATAGCGGAGTGCCCGTATTATCGGAGTTAACAATCATTGAATAAAGAAGAAAAATCCGTCCCTAAAATAAATGCCCGTAATAGCGGGGTGATCTTAATATGGGGTTGGTCGTAAGGTGGAGTACATATTATACACAAATGTTTTTTTGCTAAAAATGATTACCATACAAATTTTCACAAAAATATTCTAAACGTCATGCCGGGCTAATATAGCACAAGTATGTTTATTACTTGTAATGTAGATTTAAATTACTAGTATTCTTTTTCTTTCGAACTGCAGATTTCTGCAGAGGGGTAGTAATCATCCGAATGGGTGTCATGTTCATTTAATTATTTTTGTCATGTTCACTATTGTGGTTAAATTATCAACCCTTGTGTGGTTTCAGGAAGCCATATGAATGATGGCAATAATAGGACCACCGGGCTCATGCATGTTGTAAGAAGCGACAATTTGAGTAATACAAAAGAATTTGCTGAAACTCTGCAGTTCTGCAGATATCAAGGTTCTAGGTTCATTCTGCATATTCATTTGTTTATGTATTTTTTTTTAATCTGTATGTTAATTTGTTGTTTTTGTACATGTAGAGTGAACCTGGAATCTTTCTTCCTGTTGTCGTTGCATAATCTAAAATGTGTTGGTACGCCGTAAAACCACATTCATTCATTTTCTTTCGCTTATTGTGCTGATTAAGCTATTTTTGTTTTATTTTACCAAAAGGAGTCATTTAAATCTCCTTAAACGTCACTTTCAACAGATTGTAATATTTATTTTATTATACAGAACAAACGTTTATTGCAATGATAATGAGTAACGATATATACATTTTATATTTAATTGGCATTATGTCAATTTCTATAGATTGAAACACAAGATCTTCTCGGTTTAAATACTTTTTTTTTGTCAATACTGTGACGTAATTTTATAAAACCAGTTTGTGACTAACTGGAACAGTATATTCGACGAAAAAGCAAAAACTGTATTCGCTGGCCTGTGGACATGTTTCTTGTAGTACTTATAAAAACTGCCATTATAAGTTACATCTTTGTAAGGATCAAAGTACGATTAATTTTAACTAAACGGAAGACTATCAAAAACAATTATTAACGACTGGAAGACATTTATGATGATTAAAAAGCACAATTATAGTACACGTGAAGTAAAAAAAAAATAAAAAAAGATCGTATTGAACCTAAAACAAGATGAAAACCAATTTGGCTCAGTTAAACCAGCGTTTATTTCATCTTAAATTACACAAAAAAGTATTGCATTCATTATTTGTTTTTGCCTATTTGGTATAATAAATCAAAGTGCAACAATGTCATGAACATGTTGAATGTGCTAAATTTAAATGAGTTCAAATTTCATTACTCATTATCAGTTTTTTTTTTGTAGAGTATTTAGTTTAGAGGTCAAATATGTAGGGAAATATTAGTTTGTATTGCCTGCTCCGTCGATTAATCATGACGACAACGAGAATTCTAGACTTTATAGAGGAGTATAGGAGGATTGATGTGGTGTTTATTATTGTGATATTTGATTCGTGAGTAAATGAAGGACGAGATAAGCTATATCAGTACAAACCTGTAAAGTTCTTGGTCCTTACATGATTATGCCAGCATTTAATTTATAAATTAGCGCTATAGATGTATTAATATTATTAAAGGTCTAACTAAAGCATTATCTCCCTTACATGACGGTAGCAGAATCTTACGCCAAAGAAATAAAAGTTGGACATTTTTTTTGGAAAAAGCATAAAATGTCATATTTCACTGTGTTAATAAGAACATTTTCATGATTTGTGTTTGGATGAAATTTGGAACTTTTGATGAAGCTATAACAGTTTACAAATGGTACACTGCAACAAATAAGAAGAATTGTCAAAAATGAGGGGGGTGCAATAAAACCATCGAAATTGCGAAAAAGCAACCTGGTCAACCCCATGTTTTATTCTGCATAACTGGACCAATAGCGGACTATCTATGGGAACAAGGCACTTTCAGAACCATTGTTTATGTATACAGTGTTTCAGAAGTGCATTTTTCTATATGCGGAACTGTACAAAGTTAATTGTTGTGTTGCTTTATCTTTTTTTATTGGGTTTTACGCCATTTTCAACTCATAACAGGTTATATATGGCATATCCAGTTTACCTGGTGGAAGAAGACCTCAGACTGAGTAGATCCACCGTTCTCCCGCAAGTAACTGGAGACATTCTCACATCAATTTTTTGGAGCGAGCAGGACCTTACGCCCTTAGCGGTGAGAGGTAAGTTATTTTGAGACGGCGACTTAGATCACGCGGCCAAGTAGGACCATGTTGCGTAAACATGATTAAATTACTCGAGTAGCAAACTTCCCCGCCGATGCAGTCACATGGTCTACTCGGAACACAATATATCACTTTGCTGAGTTCTGTTTGGCTCAGTATTTATAACATGAAACAGAATTGGTTTAAACATTTAAAACACACACTGTATATGCAGTCATTAATTGTTTACAATGTAGATTGGCAGCAAGAAGTGGATAGAATTATGTCACAGGTTAATATAAAAATTAAGGGGCAAAGATCTTATGTGCTTTCAAGGGAGATAACTCCTCCTGTTTTAAGGTGCCCGTTTTTTACTATTTTAAGCTGACTCGGGAATTTAAATACTTAATATGTTAGATTGCCTATTATTGATTCACAAGTTACTTAATCGGAACAAAATACACAAATATTTATCAACTACATTAACCTCTGCCGGCAGTTTAACTTTTATTACCTATGTTTAAGTCAGTTAAAAGAACAGCAAAGAACACGCCTAAGCTGTGTTCACGTGTTTAACTGAATTGTTACGGCAAAAACTGAAACAAGGTTCTCGGTAATATTGTTTTCATGGTAAACGGAATCCTAAGCTAAAAATAATAGTTGACTGATATGCATTCATGCAACACATAACGACGAAGTTTGAGCGTATATGCCCAATGAAGAGGTCACGAATATGAATATAGAATGGTTTGAAACACAACTTTATCAATATAACATAAGTATTTTGCATCGTGTAAGCAGAAACGACTTTTTCTGAATTAATGCTTAAAGCAGGACATATACTTCAATACATATCTGACTAAAACTTGGTAAAAGAAGTCAATAAGCAGCATTTTCAATTTCGTAAATAGATTTATAAGATTTATAATTAAAACATTAAAAGTTACCAATCTTTTTGACTGTTGGCCGTCATTTTGTGAACATTCCAATTATTTGTTTGCCCAACTTTCATATTTGTTCTACAATACTCGTATCATCATATTTAACCAACTTAATGCCAATGACTTTCTCTGCATGTTGTTTAGTATTTCGTCGTAAATATCTAAGATTGTTAGATTAACGCTTTATTTTCGACGCTAAATGTAAATCAATTGGACATTTTTTTTTGTCAAAAGTTCTTAAGATGGTTATATTTCTTTGTACATAAGTTATGAGAAAATAAGATAATTTTCATGAGTTCTTTCGAGTTTGTATGTCATTGCATACTATTGAATGATTTTATAACTGTAACAGTTGAAAGATGCGTGATGAAACACACCAACACATGAGGAGAATTGTCAAACATATAGGGTAGTGATCAAACCATCGAAATTGCGAAGAAGCATATATTTTATCTGCATATTTTGACCATCTATTGACTGTCAATGGAAACAAGACGATTTAAGAACCATTGACACACTTCAGTGTTACAGAAGTGTATTTCTCTATATGTAGTACAAAAGCGAGGCTTTATGTCTTAAATACCCACCTTGCGTATAAAAGAGATGTAATGGCGAAGTTAAATATATTTTAATAGTACTGGGCAGGCGATTGGTCGCTACATGACAACATATTATATTAACACTCTTTTAATCAGTTTTCCTTACATTAAATGTCTTCTTAAGGCTTTTTTTATGTCCAACAAAACTTATTGAAAAATGTGGCATTGTGTGATTTAATATGGTTTCAATATGATAAGGATAATGGCTGTTCTCGGAAACTGTACCCAGTTAGTCCTAATTGTACCGAGATGTTCGGTACAATAAGTTCTGTCGATCTACATTATTCAAGTTGTTGTTTTCATTTTCGTCTAAAGTTGTTTTTTTCTTCATTAACGATGATTATTATTCCCGAGATAAGTACATGTGTGATCTATATGTGTAGCATTTGGAGGATACGTATTCTCCAATGCAATACAGCATAAATATACTCAACATATAGCAAAATGTGACGAGTACAATACATACATACATACATACAGAAAAGGAGTCAACAGTGCTTAATACAAGCACCTTTGCTTCTCCAAGCTTAATATCAGTGACTATAATGTTGTATATCTATTTTTGTTTTATTTTACTGTTTGGATTTGAACGGGGTAGGTGAATTATTTATAGAGAGTACATGTGACACATTGTACCTACCACTGGTTAGTTAAGACAGTGAAGATAGTGCACATGCAATTCATACATACCACAATACTTTTATTGCGAATTATACGTTTTATTTATCTTTGTCACTGAAATATGATAATTATTTCTAATAATGTACTTGAAGTATATCTGTTTGATAACTTTGATTAGTGAATTGAATTCAACACCAGAAAAATACAGTATATGAGGATTAATTAGTAGTGATTCGTTTAATTTCAAGTTGAGTCATATGTATGTAAATTTTATAACCGACTCTGAAGTCTAACAACGTTAATTCAATCAGTTATGTACCTCCACAGTTCGCCCTGTATATAACGTGCGAGCTCCGTGTTTTGAATGAATGAATGGTGTTTTACGGCTCATCGATTCATAGTATTTTGAACATATACATACTGAACATACATACCTGAGTGAGCGGATATGTGCATGTTGGATCTGTGTTTATTTAACTCTAACGTTCATGAATGCCTACGTGTGTTATTTGCTAATCTTGTGAGGAATGAAAATGCTGCTGTTGTTTGTTTGTTTGTTTGTTTGTTTGTGTTAGCAAGTTTACAAGTTTTATTAAGGATAGCTATATTTTAGCGAGTCGAACTCCTTGCACGCATATGCTTAATGTATGGGAAACAAATAATTTTGCAAAACAAAATAATCAAATTATTTTCCTTGACATTTTATTGCGTTTGACATAGTTCTTGAGTTTTTAAAGCATCCAAACCTAATTTAATTATTCAGTGGAAAGTAATTTCCTTGCAGAAGTCTTAGAATGCCATACCATCGATAAACGAACACGTACCGATGAAGATGCCGCTTTATTATTATTTATGTGTTTTGTTTTATTTCCGATCGTATCGTGACGGCGGACATTATTTATATCGCTTGCTTTAAGTATGAACACAGAGCTTGTATAACCTTGACTCCGTCGATATCTAAAAATCCTGGACAACATAATGTTAAAAATCGCTGCTAAAAACAAATATTTACCGATAAAGTTATTATTTTAATGTATACACTAGGTGATTGACAGTTCCACGGCGGTAAAGGTTTAAGGGTGTTGTTTTTACTAACAGTATTACTATTTATAGTATGTTGATCTTAAATAATTGCCACTTTGATTGGGCACATTTGCATCATAAACCCCATGGTCACTTTTAAATGAATGAATTAATGAATGGTGTTTTACGTGTGGGCAACTATTATTGATTTTGATTATGAGGGTTATATATATTGACTATTTATTAAAAAAATATAGCAATAACCAGTATGTGATTCGCTCATAATGTATGATTACTATTATTAACATTACAATGTTAACCATTACGAGCTTTTAATGTGTTTAGTTAAAGAATATTCTGCTAAATATAGCAATGATTAACGGAATGTTTTATTTAACTGTATAGTTATCACACGTCGTCTTAAACAATCCTACATGAAACTAGTTTAAGTTAAAGGGAATATATCAGAATTTTCAAAATATTCAAAATTGGCTAATTTAAAAACTTTAATTTTCCAATAAATATCATGCCTATATATACTCACTGACCCCGAATTACAGAAAGGATATCTATTGAAAAGGGATATCTTAACTTAAGCTAAGCGACTAGGTTAGACTAAATAGTTTTCCCGCTTAAAATTACAAAATATTTTGTGACGTAGTATATGAGTCACTTGATTCAAATGCTGTCTGTTTTTATAATGGGGACGTTATTTCAAGTTTATTACTACAATTTTAATATCGATATTGTTACGTGTTGGTGGTTTTGACAAACCAAAACATTCGAATTGTATCCATCAATGTTTATGGCAAGCAGTTTATCCATTTTGAAAATAATTTTACTTTTTATAGCATTTTTATAACATTTATAGCGTTTGTTCCTGTTATACTACTTTTATTTAAGAACCGACGGTCAAACATACAAAATAAGGATGTATCAAGTATAAAATCAGAATGTATACAGTCAAATCTGTCTTAAGCAGCCAGTCAGTTAATACCACAACAACTACCACTATTTTCATTATTACCATCTTCACCATTAACACCATTGTTTTTTTCATAACCACAACCATCACCAAAATTTTCATCATTACCATAATCACCACCACCACCGTTTTGTTATTACCACAACTATTTGCATTATTACCACCACGACCACTTATTTCATTATCAATATCATTACCACCACCATTATTTTCAATTTTACCACCACCACTATTTTCATTTTTACTAACACCACTACTTGCATTATAACCATCACCATCAACACCACTATTTTCATTTTTACCATCACCATCAGCACGACTATTTCCAATATTGCCACCACCATCAACACTGTTTTCATTATTTCAAAGACCACCATCACCACCAAAATGTTGTTATTATAAACACCAACACAACCACTATTTTGTTTCCTTTATTTCCACCACCGCCACCGCTAATTTCATTATCAATATCACGACCACCACCATTATTTTCATTTTTACCACCACCACTATTTTCATTATCACCACCACCATCAAAACCCCTATTTTCATATTAACCATCACCATCAGCACGACTATTTTTAATATTACCACCACCACCATCATCACTTTTTTCATTATTTCCAACACCACCATCACAACCAAAATGTTGTTATTATAAACACCAACACAACCACTATTTTCTTCATTACCACCACCGCCACTTATTTCATTATTACCACCGCTACCACAATTTCATTATTTCCATCACCATTACCACTTTTTTATTATTACTATCACCACCACCACCTTTTTCAATATAAACATCATAACCACTATTTTCATTATGATCAACACCACCACCACTATTTTCATAATTACCACCAGTATAACCATTATTACCACCATCACCAGCACTATTTTCATTATTACAACCACTACCACCACTACCAATTGTTAATTAATACCACCACCAGTACCATTATATTTAATTTATCCACTATTTTCACCATCACTATTTTCATCATTACCGACACCACCGACACTATTTTCAATATAACTACCGCTACTACCAGCATTAGTTTCATCATTATCATCATCACCACCGCCACCATTATCTTTATTATTACCACAACCACCACCACTATTTTCGATATTATCACTATCACCAGACTACCACTATTTTCATTATAACCACCACCACCACAATTTTTACTATAATCTTCATCAACACAACCACCATTATCTTTTTTTACCATCATCCAAAAATAACCACCACCACCTCTATTTTATTATTACCACCACCATCACCACCACTAGTCTTTATAATCACAATCACTACTGTTGTTGTTTCTACTACTTCTATAAGAATTGATAAAACCATCCCTACATCTCCAACTTCTACTACTAATTATACTTCTGTTTCTAGCACCTCTTGCACGAAACCAACTTCTAACATTGATGTTATATTCACATTGAAATGTCTCTAATAAATAATGGCCAAGCCACTGTATTTGTACTTCCTACGAACGAATATAGCTATATATCATAAAAAAAGATAATGAACCGTCATTATCTGGAAATAAAAGATTTGGAAGTCAACGTACGGCTTCTAAATATTCTGAAGACCAATTATTCCTATAAAGTGGATAACGGCACGTGTTGGTAATTGTTTTGCTGCTGTGATCTGTTTAAATATAGCTGAGATAGCATCGAACGCATATTCAACGATGCGTGATGTCCGTTGTTTTGTGGTTAGATCTCTTGATTTATTCATAAATTTGTTGTTTACGTAGCGTTTGCCTTTATATAATAACTTTTTCCGTTGTCTTCCAAATGCAAATAATTACGTATTTATTTATTTGTTTTAAAAACCGTAAAACATACTTGCGATTTCATGTCTTAACAATTCGTAAAATGAATGCTTTACTAGCTATTTGTTTACATCTGTCTTTGTTTTCTCTGAGGTTGAAATGGATAAATGAAATAGTTTCATAACATATTGCTCTAATATGACCCTGACCTCATATTGCAATGTATGTTTCTCATGTATTTTCTTCGATGCAGCTGTTAAAAGTATAAGTGAAACTGCACAAAACAAATAATACAACAGGTACCAAAGCTAAAGTTAATGCGATAAAGTCAACTGATTGAATATTAAGCGTCATTTGTATGTCATCAAGGGCTAACAGACGATCAGGTAACCTCACCAATGTTTCCTGGGATCCATGAAGGTTAACCAGTCCTCAAACACACCCCATCTTTGCAAGTATCTGATAACTTCCCCACTGGAATCAGCGGTGCAAGACGAATGATAATAAGACGCAATGTCGTATATCAATCGTCATAGAGACTGCGGCCGGGAGGGGATTAGAACTCACGACCTTTGGATTTATAGTCAGACGCGTTACCGACTGAGCTAATTGGGCCCAGCTGATTAGAGTAAATAAAATAGAAGTTAACGATATAACAAAAATAGCAGTAAGAGAAAAAACACAATAGTAAATACAATATGTAAAATACTCAATACTCAATACAATAGAAATAAACGCTTTGTTAGATGTACAAGTGAATACTACAATTTGAAAGATAAACGCAAACGTGTATGCAATATAAATCAAAGCAACAATAAGTACACTAGAAATATAAAAAAACACGCTTTATTAAATATATCAGACACAAAAGTAAATACATTATATAACAATTTATTAAATAAAATGGAATCAAACAGTATAACATAACAATTGTAAGAAAATTTCAGTTGCCATGGTTAAAATGCAAATGATAACTGAAACTCCTTTTATTAACTAAAATTTATGTCAAAGTCATAATATTTCACTTAGAGTAGCTTTGATGTAATTTTTATTTTAACAATCTCCATTTTTTTTTAAAACTACTTAATAAAACCAATACATCACATTATCAAACATTCTTGCCGGTTAAGGACGATGATTTATCTAAAAAAAATATTGTTTTGTCACAGAAACATATTATATGTTATTAAACGTTATTATAAGTTTTTATGTAACATTGATGACAGAGGAAATGTAATACTGGTTTAAGGAGACCGTCATACATGAAAACATCAGGTTTTTCATTAAAATGTTAAAACAAAAAAAATATTTTATTAAATAATTTTAAAATGATTTTATTTTAGTTGTTATTTGCTTTTATATAACATCTGACAACTTTAAACTATTTTGATTGGTTGGAACTATTTTCATGCAGCAGATTTCTAAATTACCATGCCTAGCTATATCAATATGCAAACTCTCTTCGTGTGTCTGACGGACGGCGCGAGAAGACGCGAGACTACTTGAAACATTTTTAAGTCCAATTTTTTCAGTTGTTTTTTGAACGTCACAGAGTGGTGGCAATTTTTATACTTCTTCTGTATATACGCCATTTTGATAACTATATACATGTATGTATTGCTAGCATTTGTATTATCGCCGGGGATGTAGGTTTGTTTTTGTTTTTTTGTTTACTTGCTATTCATAAACCTTTTTTTTAATTAAAGCCAAATATTCTAATGCATACATTTTAAAAGTGTTATTATCTTAAGTTATGATCTGATTTAGAATTCTCTTTTTAAAATATATCAATACCACTGTTTGGTTTCCTATACGAAGTTTTATTATTCGTGACAATTGTTGCCATTAGTTTAACGATGAACTATATATGATGTATTTACTGCATTTCTTGTTACATTTCATAGTTGCTATATGCAAAGTGGAGTCCTTTGGTCCGATAACTTGGTTATCATTGAGAAAACCACGGCGACCATTATTAATGTCTGCACGAAGTTCCTTTTAATAATGGTCAACGGTGCTAATTGTTGAAAATAATTAATTTACTCAACGAATATCCGTGCCATTAACACTGTTCAGAACATGATTAATATAGGGGATAGATGAGTTTGCTTGTAATTACTTCGCAGTCACAGGACAAATGCTTTTACCAACTGTCGAACACTTTCAATCTAAGGTCTAAATTTCTTAATTGAAACGAGATATATTACAAGTTTAACCTTAGACTGAATAGAATAAAAGAGGAAATGATTAATTATAGCAATGACAAATTCTATACAATTAAATAGCCATTCAAGAAAATACATTGACATTGATAATCATCATATCTATGTATAATCGTACAATTGCATTGATCAGTTTTATCTACTTTTTCTACTTTTTGATAGCCAGGAATCAGGTTTTCGGCTATATTAGAATGGACATTTTCCATGATCTATATTAAAAGAATTTAAAGGAAAGTATGGTATTAATACTGACAATGAAACTGCTGCCGTGGAGACGTACTACAAATAAGCGATGTTTGTCAATCTTATATGGATTGTATATGTTTTTAGATATTTCAAAGTATGTTACAATATATACATGTCCGAGGGATAACTGTGTGAGTTTAGTAAGGGTCATCCTAATAAGTTGGTGCTAGAGTGCATACAATGTCAAATAGTGCACTGTTTGACGACTCAATGCTCATTACTCCGGTATTGATGTGAGCAGTTCAAAAACTTGTCCATGATTTTATAACTACAGCGTAAGTTCGCTGAGGATCAACCTAAAGTTGCGTATGCTAAAGTACATTTAAGATCAAGTAGTGCATGTTTTGTGTATCAAGGATCATTACTCGTATTATCCGATTTCGTCAGTTCACAATCTCGTCCGAGATATTGTGGTTATATAGGTTTGATGGAGATACAATGAAACATACGGATGATAGAGTGCTTACAACAAAATGTTTACCGACGGACAAAAGGTTATTAATACTGCTTTATAATGATTGTATAATGAATCGAAATCAATTATTACTTGATAAAAGTATTCGTAAATCCACAAATAACCAATAAGAAAAAGGACTTATAACAGGCCTCGCTTTATTGAGGCATTTTTGTTCTTTTTAAGCAAACGGAACGAGCTTATGAGTCCAAAGGTCGAGGAAAATAACAGCAATGGGTTCAGTTTTGTTTCAACAGTCAAAATACGTTTCGTTGTTGAGAACATATAACTGATATATATACTAGCGGAAAAAAGAAACTGTGCATGTGTAAAATGTTCATGTATCGCTCAATTTTATAAATTAAAGCTTGAAACTTTACACAGGATAGTTGTGTATCCCTGTCGGTCATTTACACTGGTCAGTGCATGAGTTGCACGGGTAGTTTGTCTTTCTGGCCAACGTCTTCGTTTTGACTTTTTTTCGGCTAGCAGTCAATTGCAAACACGTTTGTCGCCTAAATCTGTGTAAAAGCATAGTGTTGATACCTGTAAGACACAAAACCAGCATAATTTTGAAAAACGTCTTTGATGCCAAGGTTGAATGAAACTAACAGATGCCGCGCCGTAGGCATGGTTGAAGCTGCTGTACGTCATACTGACGTTGCCAGACAATTTAGTGTGCACCAGAATACTGTAAACGCCTTGTGGAGACGGTACCAACAGTTTGGGACCACCAGAGACCGGCCTCGGTCAAGACGTCCACGCTTAACGTCTAATCGCCAGGATACGTACATCACGGTCAGAACTGCTACTTTGACGGCTATAAGTATTCCTAGCCTTAGAAGAATTAGTCCCCGAACGGTACGTAATCGATTGCTTGAACGAAGCATACGTCCACGAAGTCCAGTCATACGTCCTGTTCTCCATACGTCCTGTACGTCACTTGTCGCATCAATAAGGCGTCGTTGCCAAGCATGCATCGATTCCAATGGTGGACATACACGGTATTGATGAAATGGACTTTGTTTAGAGAACGTCTCTGAAAACTGATCTCTATCCAAGACGCTGCTGATGCAATAACCATATCAATTGAGCTGGTGTTAAATAAAGGTCAGATAAAACCCTGTTGAATTTTTTTTTGCAATTTCTTATATATCTCCTAAGTTATAACATATTATACCCATGCACAGTTTCTAGTATATAAAACGTACAAAGTGTAAGCGCTTTGCAGTGGCAGATAAAGACTTCAATATTAATTAAGTTGATTTGGTAATGTGTACCACATATATCACAAAATGAATTTAACGCCAAAGTGCCAGAAAAAATTAATTCATTAAACCTACATCACAAACAGCTGTTTTCCATTTCCACATACCACACGATGACAGTCAACGAACTATATATTACACTTATAGAAAATTCCAATATCAATATCATTCAGAACCATAATGTAGCTTCATGCGCATTCATGTCCATACAGAATTATCAAACAACATAATATAGAATGTCAGTGAAGTTAGAAATCGTTTATCAGGTCAAAAATAATAACATTGTAGAAGTTGTGCAAATTTATCCAATTTTAAGATTTTCGAAAAATCTTGATATACTTTCTTTTAACACTATGTTATGTTTGAGCATTGAATGAGCTTCATTGTCTCAAAGGAACACAGTATTAACAGCAGTAAGTGAAACATAATCAATCACAGTTGAATATTATCTACAACATAATGACAGGTGCCGGTTTTACTAAACATCTCAAATTGAGAAATATTAGTTTCCCTCAATGATAATTTAAACAATGGCTACAAAGAATTAATATCAGAACGGATCTTTGCTCATTGGTAAAATATGTGTTACAATTTGTTAAATTCAGAAAACAACAGCACAATATAAAAAAAAACTTTTTATACTGAAAGCTTTTCAAACAAGTAATATAGCTCGTGAATTTCCAATTGTATATACAATATATATTGTTGGTAAGACCATGTTGCATTATATTTGCTTTCTGACATAACTTTTGAATATTTTTACTGTTATGCCACCTCTCTACCTTCTATCACTTTCACCCTTGCTTAAATTTTAATTTATTCGATAAGATACCATGAAAATAACATTGTAACTGATAATTATCATTAATAAACCACTGTCTGTCATATTAGTATGTATACATCACGTACCAGATGGGCTTGCGTGACTATTGGATATTTGAAATAAAACTTATCATATCATATCTTGTAAGGTGATCAATTTTAATGAAGTTATAGCATTTCAAAATCTCTCATGTTGAGATGTTTAGTGAAACTGTGACAGGAAGATTTGCTGAATTGGCGATTAATCAAGTTAATGTATTTATTAGTAGTATAATCAATATTAACATGTTGGTGCAAGCATTGGCAATGTCACAATACTTGTTGTTGTTATATGGTGCTTAGCGTCGCTTTCAACAATATTTCAGTCATATCGCGACGGTGTCTGCCTGAGACAGTATTCTGAGCGCTGTCACACTGGAGTGTCATGCCGGAGACACATGGTATGATACTCCACCCAGTCACATTATACTGACACCGTGTAGACCAGACCGAGAACTTTCCTCTAAATGCTGAGCGTCAAGTGAGTACCATTTTTAAAGTCTTATGAACATGTTGGGGATCGAACCCACGATATTTTTCATGCGAGGCGGACGCTCTACCACTGGACCAAGCTGCGGTCTATAATACTTGTGTCTGTTATATGAAGGATGTGTTGCATAATACGTTGTTTTACTGAGGCTGTTTATTAAAGGATAGTCGATGTAGTGCAATCACGACAATACAGAATTGAACACAACACGTTTAAATTCAACGTGTTACAATTGAATTACAAGACATATAATAACAATAAGCTTTTATGAAGTCTTGAATCAAAGTGATCGGTACATTAGTGAAAATGTTTTACAATAAAAGTAAGTACATAAACCTAGCTTGATCATTAACATATTCTACCAAATATAGTTATCGTCTGTTTTAGCGATAAAATTAGTGTGACTAAGGACGAACCCCGAACCATACTCCTGTAAATAAAATAGTTTACTAATTGCGTGACCTTTTAAAATATTATGTTCAATTATCAAAAATCATGTTAAAATTTAGTCTGATTGTACATTTTGTTCATGACATAGTTGAATTGTGGTGATGTACTTCGGATGGAAGTAGATACTAACTAAGTAATTGTTGTACGTTGCTTTTTAATTTTAAATTATGCTTTCACTTTGAACATATTCTAAGTAATTAATTATGATCAAATTTAGAACTGAGCATGACAATCGATACAAAAAATCCTAATTTTAAACAACGTTTGCTAAATCTATAATATTGTGTGATATAAACGGTGTAGTTATAATGTATTTTCCATTTTGCTTTATAGTACATATTTTATTTTGGTTACATTATGTGTATGTTTGGGCTTATGCAGTAAGACTATATTGTTTGAAGGTGAAATAAAACCCGTGTTATACCAATTGACCGAAATCTGTTTTGAAAAATATTTTTCATATCATTTTCGTCAGCTCTCCATAAAGTTTTCATGGACGTTTTTGTTAAAAGAAAGGTTTGTGTTTAAATAACTTTTTTGTGAGCTCAAAAAATACTTGACGACCGCTTGTATATTCAGTGCTGGGGTTTGTCATTTATAATGAATGATGGTATTGAATTTCGTCATTAAATTTTATAATTTTCTGTCGGATGCAAGATATCCGTTAAAATTACCGTGACTTAGGTAATATTTTATTGTAATGCCTTTGCCATCCTTTCGTTAAACATACGTAATTATGTTTGCATGGAAGAATTAAGGAGGACCGTGATAACGTGTGTGTTTGTGCGGGTTTGAGTGTGATTTTTCGTGAACATTTTTATTGGATCAGACTGAAGTCGAATTGTGCTTTCTAACATATAGGCTGGTAATTTTAACAGATCCGATTGTGGCGCTGTTATGAATGGTGAATATAAAATCAACCTTAACTTTCAAAGTATTATTTAATGTAGTATAAACACAAATATACTTGCACATTTACTTTACAATGGTCTGTGTCCTTTGAATACTATTATTATATTTTATGTTTTGCAAACCCGACACACATTTTTTTTCAAATCTATAAAGCGTTATTTTTGTAATTACTAGCAATCAAACATTATTATGTTCAATGTCTATAATATGTGTTGTCAATGTTTTTTGCTTAAAATGGCCATTTGAATTACAAAATCAATTCATATGATAAAAGTGATATTAATCAAATTTGTTGTAATTTTTTTCTTCTTTTTAAAACATCCATTCACAACGTAGCAACAAGTTTATATCTGTGTAACTATTCGTCAGGTGCTCTTAGATTTTTAATGAAATAAGGATTACGTTAAATAATGGAAAACACACAAACACAAACACCGAGAGAGAGAGAAAGCGAGAGAGAGAGAGAGAGAGAGAGAGAGAGAGAGTAATTTGCATTGTTGACTATTTACCCGTTGATACAGCCAGGAGTGGAATTGATTTGAAACATGGGGAAGCTAAAAGGAACCAAATGTTAATTCATTAATTTAATTCCAAAATCAATTGTATTTTTGACATTTCATGTCGCCTTATTATGCAAACGGAGACTATGGCACCGTGAAAATAACTCATTCACTAAATTAGAATAAATTGTTTGATGTTCTAGGGCATTTCCAACTAATTTTCCCGGAGACCTTAAAACGAAAAAGTGAATGTCAAATACAAACTTAATTTTATTTCCGACTTATTGGAGACGATATCGCAGAGGAAGTGTTTACATGAATAATGTATTTGAATTTTAAAATAATATCACATGATATCAATTACGTGAACTGTCAATACATTATAATAATTAATGAGCAAAGCAATAATTAAATAAAAGTCAAACAATAAACAATGGCTTAAAACATTACCAACACGATGTGACGTTAAATTATCATAAATATGTGTCCTACAGGAGACATAGCTTTAAAATGATATAGTGTTTAACCTTAATTGACAACCAATGGAATCGCTTTTGTTTTAAAATTGTGTCGCTCTTATTTGTTAAAACAGCCTACAAAAGTCGTCAAGAAAATCGTCATCACTGCGCATGTGTGAATGGCATTGAACAAGCTATAAAGCCGCAATTACTCCATGAAAAATTACCGTACTGGAACACAAAGACAATATGCGCATCTGCATTTGGTAATGATGCATCCTAGCTAGTTTCATAAAATTCCAAACTGAGGTTGAAGAGAAATAGCGTTTACAAGAATTTGATCACAGAATTAATTAAAGGGCTATAACTCCATAAAAAAATCATCGAACCGGAACACAAAGACAATATGCGCATTTTCACTTGCATTCTAGCCCACAAAATTTGTTCACAGATAGAATCGAAGGGCCATAACTATGTGATAAATCATCGAACCGAAACATAAAGACAACTTGGTAATGATGCATCCTAGCACGTTTCATAAAATTCCAAACTGAGGTTGAAGAGAAATAGCGTTTACAAGAATTTGATCACAGAATTAATTAAAGGGCTATAACTCCATAAAAAAATCATCGAACCGGAACACAAAGACAATATGCGCATTTTCACTTGCATTCTAGCTTGTTTAATAAAATTCCAATATGGGGTTGTAGAGAATAGCCCACAAAATTTGTTCACAGATAGAATCGAAGGGCCATAACTATGTGATAAATCATCGAACCGAAACATAAAGACAACTTGGTAATGATGCATCCTAGCACGTTTCATAAAATTACAATCAATGGTTCTAGAGAAATAGCCTGACAAGAATTTGGGGACCGACAGACGCAGCTATGTATGACAAGCATGTAAAACAAGTTTCATAAAATTCTAACCTGAGGTTGGAGAGAAAAAGCGCAGGCTATTTATTTGGTCACAGGTTTAATAAACAACCAGTACTCCATGGAAAATTATCGAACCGTAACACAACGACAATAAGCGCATTTCCACTTGGTAGTTACACATGCTAGTAAGTTTCGTAAAATTGCAACATTGTGTTGTAAGAAAAAGCGCAAACAATAATTTGGTCACAGACTCAATTTAAGTGCCATAACTCCATGAAAAATCATCGAACCGGACGACAATATGCGCATGTGCACTTGGTAATGATGCATCCTAGCAAGTTTCATAAATTTCCAACAAGGGGTTGTAGATAAATAGCGCACACAAGAGCTTGGTCACAGGCATAATCAAAGGGCCATAACTCGGTAGTAAAAAAATCGTACTGGAACACAAAGACAATATGCACATCTGCACTTGGCAATGATGCATCCTAGCAAGTTTCATAAAATTCACACCTGAACGTCTTACTACACAGTTACGCCCCTTTTACCCACGGTAGCAAGATTCTTACTCTTAAAAAATAGGCCTATGTACTTTGGTTATGAAATATTTTCAAAATGGTTCATAGCGGCTGTGATTTGTTGCTGCTAAGTTTTTATCAATTAATACGAGTCAAATTTCTATTAAGAATTGAAGAATATTTTCTTCTTCATAATGGTATAAAGTTTTATTATATATAAGCAATATTTATCAGATAATATGTTTTTACAGTTCATTGCTTAAAATCGATGACATTTATAAAAATAAATGCAAAACGACGCAGTATATTGGTTCATATGAACGTAACAATGAAAGTGTTATATAAGTTTTGTGTTATATTAAATGTATTATTTTCTACTTCTGTTTAATTTGGTCAGTTGATCTTAAAATATGCTGTGTAGTTTTATCTTACTTACGAACATTTTAATCATCATCTTACGCACATGAATATAAACACTCAAAAGAATGTGTAAATTACTTGCACATATGTTCTAAATGCTTTAAATACAAATAATATTTCAAACGATTAAAGTTAACTAAATGTAAACCGATCGTTCATTCCTTTGAATAAAAAAGTAGCTGTCGCATGTGAGATAACGGCATGAATATCAATGAAATGAGATTTCGCCATCATCAGAAGAATTTGCATGTTATAATCACTGCTTAATTTTCTGTAGATTAGGGTGCCTGTGTTACGACTGGAGAATAATAATGTATAATTAAAGGCAAAGCAATCTGGGACATGGACAACAAACGTGAGGGGAGAGAAATGTTACGGATTTCAGGCCAAGGTATACAGAAAGTATATTATTATGCAAAGTACAATTCAATTTAGATTTTTATGATAACATCGAGTAACGGTACACACGACAACGCTGATTTGATTGAACTCATGTTTACGCATCTTATCAATATTGCATATACATATTACCATACCAAAATATTAATGTCCCAGTTTTACTATTTGGAAATTCGTATTTTAGAAATCATTAACTCACTTAAAGCAAGTGAAATCAAGGTTATTTTTTGTTTAGAAAATTAAATAAATTTTAATTTTGAGACATCTATCTATTAAGCAGATAAAAACATACTTTTGTGACATGTTTTGGTCATATAATCAATAAAATATATGACTGATGTCTTTCAATCATTCTGAAATACACCTTTACAAAATACAAACGAAATTAAGAGACCGCAAACATACCTGGTTATTAAATTTTCATATAAGCATCATAAAAATATATGTTTTATCTGAAACAAAATTAGATGAAATAGAGTGTACTGAATTGTCTTATGTCTCTTTAATACACGCGTTTGTTGTTGTTTTTTTTGTTGTTTTTTTGGTATTAAGATCCGTGTAATGACAAAATTCATACTCCCTTGTTTTTTATATATATTTATAACAAAGGTATCTTCACTCACCTAAACTTTGTCACAATGGTATGGTTATGTTTTGGTGGATTTGACATACCAAACCATCCGGACTTTATTTATTAATGATAATGACATGTCGTGCTTTTTACTGGTTTTGATCATTTTGTAAACATATTTATAGCTATTTTGGCCTCATAAACACCATTAAGCCGTTATTGTATTTACCGTCGCCTTTCATGAACTGATTCGATAACATTAAGTCTTCTCTTTGTCTATGTCGTGTTCTGTGCTTCCGGGATCCTTCCCTCTGACTATCATTTTGATCAACAACTCGGGTAGTATAACAGTGTTTTATGTTGTGACCTAATTTTAGCAGAATTAGCTCGAAAAATGTTTAAACTATCAAAACATGTGTAAATGAGTTAAGAGCGTAACTCCCTGGGTATTTAAAACCATATCAATCAAAGATAAATAACGTATCAAGAAAACACTGAAGAGAACACCATTATTACGTTGACTCCACTTTTGGAAACTTTAATATGTTTTGCCAAATTTACACTTATTACAACTGATTCATTTTTTTTTTACTTACAACAAATTTTAACGTCAGATGTCACTGACATTCTCTACATGTTTTTGATAATTTTGTATGGACCTGAATACACAATCAAACGCTAACACTATGTACGTTATATATCAATTATATGTTCAAAACAACGAAATGTCTGTCACGGTTGATACACAAAATATACCTCATTGTGGTTATCGTTCTGGATATTTGGATTCATGAGACTCCTTTTGCTTACTTAAATATAATAATATGCCTTAATAAGGCGAGGTCTGTTATTTGCATTTCGTTTTATTTGTGTTCTGTAAATTTTCAAATACTTTTATCAGATAACAATTGACTTCAGTTAGTATATCAGTCTAAGTCGTCCGTCCATATACTTTTTTTGTGTGCACTCGTAGCAACCGTATGTTTAATTGTATTTTTAATTAACGTATGAAGCAACAATATCTCAATTATATACATATAATCTATAAATACATTTATAGATCATTAATCTGACGACGTTTAACCAGTTTATATTATCTTAGAAAGTTGCCAATATCTTGCAAAAATCTGTGGTTCTACTCAGTCTGACTCAGTCTAAGTAAGGTCTTCCTCCACCAGTAAAACTGGATATGGCATATATAACCTGAAATGTGTTGAAAATGGCGTTAAACTCCATTCAAACAAAATTATCTGAGTGGAACCAATGAAAATATTTGTTAATCAATATTTTTTAAATCATGCTTCAGTTGTGTGTTTACTCATTTAACATTTGTGCATGTTCAAAGGACATACATATAACCATTGATTGTCCATTGCATTAAGCACATGACGATTGGCCATACTGTTTTTTTTTTATAAACCCAAATTCACTCGTATTATGTTGTATCAAAATATATTCATAATTTACTGTTTATTGAATAAAATATGAAATGAATCGAATAAAAAAAACAATACAATGGTAAGAAAAGTTCATATGTATATATTTCATACACACATGTGCTGTAAAAATGCCGTTTGATTACAATTTAACAGTTATAAACATAGTATATGGATTACATGTGAAAACATATGTATTTTGTTTTACAGTATGTTTGATTGTTACACGACTGAAGAAAGTAACTTAACAAATTTCAATATCACATAAACCAAATTCGTTACAGTTTTTAGTTTAAACAACATGCATTTTAAAGTTTATGTTGTAGACATGGTTGATGTATTGGTTCTGTATCGTTATCAATACGTCATAATATTGACAGTTTCATGTTAATAAATGTGTTCTACCTGCAATAACATGTAACCTAACATGTTATCAATAATGTTAAAAAATAACATGACAATGACTATTTTTATTAATTTATATGACCAAATAGCATCATGTGCATAGATATAATGAATACCAAGTGAAGAAAATAATTATTTATTTATTTATTGAATTAATTAAATATTATATTATGGGAAATATCAATGGTTAATTTAATTAACTCAATAATATAACATCGTTACAACAATATGGCTAATAAGATCTAGAGCATCTTATTAAATGAAACGTAATTTGATTCCGTTTCTCGCAAAGGATAAAAGTCCAATATAAAAATACACAATTAAATAAGTATATGGGATAGAATGATGTCCGCTGTAATGTCACCCCAATATTCGAAATACAAATAATACATTAATGATTCTATATTAATCCTTTATTACATATATGATGTCTTATATTCATTATAGGTCTTCATCTTACTGTTATATAATGTATACAAAGAAACATTTCGTTTCAGTTCTATACATCTATTTACTGATTTCTTTAAGTAATATTTTTACCTTACATAAATAGAAATTTAGAACGTCACTCGTTTGTAATACATTGCGTGATGCTACAAATGACATTTAACACTTAAGAAAATGTAAAACACAAAATTTAACACACAGCCTTAAATGATGGCACGAATACTTGATGAATTGGAATGGAAATGATAAATATACATACAGTAACCATATATTGATATAAACATATTTTAAAATTTAACTTTTGTTGATTATCATATAAACAGTGTACTGGTATATATCACAATTGACAAAATACACACACTGCTGTTGTAAAATCAGAGTGAATCCGAATAGGACATTGTTAATCGCCTGATGCAATTTAAATCGTTTAAATACATTTTCCATCGTTTAGAAATGCATGTTCTTTTCTTTATCGTCTATCTTTAAAATATATTTGCATTTTTGCGTTTCAAATACTTTTATTTATTTAAAGTACTTTCTTTTGAGTTCGTTATACTGTTTTAAAACAAATTACAATCTGTAACACTTACCCATTAACTCGTTTTATTTTCGAGCTATCTCCTCTGTTTCTTGTGATAATTTCGTCTAAATGTGCATGATATATTTAAATGCATACACAATGCAATCTGATAATGAACTGTTATTGCCTTTCAACCACATTATGCATCTCAAGTGGGATTGATTTATATACGACAATGCGCGTTCTTCGCACGTTATAGATTGCATTTCCTTATAGATTGGATGAAAAAACGTTGTGATGCAAATGAGGTGGTTGCATTGTAAGGAGTCAGTCCGTCTACAAGTCACACAGTGTGAAATTGCTATTTCTCTCTGTCAATCACATCCCTATTTATCATTGATCTAATTGAACCTTTCCAAACGTGTACTCATAAAATATAGTGTTTAATTGTTTCATAACTCATAGTTTTACTTTTTCATTTTCGTTTGTTAGATTCAATTGTTTTAACTGCGTGTTCAATTATTATATCAATGATATCACATAACCTCACCACCACCCCATATGCTTGCATTATCAACGCTACAAAACATCACCATCACTTCCTTTAATCGCCATCGTTAATGCCACCAATATACATGTTGTTATCTCCTTATTATTATTATTAGTATTATCATAATATACCATTTCCGAGCAATAACCACAGCCATGACTTTTACCACCACAACAACCACAATTATCACCATAACTACTACATCAATTACTACTACCAATACTATAAATCACCCATCTGCACTTATCTACAACTATATACACACTATCAACACCATAATGTCCATCAAACACCACTACATTAACCGCCTCTACCACCTTCATAAGCAGCAATAAGATCGGCATCACCACCACCACCTCTATATCAGTAGCGAAATCGTCCCCAATACCACAAACTAGTAAACTATACTGCAACTTCCTCTACCATCGCTATCACTATTTCAACCACCATTTCCATTACATCTTAATACAACATCTGCCAGTAACACTTCTTAAATTAAAATCAATTACTTGATGGATGATGAGATAAGCATATATACCATTAGCATTAAAGGATTAGTTTACATATATTTCTAAATCATCCTTACAGTATCACTTGTCCGAGAAAGGCATTTCTATAAGTGTTGAGACACACGCTTTTTTGGTGGTAGATTTACGTTGTATGAATTGGGTATGTCCTATTATCAAAATGTATTTTGGTGACTGTGCCTGTTTCCTTTGGTTACTGTTCTTAAGGCTGTGTCTTTTGGTGTTTGTGTTTGTGTCCATTTTAGGTTATACATATTTTTTGCTCTGTACTCACTTGACTTGATTACTTTTCATTTAGTCGCCAAAGATATGTTACCTAATAGGCTGACGGACATAGCTAAAACAAGTCGACTTTCTTATGAAGTATGACGTTCATCAATATCCGTAATCGGGCTCTTATATAATACTAGAAATAATGCTCTACAATAATAATGATTGCGTGCACTTAATTCTCTTATGCGGGCACACTTTTTAGTTCACATATGGTCACTGAACGCATCCTTCTTTACAACTAACCTGTCAACCGCACAATTTTATACACAAAAATTACTCGAATTCGTTGTTAAAAGTTTTGGTATTCTTTCTATCCAATACATTTAACCGATTGTGTTCTCAATAGTATATCTTAGTGAATTGTTACATTTTACTGTCGTGCAGAAAAATGTTGTGTAATTCATTTCATGTGCATTTGCTATGATTATGATGTTATGGTGATCATGTTTTTTATGGTATTGACTTTTTACTTCATATTTTCCATAAGAATTTCGTAATTCTTGATTCTATGTATTAATATGACATGTTTAAGAAAAATCTGGGTGAATAATGTGCTTTAAATCAAATATTCCAAATGTGTTATGTTCGTGTCTGCTGTACAGGCAATGACGTTTTTTGGAAGATTAAGTTTCCATATCTAAACTTAATTATAGGATAATAAAGCTTTTGAATTCTTAACTGAGTGAACGTAATCTTATTTGGGAATGTTAAATATACTTAGGTTAAAGGCTCAGTAAACTTCCGAAACGGTCGTTTTTAGTTTTAATTTTAGTCAGTTTTACTCTTTCAGATGCTAGATTATATGTTTATCTGATCACTGCGAAAGTTTACAAACGAAGAAATAAATAGAAAGTGCATTATTTGTCCGCATTTAAGAGCGGATTTTGTTTACAAATTAATATCCGTCTCATTCCGATAAACATCTCGGCAGAAAATTGGTAGTCACGAAGTTTGTTCGGAAACGCGTCTGTCGGTATTATGTAGCATGGTGGGACTGTATGGTATGCGTTTAGAAATTAAATAGCAGTTTGTGGTTAGATATTTAAAAATACATCCTTTTATTCACCTCAGTGTATTAATTAACTAAAGCGACGAATCTTTATATAATAATAAAAATAACATTTCTTTTTTTATTACTATACTTAACAAAATATCTTTGTAGCCTCTTTAAACTGACAGTGATAAAGTTATCCATGACGTAATAGCGCTTGCAACAGTTTCAAGCATATATGCGAGACCGGATCCTGAGTAAGAATCACCGGAATAAACTAGTATTCGGTACTCATTGTTTCTCAGTGCGTATAGCTGATTACGCTCGTGAAAACGATACAGTTTTATTACAGATATCAATATAGTTTTTTTTAAAGATTAACTCATTATTAAAGCATAATGTTAGTCAAGCCAAATCGTTTCTAGACTTTTTATTGGACCCCTTATCTAACGGTCTTAGTCTGCACACTACCACTGCATTTCTAAAAATAAACCGGTACGTCACATAACTATATAACGCTACATTATACCCATACCATCTATATTTGCTTTGTCGAATATGAAATCTTAATACTGTTCACATCCACGTGGATTAATGTGTGAACTCTCGAACATAGGTGAAGATTTTCGGAAAATTATCAGCGATATTTGTAAACAAAGGCCTCATAAACGTTCGCACCGCTCGTTTAAGAGATACACACTTCGAGCGAGATTATTTATTATGTTTGCTTTTAAATAGCAGATAATAAGGGGTGTATAATTATGTTTTTTACAATATTGCAAGCACATTTAAAGACGATTGCTATTGTTTTTTTCACATTTTATGAAAAATCCCAGTTTTTAAGTTTAATGTATGTTTATGCAATATTAGAAATAAACAACACATGTTACCGTACATATTTGTGTGGTATTGCCTTCTCATAGACATACTCATCCTTGTAAGTTAGTTAAATAATGTAGATTTAACAAGCAATGCGAAAAAGAATTAGGTGTCATAAGCCTGAATTGAACTGTTAAGGGTTTTCAAAAACAAAATCATTTCGGAATAATTTCAATTATTTTTTTAAATTTTGTAATAGAAATATAGCGTTTTTTTTAATATTTTGATATTGTATATGAATAAATTTTGCTTTATACCTCACAAAATGCTCTCTGATACCTTTTCTAATGACAATCAAAATAATGCGTAATTTGATCAAAAATAACTCTTAAAGTATGACATCGCCAAATAAACTGCACTTGCATAATTAACGTTTTTTATACTAATTGAACAATATTTGTATAAATATTAAAATCTCTATTATATTTCATATTCAAGTTAAATTGTGAGATTGAACTGAATATAAGAGACAAATTTAGGCGTATCCGTAAATGAGTGTGCCACCAAAATAGGGTCAGTTGTAGTATAGCGGTATATAGTGACTGGCAGGTCTCGACAAAATTGCTTCCCTTTGTGCATGGAGTTGCAGCGCATGAAAAACTATAGCAATCGTCCTTTATTTCAACCATTTTCTTATTATCAAAAATTGTTGTTTTTTTTTAAGTTTAATGGGCATTTAAAACTGAGTAATAAAGCGTCTGCTCTAAACTAAAAGTAGTTTCATTGATGAATATATATCTGTCACCATTGGTTACAATTATACAGTATGTACTTTGTACTTTTTTTGAACGTTTGGCAGTCGGTTCTAAAACTTGTTTTATACAGGGTTGTGTAAGATGATTGATGATAATTAAAAATTTTGATTTACACTCCCTAAATACTGCAATATTAAACAGTAGATATTTTAACTACATAAGTTCTTAATGTTTAACATTGTCATGTTAATAAAGGTAACCATACATTATGAGATAATCACATCCTGGTTATTTTTATTTGTATTTTGCCCTCGCTATCAAAACTGGCCACCGGGTTAATGGCACAAACGGTTTTGAATTTTCGTGTTCCGAATCAAAGTGACAATTCTTTAAGATGGACATACTAAAGTGTTACCGTTAACAGCCGTTATCGCCGTGGAGTAGTAAATCATCTAACATATACGTTACTGCATATCCATATATGTTTTCGCAGAGTTAATATGTTTTTTTATTTTATTGAATGAGTTTTGTTTTCAAAATTTATTTATTTGCCATCATTAAATAAACCAATTTCTGTCTCCGATCTTTAGTTAATGAGAAGACCTGAAAGAATTGTGTCTACAATATATTTTCATTCATTTAAACGGTTGCAATAAAGATATGAATCAAGGTTATACAGCCCCTGGGTTCACCTTAAATCAAGCAATATAAAATAATGTCAGCCGTCACGGTATGATAGGAAATAACACAAAACACATAAATAGTGATAAAGCGGCACCAGCATCGGTACGTTTTGGTTTATCGATAATGCGGCGTTCTAAGACTTCTATGAGGAACGTCCTTCACTTTCAATCCACTAAACAATTAAATGAGATTTTGACGATATGAAAACATGGAACTATGCCAAGCAGAATAAAATGTCTGGCAATTGAATTGAATTATTTTGTTCTGCAAAATGGTTTCCAATGAATTAACATGCAAGCGCAAGGAGTTTAGCAAAACATTATTCGTAATTAGTTAAATTTGTGTAAATAACAAGGACAAAGCAACACAATTTTAAAACATTTTTATTTCTGACAAGGATAGATTAGTTGATGAAATAATTTTGGAGAGAGGTTCGATCAACGAAAGGGTATACTGTCTATCAAGTGTTTATGCATAACAAACGACCAATTAATTATCAAATTGAATTTGGTACTTAATTAAAGTTGATAAAAAATTATCAAAAATGTTGAGTATTTCCACTTATCAGTTATTTATTTTTTTTCTCCTGAATTTAAATTATAACAAATGGTTATTAAGTTAACGAAATATTTCTTTTTTTTATTAATAAAAATGGTAGCGTAGAATCTACTCAAGCATGTAATGTTTATGTAGAAAGATGAAGAAGTAAGTTCAGTAACCATGGGTGGCTTAATTTGATATGGATATTTGAAGATTTTTTTTTTATTTCTTTAAACATGGGCTAAAAATGAGAGAATGATCACAAAAAAATAAATGTACGCTTTAAAAGTACAGTACTTAGTATCTGCATTTACTTGTGAAATCCGCCATTGGAAAACATTTGATATTGAATTTTACAGTAGTCCTGTATTTCGAAACCCATCTATTGGTTCAATCCGCCATTGGACATAATCTGATATAGAAATATATAGTAATATCTTCAATTTGAGACCCATTTACTGGTGCAATCCGCCATTGTGCATCAACTGACAACTTAGTATTCTCCCAACCTCCTTCAAAACAAAACAAAACAAAACACTAACAAATTAAAAGGATTCTATTATAGTCACTGATATATATAGCGTTGAAAACTTAAGGAGTTTGCATCAAAAGCTGTTGTTGTCGATTCATCTGTATGTATAAATTGCATTCATTATATTTTGATTTATAAGCCATCTTATGCTGCAGTGACCGCTCTTTATTTGTATTACTATTTCTCCTATTGGTCAAACATTTATATATAACAGGTAAATAAAAACAGAGTATTTAAATAATAAAACTTGAAAGACGAAAGAGAAAACAACAACTTACGTATTGAGATCGTTATATCCTGTTACAAATAGCATCAACTTGGTTCAGCTATAATCTTTGTCATATTGCCGGGCCTGATTAGCTCAATCGGTTACGCGTCTGACTTTCAATCCAGGGGTCGTGAGTTCGAATCCCCCGCCCGGCAACAGTCTCCGTGATGATTGATATACGACATTGTGTCTCATTATCATTCGTCTCTCACCACTGATTCAAGTGGGAAAGTTATCAGTTACTTGCGGAGATGGGGTGTGCTTGAGTACTGGTTAATCCCAGGAAACAGTGATTAGGTTACTGATCGTCTGTTAGCCCTCGATGACATAAAAATGACGCTAAATATTCAATCAATCAATCAATGTTGTCATATTGAAATAGTATTTGTGCTTGCTTAATGCAGCTCTCTTAAATACCCAACCACATCAATATGCAGACTGTTATGCAAACATGTCATTTTATTTTACAATAAAATGACTATAATGTAATATATAATCGATAACATTATATTATAATGTGCGTAGAATATTATATGCATGACTATTAAACTAATATTGTTACATAACATGACTAGTTAGAAAATTTCAATAATACATTTATGTAATTAAATCAAACATTCCTACAGCAAAAGGTGGACAAATATCTGCCACTCTATAGCCCATATAAAGATGATGTAGTTGGATACCCAAATTTCAGAAAGCAAACAACATCAACGTGCGTGTGCATGATTAAAGGTAACACTACGTCCTATCTATTTTTCATATAAAAAACTCAAACAAACAACAAGCCATAAATACAAACAGATGTATCAAACATAATAGGCATGTATTTCAATATATTGTATATTTTCAAAACGTGGTCGACTCGCCCAGGAATAACTAAAGACGTAAAGCTCTGGAAACGTGAGCCCATTTATCAAATGTGTTTTACCACTAAATGTCGGACTTCATTCTTGAAAATAGTTTATTAACAATACGCCTACATATTCAGTATGATCAGAATAACATATTGATAAACAATATTTATCAGCTTGATGTTTCGTAGTGTTGTGTAAATGGAGTACATGTAACAATTTATTTTCTCTGTAATTTCGAGCACAAAGGTACTCCGTTATAAGATAAAATGTGGTGTTCTATCATATTTTAACGTCACAAAGTCTAATATTGGCTTTTGCATTAGGCATCTAAATTACCAATATATGCATCTATAATTCAGTATACATACGAACACTTAAACTAAAAAAGCGTTCCCCAATATAAGGACACACAGATATACATTGATACCAGTTGTTCTTTTGAAATATAACCACAAATAATGGATACCAATTGATCTCTAGAAACCAGCCTTATGCTGACATTCGAGAGAAAACAGTGCCATCTTAGTATGTTGCGTATGTTATATTAAGATAGCTTTAACGTCTTAAATGCCTAATCGCAAATTTAATTTGGTATGAAAACTATATGTATGAAGTTTTTGCTACACTCATATGATATAAATAACAACATAACAACAATATGCTATAACCAGACGAGCGGTTAAATGAGATACAGTGCAGTCTGAGATATACAAAAGAGCAAAGAAAATATATTTTGTAAATTGGCAATTCACTTAATTTTAATCAATAGAATTTTCTTTATCTTTTCTAATGTTGAAAGTTTAACAAAAGTACTGTATTACTAACAAATCTGCTATATACGAGTAAGCCACCCATTACTTTTTCTCTCTTCACTAATGTAAAAAATCTTTTTAACGACAAAACGAAATTCTTTTTATTATTAACTAAACACGAACCGACTTCCTCAGGAAAAAAAAAACAGAGATAAAATCCGTGTGAATTTTAGTAAGGAAAAACTCTGGAAACCTGTACCCGCTTGTCAATCGTCAGATCGCTTGAATGTCGGGCTTCATTCATTGTGGGTTTATGGTTTAATAAATATATATAAAATTTATGTAAACATTTTATATAAAAACATTATAAAGTATTAGAAAATGCCGAATAAGTTCTACAAAATGAAAAACGACCATGAATTTGTTTTAATATTAATTACTTAACATTTTTAAATGTAACGTGTACAGTTTCGTCCGGTAAAATGACTAAAATAAATTTCTACACTTCTTTTGTACATGCATTATCTCTTGCATGACTAACTGACTGACCAATACCACTGTATTGTACTGAGTACGTTACGCGATAAGACAAATATTTCACGCTAAACTAACGAAACGCGTGAAATAGTCTTTGCTACACTCCTATGATACAAATAACAACATAACACCAATATGCTAAAACCAGACGAGCGGTTTAGAATACAAAGAGAGCGGGCTGGAAGGAAAATCATGTTGACATTTCTCATATATACACAACAATTGACAAATTTAACGACTTGCAAAACTCCAATCTCCTCTCCAAGGAGTCGGCAATGTAGCCATCTTTGCTATTTTAACCTTTCTAACGCCCATGCCTCTTCCTATACCTATCATTTACCCTCACGTTTGCTGCCATCGTGGCACCCCCTGACCTAAGAGAATGAATACATTTGTTCGAAGACCGCGGCGTGGTCTAGTGGTAAAGCGTCCGCCTCGCATGCGGAATGTCGTGGGTTCAATCCCCAGCCGGGTCATACCAAAGACATTAAAAATGGTACTAGAAGCTTCCTCACTTGACGCTCAGCATTTAGAGGAGAGTTCTAGGTCTGGTCGGCCCGGTGTCAGTATAATGTGACTGGATCTGGTATCATACCATGTGTCTGCGGCATGATACTCCAGTGTGACAGTGCTTAAAATACTGTCTCAAGTAGACACCGTCGGGATATGACTGAATGATTGTTGAAAGCGACGCTAAACACCATACAACAACAACAACAACCTATGTTCGATTCTCCATTGACCTCTTTTAACCTCGACACGAGACATTCCCTAGACCGTGTACAAGGCTTGAATAAAAACACATATTCTGTAATTGATAAACCACATACTTCTAAGAAACGTTTCAACATCGCGTAGGGGCATGCTATTGTATTGCCCTTAGAAACGACAATTTCATCACCTTTGCAATATTGGTCAGTCCTACTTTTCCTAATGAAAATAGAAAAATGATCATCGTAAAACTTTATATCAGAATAATGTAAACTTGTCAACTCATCAAATCTTAAAAACCCCAAAAATGCTAATACTATCATACATAAATCTCTGATCACAACAACATCATTACTTTCTGAATATTTTTCACATAATACAAATAGAGTTTCCGAGGTAATGGGTTCCTTCTTGTTTACAGGTTTGGAAAGTATGCCTTCGAAGCTTCCAACAAAATTGTAACGAACATATTGTTAGTAGGGGTCGGAAAAATTCTTCAAAGAGTGTGCCCACTCAATACTATACACAGTAGCAGAAATCATTGTACTTGACGGGCGCTTGTCCATTAATTCAGTTAGATATAGCGCAATATGGATTGGCGATGCTGGAATGGCAGATCCGCCATTTGAAGATATAAATTTGTCCCACTTATTTAAAACATTATAATACTTAATGTTTGTACTGTATCTCTTCGACATCACAAGGAATTTCCTCATCTTAGACGGCAGTCCTTCGAAACTAGTGCTAGGTATCTCACTCTTCTGTATCTCATCGTCGATGCAGCTTTTTAAATTCAGGCCTGTACAAATAGAGAAAAAGAAATATGAATGTCTTAACAAATAATCCTTTCATTCAGTATATCATATCTGGCCCTGCCATGCTTCTTTAAATTGATATACAAAATTAACGTAAGCATATTCAGTTCTATAACTTCTTCCCCTTACCATGCCTTGTCAGTTAACAAGGCTGAAAAACAGTCATCATGTCCTGATTAATCATATTACAATAAGGCCAAATTGTAACTGTCTGCCACCAAATATGCCATTTCAGCCCCTACCACGCCTCGTCAGTTTACCAGGCTGAAATACACAGACATCGTGAACAAAGTCTGATTCCATCTTACCATCTGGGAACAATAATGGCCAGATGGGATCGACTTCCAAATGGTTATAACTAAAGTACATTTGCATTTCTCTTTCACAATTTTTCGTGCACACTCAACTGCTAAACGTGGTAGCGGAACAATCCAGATATTTTTTTTCCCAACCATTTGAAACTGAATACATCAATTCCTGATGTCCCTGGGCACCAATACTTTGAGTAAAATATCTTACATTTAGTATTATAATCACAAGCAAAACGGACGCAAGTATATGGTCCTCATTGTTCTTCTAATATAATGAAAATGAAATTTTAACCGAACAATCATCGCTATCGGTACAACGGCAGAGGAAATCTGCCTCTGAGTTATCTGCCTGTGGTACCCATTTCGGCAATAAACTTATATTATTTTTTCTTAACACATCGTCTACTTTAACTGCTATCTCTTGCAAATATGGTTTTCTACTACCAACCTGCAAAATGGTTTCTACGTTCTTGTTATCTGTCTTAACAATAACTTTCTGTCCTTTCAGGCTCTTAATTCAACTGTGCAAAAACTATATGCACTGCCTCTAGCTCTCTCCACAAGGAACTAAAACCACTTTCAGTCTTGGACTAACAACCTGCTACTTAACTGTCTTCATTCCATCAATAAAACCTCCAAAGCCAGCTCCACCGGAATCGCAATAAACCAAACTCTGGTTGTCAGTTTCTTCATTCTCACTTTTCACCAAAGTTTGACCAAGATTCTCACTATTAAATAACCGTATATTTTCTCTAAAAAACATCATTTTATCCAGTGCTTTGGAACTCACTATCACCGGAGCCGCCCAGTTGGCATGACTTATAACACACTGGTACAGTGATCTTGTTCTCTGTCATACCAATTGCCCTATTACACTCTGCATAGAAGTCAGCTGACCAACTAAACATGCATTTTTTCTTACAGGAACTATGACTTTCCCGTTACTTACTTTACCAATCAATTCTCGTAAGAGTATTTCTGTTCTCCCAATACGCTCTTCGGTCATTACAAATATGCCTTCGAAGGTGTTCCAAAGGTAACCTAACCATACAATTGATTGCCATAGCGTCCAATGACACTTATCCTCGGCTAGAAGAAACCCAAAATCTACTTAAACTTAATGAATAAATTCCGATACTTTTAATGCTTCGTAAAAAGTACCCTCTCCACCTAACCCATCATCAAGAAAAAGTACCCCTTTATAACCAAGAGATCTGTCCAACACTGCCACGTTGACTTTGTGTTGTTCCTCGTTGCCTTTCTTACGAAACGTGTTAAAGTCGCAAGCTGAGACTCGGATAGTTCCCTCTGAGTAGTCTGCATCCGTTCAGTGGAAGAACACAGCTTGGAAGAAAAAAGTTCTTCCATTCTGCTTAAAAGCTGCTTTTCGTTCGCCATGAGTGACTGCACTGAAAAACTAAATGTAACGTGTACAGAATCGTCCGGTAGAATGACAAAATAAATTTCTACACTTCTTTTATACGTTTATTATCTCTTGCACGACTGACTTCGTGCGCGCTGACAGACCAATAGCACTGTATTGTACTGAGTACGTTTCGCAATAAGACAAATATTATACGCTTTACTACCGAAACGCGTGAAATAGATATAAACGACTACCACGTACGACCAGTCTAACATCGCGTCCGTCAAGCAAAGGCGGATCTCAAACTGCGATGTGATATATAGAAACAATATGCAATAACATTAACGCACAAAATGTGTCATCCCAATATGCAAACAATCAAACAAACACAGTTTGAATTATCATGTAAGTTAAATAGTTCAAAGTGCGAAGTTTATGCGATATGAAAACAGTTATGTGTGTGAATGAACTACTATCACGTCGAACATGACTAGTCAAATTAAATTGTCCTATTTGAAATATAATAGCATGCAATGGACATCATTTGATTTCTTGCAACCAGCTAATCTAAGATCAAACCAATATAGGAACAATCAAACACATATAATTTTAAAGTTAATTTGGTATGAAAATAGTGATGTATATGAACAAGGAGTCATCATGCAATCTGTAGCGGATGGTCCGGTACCCCTTAACATAGTACTTTAATGTTTAATAAACAGAAATAAGAACCAGTCTGACGCTGAATCCCCATTTCTCTGAAGTGATATATGCAGCAATTGTTTGTAACCAGACAAGCTTTTAGAAACGTAGTAAAGGGAACCTGATATAACGTTGCAAAGTCCATTTCCAATCAGAATATCTAGAATGAATTGCTGCTGTGGCATCACCTTGTGATTGTCCGGTATTGACCGATGATGCCTGCATAACTGAGAGAGAAGATGGTCTCTCTGAGTTTGTGTCGGGAACAACCTGTGATAAAATCAGCACCTAAATCAAAATATCAAACCAAATAGCTCTTTATGTGTTATTTAAGCCAAGTAATATTTTTTTCTTTTATGTAGTATTCAAACCAAATACCATTTTTATTTAGTATTGTAAATAAAACATATTTTACGTAGTATTTTAACCAAATACCTTTTAATGTCGTATTTCAATCAAATATATTTTTTTTCTTTTTATGTGGTATTTAAAACAAATAGCATTTTTACGTTGGATTAAACCAAAATACCACTTTTATAATGTACCTTAACCAAATGCCATTCATTATGAGATATTTAAACATTCAATCCATATACCGTTTGCATTTTATGTGGTATTTAACCAAATACCTTTTTTTCTTTTTCGTGATGTGTTCAATCAAATAAATATTACTTTTTATGTGGTATTCAAATCAAATACCTTTCTTAATAAGATATTAAAAAACAAATATCGTTCTTAATGTGACAATCAAAATCAAATACCTTTTTTTATGTGGTATTAAAATCCAAATATCTTTCTTTATTTGTTACTCTAAACCAAATGCAACCCAGAATTTATTTTTTTTGTTTTATTCATTTATTTATTTATTTATTTATTTTATAGTATAAAATCAATACCTTTACTATGTGTTAGCTAACCAAATACCCTTCATTCTTATACCTTGGTATAAAGTAAATACGTTATGGGATATTTTTTTTCAACATAAAATACATTTTATATGGTATTCAACACCAAATACATTTAAAATGGTATCAAACACCAAATACATTTTTATATGGTATCCAACACCAAATACATTTTGATATGGTATCCAACACCAAATACATTTCATATGGTATCCAACACCAAATACATTTTATATGGTATCCAACACCAAATACATTTCCTATGGTATCCAATATCAAATACATTTGATTTGGTATCCAACACCAAATAAATACCATATGGTATGCAAAACCACATACGTTTTTATATGGTATTCAACAAAAAAATACATTTTTTATGGTTTCCAACACCAAATACATTTTATATGGTATCTAACACCAAATATATTTCATATGGTATCCAACAACAATTAAATTTTATATGGTATCCAATACCAAAAACATTTTTATATAGTAACCAACTTCAAATACATTTTTAATGTGATATTCAACACAAAATACCTTTTTAATGTTGTATTCAACACTAAATACCTTTTTAATGTGATATTCAACACCAAATACCTTTTTTGCATATACTATTTAACCAAATACCCTACTTAAACGAAATTCAAACAAATACCTTGGATCAACACCGTACATATAATAGCAAAAAACACGCACTGAACAGACTCTTTGAAAGTATACATACTTATCTTACGCAAAATACATTTTAACTGAGGTGCAAATGAAACAACAGCTCATACCAAATAGCCATTCACAAAATATAGATTGCAGCACAGATATGAGATTACTCCACTAGGGCTGCGATGCTATCTAATACACACCAATTAGCCCGTATCACACGATACATTCAGGGAACCAGGCAGTAAATGCGTCAGCGTAACAATAATGAAAGCAGACCAAAGTTTATATATTCTCTGAGGTTTCATCGTACACGAGTTTAAATATTAATGTTGTATATCACCATAATTATAGCAACAAACCTTTTTTGTTTTTTATGTGGTATTTTATAATATACCAACCAATATTAATGCATTTCACAATATGTCATCATGCATAGTTGAACTAAAACCATGCCCTGGACAGGCACACGATTCATCCAACACAATTCATTTTTTTATCACAAAACACAGACTGCAGAAACGTTAACTAATTATATACTATTTATTTGAACATCATACGAGAAAATTTACGGACCAGGCAGTATACTATAACAAGTCCGACAACAGCCCATGTAGCACCCTGAAAGCGTCAGCAATGACCCTAATAAAATCTGCTCAGACTTAATCAGATGAAGCAGTCGATTAGTGTTACCTGAACTCGACTTTGATTAACAGTGCACATAGCCACAGTACGTGTCATTACGCCATAATTTATTTCTGGGGGAAACCCTGACTGGAAGCAGTTGAAACTGTATGAGTTTTATAATATAGATCAATTAGATACAAGAAAGTACCAATGTTAAGTAAGTCTGAACTGATGATAACTGGCTAGATGATGCCGGCATTAGTAACGGTTAATAACCTATACCTGACTGAAGTACTGATATACTGTTCCAGTTCTATTCGATAAATCGTATTTCCCTAATCGGTAACCAAACAGGCAAGGGTAAGTCATCAAAAACTATATTAACAAACCATATTATGTTTTGTTGATTAATTCAAATTCAACAATACATTGTGAAATCAGATTTATAAAACAAAACAAAACAAAAACGTATGCCAGTCATAATAACAAGAATATAATTTCACTCTTGCAAAAAATGACTGCTCCCTATTTTACGTCACTCGAGTGACTACCTCCAGCAAAACGCGTCGCCCGGTCGACTAATCAACATGCACTAACAAAACACACCATATGCATAGGCTAAGTGAGTATATACAATATGTAAATGATAATGTTATATATGTTAAGCATTCACCACTTAAGTTGGTGTATCATACAGTCACGAGTATTACGAAGTGTTATTGATGGCCCAGATCAAACGAAAGCGCACCCCGTCTGGCGAGAATACATATGCCCAGGGATTTAATAAACCGCAATACCGCGTAATATTCTGCTGTTGATGTATGTTAGCTTGAAGAATATGTTACAATGTAAATACAATTGTATATTCTGCATTTGGCAAAATCGTTTATGGGTAGCAATTTGTTATACCGTCACCAATAATGGCAAATTAAATACATGACAAACATATAAACATGTCCATGAGATCTACAATGTTTGTGTCACATTTGGTGATGAAGATATTACAATTTGAAAGTGCAACGTGATACTCCATGATACATAAATACCAGCAATGAAGGAGTACATTTAACTATTTGAAATTCTGAATAAAGCAGTCTGGTCCATCCAATGATTTTATGGCATATTAGGAGCAACCGTTGATTATTTATGGAAACAAAACAATTCAGGAACAACTGACAATGTGGTCTATGATACGAATTGCATTTCTTTATTGATGCAGATCAGGGCAACACTAATTAATGAGTTATACGTTCTGATTAATGATTCGTGCACTTTGAAGACAAAGTGAAGATTATTTTGAAATATGTATTGATGCCCATCCGCGATTGCAGCAAGACATTGAAACTATTTGTATTCAGATAGATTTGAAAAAGTTTTCACTTTTATTTCATTGCTGTTAGATTGTGTTTTATTTTGTGTTTTATGCCAGATCCTGTCTAGCTGAGATTGACTTAAATTATGTAATGGCTTCCTTTGTTGAAAACTTGTTTATTAACGATTCTAGACACGATAGATTAACGTTCACTACGAAAAAAGCGATGTCATGAATTCACAATGGTAAATCACGATTTATGACAGATACCGACGTCTGTGTTTTTACCAAGGCTACACATTTAAGAGGTGTATCATTATTTCTGTAAATGCAAAATAACATGTACTCTCGGGAAGATTATTTTCGTGTTAATGTGTTATTTTCTTGAGGAGCTTAACACAATCCATTATTTATATTGGTTTTATGTTTAAATATTTTAACAAAACATGAAATAATGTACATGATGTAAGTCTGTATTTGTTTCCTCTTAGTTTATTTGAGGCAAATGCGTCAGAATGAACGGTAAGTAAGAACATGTCAGACGGTTTCGGGTTTCACATACCAATAACCACCCTTACATGATTGTAGCAAGATAGTTACGCTCGAGAAAGTAGAGTTGTGAAAATTGGTTGGTCATTTTTTTGAAAATGCTTAAACTTAAAATAATGTTGTTTTTTTCTACAGATGAGGAGACTCGAATCTTGTCACTTGTTTGTTTTGTGAAGTCTGGTTGACATCGGATGCTGTTTCATGAAAATATAACATTTTCAGGATGCGTAGTGATACACTGCAATAATTGAACATTAGAAATGTCGGGGTGTCATCAAACCAGTAATATTGGGAAAAAGCAACCTGGCCAATCCCATGTTTTTTCATGAATTTTTGGAGCAACAGATGAGTATCTATGGAAACAAAACACTTTTAGAACCATTGGTAATGTGCTCAGTGATCCAGAAAAGTATTTCTATATGTGTAGAACAGTGTTAAATTAATTGGTATGTGAGATGTGTAAGGTCTCACTTACCAATTAACTTCCTTACATGACGGTAGCAGGAGTATTACGCTCGGGAAAGTAAAGCTGTATAAATTGGTTGATCTTATATCTTTTTGAAAATGTTTAAAAATGATCATGTTCTTTTCTACAGATGAGGAGAGTCGAGTCTTGACACTAGTTTTGCCAAGTTTTCCTGACACCGTATGCTGTTGCATGAAAATATATGAAGATGCGTAGTGATACACTGCAAGAATTGAACAGAATTGCCAAAAATGAAGATTGTGAAAATGCAACCTGGTCAACCCCATGTTTTACCTGCATTTTTGGAGCGACCGATGACTATTCAACCACGCCACTTTTACAACCATTAGTAATGTGTTCAGTGACTATAAGTGCATTTCTCTATATGAAGAACAGTGCAAAATTAATTGGTATGTGAGATGTACCAAGGCGATGAAACTTTTTTTGTGATTATATCGTACGTATTATCATCGTACGTATCATCAGTTGGGTATTTTATAACATCATTGTGTGTGCACTGATAAGGTGATTGTGTCAATCAAAATTCCCCACTTCTGTTGAACTCATTTCAATGCATTTTCTTGCTTTTGAAAGACTTGAAAATACTTTTTAAATAAGGTTTAATGCCATTTTCAAAACATTTCAGATTATATATGGCATATTCAATTTATTGATTGAGTTTGATCTCAGAATGAATTACAACCAGCAATATAAATCTCATAGCATAAAGGCAATACCTAGTTTCATGGCCGTTGCACCAAGCCTCAAACATGCAACTATATGTACATTCGTGTCAAGACATAACTGTTCATTTCAAGGTTTGCCACATTCATATAGTTTTATTTATATTCAATATAAATATTAAGCGAGAACAAATAACAACTTTTACCTGAACTTGCGATCTGTCATATATCCATCGCTACAACACTCATTCTTGACTCTTTCTCATAGCGTTCTTGGTTGTTGAGAAGTCCGAGCGAGTCATGAACACTGGCGTAGAACTGGCCTTCTACATGTAGTATATTAGATATTCGAGTGTCACGCCAAATCACATATTTTTATACAAACACGACATTCTTCAGAAATTGATATGTTCCATATGAATAATTTAAATAAACATATTTTAATACAACGGACCAGGTTTACGAAGCCCCAATATCATATAGCATATAAGCACAAAGTCCCAATATCGTATAGCATACAAGCACGAAACCCCAATATCATATAGCATATTTTAAGAATGAACCAGCTAACCATATTAAACAACAGTACTGTAGAAAATAATAAATGTAATACAGACACAACAGGTATATCCCTTTTTTTTGTCACGTTTGTATTAAATGCAAGTGAAACATGGATATAGCAGCTAATTAAGATACAAAAATATGATTCCATTATAATGTAGAGTATTTAGAAATTTCTTTTATTCCTAATGTAAACTTGATTCCTATTCATTGAAAAAAAATCTCAGATGTTTAATATGAGTTAGTGTTGAAAGATTGAAATATGAATTGTCAAGGCTATACTTAATATGAATTGATATTCGAATGCAATTTGCCAGTTTAAGTAACACACTTTAACATTATATATTAGAGATATTCAACCTAATGATGTTTGATTGTTAGTTATTACAAATATAACTCTACAGATTTGAAAAGATATGTGTCTGGTTTGCAAAACATACCAAGCAGGAGATGTAACAGTCTTCAAATGACACAGATCATTGTTAAAATGCAAGAATACTAGAGTTACTATTGCATTAAATAATATTTGGAAATTAAAATCTAAAAGTTAAGTTTGATTTTATATTTGCCTGCCTTATGTTAGAAAACAAAATTCAATTATTCCTCTGACCAAATAGAATTGTTCAAATATAACCACACTCAAACCCACACAAACACACGCGTAATCACGGTCCTCTTTTATCCTTCCATGCAAATCTAATAACGTATGTTTAATAAAATCTAAGGACGGCAAAAGCATACAAAACTATATTACCTAATATGCGGTAATTTAAAAGGCTAGCTTGTGTCTGACAGAAAATTATAAATCACGACTACTACCTAGCATTTTGAATGACAGATCATGCACGTGTTTGCGAAATAGTTAATATTATAACATTGTTTCAACAAAATTGTATGGAAATTATTCATCAAAACCGATTTCTGACATTTGGATAAATCTATATAACGGCTTTTACTTCAAAGATAAACAATATGTCTTTACTAACTCAACCCACACGAGAAAACAGTAGTATTCTTAGACGCATTATCAGATCAAATTAATATTTAACTGAATGCTTTATTACTTTACCCTTTATAGCATGCACTAGTATAGGTCTCACTACACAGTTGAACTTTGTTCTTTGCTCTATATAAAAGAATGTCTAGGATTTCAATGGTTAAAAAAGAATTCCTCATAGAATTGTTTTTAAAGTATTTCGTTTCAAAGCAGGAATGTATACTCACATAAAAATGCATAATAACTTAGGGGTTGTCAACGTTGGCTTTTTTTAAAGAGGATGCAGTGACACCCTGAGCTTTTTTGAAAAAAGAAGTCCTCAAATGCTCTTAATACATGCATATGTTGTAGTCCTATAAAAGTCACTTTTTTAACACCAGTGATGTTTTATTGCAGGATATGCTATGTCAACTTTTGCTTTACTCAGCAAGAAATCACAACCACTATGAACCATTTTGACAATATTTCATAACCAAAGTACATTGACCTTTTTTAAACGTAAGAATCTACTCTGGGGAAAAGGGGCGTAACTTTGTAGTGAGACGTATATGATCTAATAAACGATATTTAAAAATATCATTTTTGTGTCGCTAACAATGCTCAACTGTAATATTTATCCTAGAAGCATATTTTAAAATGAAAACCCAAGTGCAACAATAATACATTATAATCGTATCTACTTCCAGCCGGAGTAAATTTCCACAGTCCCACTTTGTCGTGAACACAGTTCAAAATTAGTTAAAATCTGACTTATTTAAAACTTCATTTCTAATGTGATATTTTAATATAAGTAGTAAGTAGTAAAATACTTATTTTTACAGTTGTTTGTTTCGTCCCCTACCCCTTACTCACACTGGAAATATCACGAATCTATTTCTTGTGAATAAAAATGACGAATAAAGTAAATTCAAACTGTATTGTGGAAAAATTTTCATAATTCATTTACTGATCACGACAATTTCAGACTTAATAAGATTGCAAAACCGATTGAAGTGCTGATGATTATGTCCATTATCCGACGCCTTTACTGTTTAAATCCGTTTAATGTGGACTAGTAGAATTCGTACGAGTACAAGCCAGTGCAATGTTGAGAAATGATGTTTGCAAGAAGCAAAAGACATTAAGACAGTATATCAGGTAATTCATCCTGCATGTTACAGACACAAGTATTATGACATTGCCAATGTTAGCACCTTAATGATTATATTGTTAATATTGATACTACTACTAGCACTACTAGTACAACTACTACAACTAAGAATAATAAAAATAATAATGATACATAAATGTAAGTGACTAAAGGTCTCATTCCGCGAAATTACCTGTCAATGTAGTCATTTAGTTAACTAGCATTGTACTGTAGATATTAAACTGTAAACAGTGGTGAATTATGGTTGACTCACTGTAGTTATTATTATTATTATTATGCTCCTCTGAGAGTATGAAGCTGAGTCAATGCTCAAAAATAAAATATTGCGTAAGAACGTACTGAATTTACTGTCGCGTTTCATGAACAAAGTCTCGACACCACTGAGTCTGTTCTTGTCTATGTTTCGTTTTCTAACTCCAGGAGGATTCAAAAAGATATTTTTGTATGATTAACAACTATGGTAATATAACAGTTATTTCATGGTGTGACCAGATATAAGCAGAAATATCTGTTTATACGTTTAAACTAAAACTTGAGTTCATGAGTTCATAACACAACGTTTACACCTTGGATATTTAAAACAATTAAGAACAATCAATTGCATAACACATGTCTAACTCCTAGGATATACAAAAATACAAAGCAGTAAAGAAGGATCAATTCATTAGAAAATATATAATTTTCAAATGAAATATTGCAGAAAAATCAACCTTTATATTTAATTTAATTTTGTGAATGTTAATATATTATGCTTGCTTTGCATGATTCTGTATGGTATTTGGCTTGACGACGAATTGCAAGTTGTGACTGACTTACTGTACGTTTTGTTTGATAATTTCGTATTAACATAAATACATTACGATGCCACTGTTATTTATTTAGTTAAGAAACGTTTATTAGATATAATATATATATATATGAGTCCTTGTCATTCGTCTTTTTGTATTTAAAAATTGAAATATGTTTGTAACGTAGGTTTGATAAATTAAACTTTTCTGGCATTAGGGGTATAAGGTATATTTTGTGATATAGGCCTACATCGTGCACATTACACATTCAACCAACTTGTAAGTCTTTATTTACCACTGCCAACCGATTACACTATACCTAATATATATCAAAGTTATGTTCACAACAACGAAATGCCTTTCACGGTATATACAAACATCAATATCTACCTCATTTTTATTACTACCTTGGACATTTGGAATCCCGAAGATCGTTCTGTTTGCTTAAATAGAACAAATCTGCCTCAATAAAGCGAGTCATGTTATTTGCCTTTTTCTTACTTGTGATCTTTGAATTTGTTTTATCAGATAATATTTGACTTTCATTAATATTGCAGTTTTAAGTCAACCTGAGTGTACTTTAGCACTTGCATTTTTAATTTGATCCTCACCAAACAAATACAATAGTTTTAAAAAATGTAGAATACTCTCACGGATAGGTTCTTGAACTGGGCACATCAGCTATATGATCATTAACTTGTAAAGAATTGCACTATTTGACAGTGTGTGCATTCTAGCATCCATGATTTTTTTACCACAGTAAACTTCCACAATTATATTTCGGACATGTATATATTGTAAAATGTCATGGAAAAAAATCAACGACACATTCCATATTATATTGACAACCTCGTTTTCTCGTAGTACTCCTCGGCGGCAGTTTTGTCATTGTCAGTATTAATCCCGAACTTTTCTGATTCAGAAGTTTATAGACAATGTTGATACTCATTTACCAGAAAAAAACCTGCTTCCTAATTGTCTGCTATTAAGTAGAAAAATCAACAGATTGTACAATTATACATAGATTTAATGATTGTAAATTTGAATGTATTTGATTTTGATGATTTTCATTCTGTTAATATGACATTGCGATAACGGATCATTTTCCATTTTATTCAGTGTATGTAGTTAAAATTCCTCGTTTCAATCAAGACCGCGGCGTGGTCAAATGGTAGAGCGTCCGCCTCGCATGCGGAAGGTATTGGGTTCAATCCCCGGCCGGGTCATACCAAAGACTTTAAAAATGATACTAGAAGCTTCCTTGCTTGACGCTCAGCATTTAAAGGAGAGTTCTAGGTCTGGTCGGTCGGTTGTCAGTATAGTGTGACTGGTTGGGATATCATAACATGTGTCTACGGCATGATACTCCAGTGTGACAGCGCTTAGAATACTGTCTCAAGTAGACACCGTCGCGATATACCCGAAAAATTGTTGAAAGCGACGCTAAACACCATACAACATCATCGTTTCAATCAAGCAATAAAGATTGAAAGTGTACGACAGTTGATAACAGACACATGTCCTATGACTGTGAAGTAATTACAGGAAAAATCAATTATTCCCCTCCATCTGCCAATTCTGAGTAATGTTAATGACACAGCTTATCGTTGAATGAATAACTTCTTTCATATGATCCGAGTCATTGATCATTATTAAACACGAACTTTGTGCAAACATAGATACTTGTCGCCGCGGTTTCTAACTGATAACCCTTTTTTTACATCTGGACTCCACATTACATGTAGCAGCTATAAAATATAACAAAAAATAAAACTCATTTCGTATAATGTTATATCATCTGTACAGTTTCGTAAGAATAATTGCAACCATTGTTAATATTTTTTGAAAAGAGAAATTTGAAGCAGCTCAAAATTTGAGACAATAACACCTTTATTTATACGAATATTTTAATTTGTTGTCTTGATCAAAAATAGGTAACCGACAACAAGCAAATATTTCAACAAAAAGCAAATCCGTACGATCGGAAACAGCACAACTGCTAACAATACATGTGTGCTAATGACAATGTGACATTTACAGAAGAGTTGGCAAAAATGATCAACGCTTAAAGAGTTTCAAAGGCAAACAGCTACAGGGAAATTAGGACTTTTAAGTGTGTGTCAATGAGCCTCACTCCTTTCCCTGCCGTCCGCCCGTCCGACATACAAGGAGAGTCTGTATATAAAAATAGCTGCTACAGTAAAAACAATTTCAACCAATCAAAAGTATTTAAAGTTGCCAGGTGTTACATAAAAAATACACCACAAATAATAAAAATTAATTTAAACTTCAAAGTATTTGTACTATTAGTAATTCTTTGCTGAACATTTTAATTAAAGACGTGTTGTACATGTAGACATAAATGACGTCTCCTTAAACCGGTATCAATATTATATATGTATATCATGTATCATAGATCAGTCATCCTAATGTTTACCTTTCAATAAAATTGTGAGCTATATAAAAACATCGCTATGGTAACGATTATATGATAAGAGCATTTTTTCAAGTATGATGTTTTCCTAAACTAAAAAGATATTTAATTTTGTGACGTATTTGTTCTATTCAACCGTTTTTAAAACAATAAAGGAGACTGATCAAATGCGTCAGTTATTTTTAGTTTGTTAAAACAGTCATTGTATTTAACTTACTCTAGAAACTAGATCTATGACATAGTTATCAGTCATTGTTTCACAAATAAAATGACTTTCAGAGATATGTCATTAAATTAGTTTATTTATCCATTTCAGCCTCAAGGAAAACAAACACTGGTGTAAACAATTATTAAGCATTCCCTTTACGAATCATTTAGACATAAAATCGAAATTAAGTTTTATTTACTTCTCAGGGAAACCTAATAACGTAATTATCTGCATTGAGAAAACAACGGAAACCCTTCTTGGATAAAAACAAAAGTTACGTAAACAACAAATTAAAGAATAAATAAACAATTCATGGAACAAAGAAAGGACAGCACGAATTGATGACTATAAGTTGGATACTGTCTTCGCTATATTAAGACATACCGCAGCAGCAAAGCTGTTACAAACACGTCCGTTATTCACTTTACAAGAATTGATATATTAGTTGTATGTTACCGCTGATGTTGAAAATAGTGGTGATGGTGATAATGAAACTAGTGGTGGTGGTGGAGGCAGTAGTGGTGTTGAAAATAATGGTGCCAGTGGTGATGTTGATAATAAAACTAATGTTGGTGATGGTGGTGGTGAAAATAGTGGTGTCAGTGGTGATGTTGATTATAAAACTAGTGGTGGTGATGGAGGTAGTGGTGGTGAAAATAGTGGTGTCAGTGGTAATGTTGATAATGAAACTAGTGGTGGTGATGGTTGTGGTAAATATAGCGGTGCTGGTGGTTGTGTTGAAAAATAGTGATGCTAATAGTGGTGGTGATGAAATTAGTAGTGGTGGTGGTTGAGATAGTTGTTTTGATAGAGATGGTAATGCTAATGTTGGTGATGATCATCTTTTTAGCGTTATTTGTCAATTTAGGGATTTTAAAGGCACACACGACAATGTTGAAATAGAATGTAACTTATATTCAAGCATAATAATTATATTATGAAAATTTCTGATATGAACATATACCTATATGAAAACATTATTCTCCAAGTGTTACTATTTGGAACTGCCGATTTAAAAGGTATTACACTTCTTTAATAAAATTATTGGAGATACAACTGATTTGAAAATATGAGTAAATAACCTAGAAATACAAATGTATTAAGAGAAATCTATCTATAATAAATAATCAACAAATACAAACATGTTTGTGACACTTTTTGTCGTTCGTGACCACGAATTGAAAATGAAAATGACAAATGATGAATTTCAATAATTCAGTTATAGCCATTTACGCAATACAAATCGAATTTGTTTTTACATTTTTATATTAATGTGCATCACAGTTTGTCACTGTGATCCGTGTTATTAGACACAATACATACTTCATTTTTTAAATATTATTATTGATTAGTAACAAAAATATCTTCACTTCAGTAAACTTGCCACAACTTTGAAATGTGTTCAAATCAAATAAAATACAATTTCTGTCCGCTATAACATTGATTTTAAATATAAATATATTTTATAACTATAACCATACATAATACAATACATAATATAAATAACAATATCAAAATATTTTTTATTCAAATTATTCATATAGAAATATGGATGTGGATACACTCGAATAATTAATGAACTTTCAGTGCTGTAGGAGGCTAACTTTATTACAACGTTCCGCAAAACGTTCGGATGTTGCATAGAAACTAATTAGCTGTCAAACACACTGGGGCTTCCCGTTAAAAAAAAACAGCTGTCAACAAGTGAGTAGGCAGTGTTGTTACAGGGGTTTTATGACGGACAGTAAGGTTAGGTTATTGATTTTTACGGTTATATGAAATTAGTTTATATTAAACATTTAAGTTCTACTATATATGAAGTGAAACAACAGTTATGTTTTGACACTTGGGTACGTATAGTTGTATGTTTGAAGCTTGGTCAACGGCCGTGGAATGACTATGTTATGCTTGGAAACTAGGCCTTACAATTGCTTTATATGATATTTTGCTGGTTATACTCTGTTCAAATGTATGCCAAACGTTCATGATAAATATTAATTATACCACACGACTAAGTTCTCTAGTATTATTTCAAGTCTTTCAAAAATAATAAAATATGTGTTCAACAAAAGTGGGGAATGTTAATAGACAGTCAACATAACAGTACTCTGACATATAATACTATAGAAAACTCTACTCATGGTGTGAAATATATAAATGAAGTGACAAACGCGTAATATATCAACGTATAAATGAAGTGACAAACGCGTAATATATAAAGTTCTAAAAGAAGTGACAAACGCGTTATATATGAACGTATAAAAGATGTGACAAATGTGTAACATAAATGTATAAAAGAAGCAATAAACGCGTAATATATGAACGTATAAAAGATGTGACAAATGCGAAACACATAAATGTATAAAAAAAATTGACAAATGCCTAATATAAAAACGTATCATATAATTGACAAATGTGTAACATATAAACGTATAAGATAATTGACAAATGCATAACATATGAATATATAAAAGAAGTGACAAATGCATTACATGTAAACGTATATAAGAAGTGACAAAAGCGTAATATATAAACGTATAAAGAAGTGACAAATGCGTAATATATAAACGTATAAAAGAAGAAATGACAGATGTGTAATATATAAACGTATAAAAGAAGTGACCACAAGTCTTACCGACTTAGACCGAACTGTACCAAAACAGTCTGACATGTTTTTACTTACTGTTAATGTCGATACCGATACTTATCTTCAATTTATAGCATTTGTAAAAGCACAGACGTCGGTATCTGTCATAAATCGTGGTTTACGATTGTGCATTGAACCACAAAATGCTGACATCTTACGTTTTTCACTATGTGGGTTAATCTTTCGCGTCTAGAATAGATAATTAAGTCATGAGTAAAGGAAGCTATTTTTTTTCAGAAATTAAATTCAATCTCAGCTAGACAGGATCTAGCATAGAAAACACAAAAGAAAACGCAATCTAATTACAATGGAATAAAGTAAAATATATATTTTTACTTCTATCTATTATTAAAATACCAAATAGCTTTAATTCCTTACTATAATTGTCACGGATGGACATCAATACGTATTTACATTTATCCAGTTGATTCAATCTCCTACAGTATGTCAATGTTACTCAAATGGATGTGACGATAGGTTGGCAGATGCCAGAAACGTTGATAAAACTATGAAAATGTTTTGTTTTTATTTTACAATATTGGCAATTAAGGTAATACTGGGTAGTTGTAACTAGTATTAAGAACATAGGTATAATTAGTCTTGCTCCAGGAGACATCACACTGCCCTGGAAGTGGAACGATTAAATGACCCATTTATAAGCAATGTTTGCACTCAGTCTACTGACAGTAAGCTGAAGGGAAAGCATTGTTTTTATTGCTATAATGATGTCTGACAAGACGTTACTGAAAAACTATTTAACTAAACAAGTATAATTATCAAGAAAATGAAGTGATGAAATGTTAATGTACTTAAAGAATGTATTAGAACACTGTTCATGGAATACATATTCATGTCAAGTAATAATAAATATTCTAATTGTCTTATTTGACAAAATGACATTGAAAAGCGACATATGCAGTAACGATTAAGAAACAATATAGAAAGTACAGCTGTTTAATATTCCCCATCTTAAACTGCTGTTGTATATGTAGCATGAGGCCAAGAGCATCTAGGGTATGCGGTCGATGATTAAGGTAATGCGTTCCAGTATACGAAATAATATGGCCTTTATGTAGCATCCCTGTGTATTGATTATGCATTGAAGTTGCATTGTCAGTACAAGTCATGTTCATATTAAGTAACACGCGGCAATTTTAACTAAAAACATTTTTTCATCAATTTATATATCTTCTCGGTGCAAATTTGAAAAAAAAATACTGCAAATATGAATAGAATGAATTATACTCCAGTATATTTTATTATTATTTAAATCTGGTTAAGGCAGCTGTTCTTGCCATGGATAATGAATTAAATTTGCATTGTCAATACAAGTCATGTTCATATTAAAGTAACACGCGTTAATTTTAGCTAAAAATATTTTTTCATGAATTCATAAATCTTCTTGGTGCAAATATGAATATAATATACTCCAGTGTATTTGAAAATTATCTTTATCTGGTAAAGGCAGCTGTTCTTGCAATGGATAATGAATTAAAGTTGCATTGTCAATACAAGTCATGTTCATATCAAAGTAACAAGCGGCAATTTTAGCTAAAAATATTTTTTCATGAATTCATATATCTACTCGGTGCAAATATGAATAGAATAAACTCCAGTGTATTTATCTGGTTAAGGCAGCTGTTCTTGCAATGGATACTGAATTAAAGTTGCATTGTCAATACAAGTCATGTTCATATTAAAGAAACACGCGGCAATTTTAGCTAAAAACATTTGTTCATCAATTTATATATCTTCTCGGTGCAAATTAGAAAAAATATACTCAAGTGTATTTGAAAAATATTTAAATCTGGTTAAGGCAGCTGTTATTACAATAGAAAATGCATTAAAGATGCATTGTCAATACAAGTCATGTTCATATTAAAGTAACATGCGGCAATTTTAGCTAAAACATTTTTTCATCAATTTATATATCTTCTCGGTGCAAATTTGAAAAAAAAATACTCCAGTATATTTGAAGTTTATTTGTATCGTGTTAAGGCAGCTGTTCTTGTAATGGATAATGCATTAAAGTTGCATTGTCAATACAAGTCATGTTCATATTAAAGTAACACGCGGCAATTTGAGCTAAAAACATTTTTTCATCAATTTATATATCTTCTCGGTGCAAATTTGAAAAAATATACTCCAGTATATTTGAAGAATATTTAAATCTGGTTAAGGCAGCTGTTCTTGCAATGGATAATGCATTAAAATTGCATTGTTAATACAAGTCATGTTCATATAAAAGTAACACGCGGTAATTTTAGCTAAAAATATTGTTTACTTAAGTTTATATATCTACTCGGTGCAACTATGAAAAAATATACTCCAGTATATTTGAAGTTTATCTGTATCTGATTAAGGCAGCTGTTCTTGCAATGAATAATGAATTAAAGTTGCATTGTCAATACAAGTCATGTTCATATTATTGTAACACGCGGCAATTTGAGCTAAAAACATTTTTTCATCAATTTATATATCTTCTCGGTGCAAATTTGAAAAAATATAATCCAGTATATTTGAAAAATTTTTAAATCTGGTTAAGGCAGCTGTTCTTGCAATGGATAATGCATAAAAATTGCATTGTTAATACAAGTCATGTTCATATAAAAGTAACAAGCGGTAATTTTAGCTAAAAATATTTTTTTCTTCAATTTATATATCTACTCGGTGCAACTATGAAAAAATATACTCCAGTATATTTGAAGTTTATCTGTATCTGATTAAGGCAGCTATTCTTGCAATGGATAATGAATTAAAGTTGCAAAGTCAATACAAGTCATGTTCATATTAAAGTAACAGGGGCCAATTTAGCTTAAAACATTTTTTCATCAATATATATATTTTCTCGGTGCAAATTAAAAAACCATATACTCCAATATATTTGAAGAATATTTAAATCTGGTTAAGGCAGCTCTTCTTGCAATTGATAATGAATTAAAATTGTATTGTCAATACAAGTCATGTTCATATTAAAGTAACACGCGGCAATTGCAGATTTGTGATTATCTATGACAAACGTGTTATCAAAGTTTAACTTTTCAGTTTTATTGATATGATAGAAAATAAAAAAGCAGGGAATAATATAAAGACATGTCAAATAGATTTAATTTTCATAGTATACCATTTTTTTTTATTTTATTACAGTATACATTGCCACATTTCTTAAAACAAGTCAATATTCATTAGTTTTGCCCAACTCTAACACCAAGTTCATCATCGATATACAATTATATTCTAATAAAAATAATTCGTTTTCATATAACACACAACTATTTATAATAAACATATGCATTGGCACCGGTTGCACACAAACCTGATGGTGCTCAAATGTACACTACGTATCCTTATATCTCACCCTTCCTTTATCCTGCCCTGGTTTGGTACAATTGATGCTGTGAGTATGGTTCATATATCAACTACACAAACATAAATAAAACCAAACTAATGTTTAAACCGAATGAAAACTAATACATCAATGAAAAATATAATTTTTGATTGTGTAAACGATACAACTGCTGAATGAGATTTTATTATCTGTTCGGGTTGTTTGGTATCCAAAAATTGAATTGTTCATGGTTTCGGTTATATTATATTGTGTTTCTTAGCAGAGCTTCGTTAATGGAAACAATTTGTGTAGAAACCTTCTTTCCAAACCACAATGCCATGAAATAGTGTTATAATCTGACACCAAAAACCTCATGTAGACAAATAAGTGTCATATGACATTAGAATCGTGTTACATACATGTACGTTCGGAACATAGATATATAAACATCATTTAACAGAAGCGACTCAAATTCTGAATAAACAACAACGTCAAATTGTTTTTAATTGAACTTAATGGGCGATTGATCTTTACACGGCAACATGTATATATTGTTGAGAACAACACATTCATTAAACGTACGCGACTCCAAATGTAAATGAATGGAGGTTAAATATATTTTTTAATCGCGGTTGGTGTAAAATTGGTCTACATATGTCAACATATTTTAATATCATTCTTTTGAATAGTTATCCATTAAATTAAGTTTCTTCTGCTTCGAAGATTTATATAACCGTATGTCCGACAAAACTGATTGAAAATGTGACATTGTCAGATATATTAATATTTCAATATGACAAATATAGTGATTGCACTAGGAAACTGTATCCAGTTAATCATATTTGTAACGAAATATTGAATACAGGAAGTTATAATGTCGATCTTTATGCTTCAAATTGTTGTTTTCGTTTTTGTCTTAGATTGTTTCATTCTTAAAATATGCTTTATCTTTTACAGAATGTCAGTTAATATATGATCAATACGAGACTTAGCACTTAGATCCATTCAGCATGAATACAACAAATATATAGCAAGGTATAACAAATATAAAACATGCATACTGAAGAAACGGCGTTTGATACACAAACCTCAGCTTGTCTAATAATAATATAAATGGTGTATATTTATTTTTAGTTTAAAAGTTTGTTTTTAGGTTGAGAAGCGGCTTTGGTTATTATTTAAAGAGAGGATACGTATAACATTTTACATACCACTGGTTGCTTAAGACAGCATAGGCATTGCATGGTTCTAGTAATACATTCATAAAACATTATAATAAAGTATTATTATTCATTATGTATTCATCATTATTACTGAAACTATGAAAAGTACATTTTATATTAAACTTGCAAACTACTGATTTCAAAGTTTCGATTCAAGAATTGAATAAATAAAGATTACAAAAAGAATATAGACTATATTACTATTAAGGAGCGGTTTAGTCATATGAAAAAATTATAACAGCGTCTGAAGCTTAACACGTTCACTCCATATTATACTTTAATAAACTCCTTGCACTCTCAAGTTAATATATTGAAAACAAACTATTTTGCAAAACAAAATATTTAACAAACTTTTGCAGATAGTTTATTGAGCTTCGCATAGTTTCTATGTTTTCATTAGCATTGACATTTCATTAAATTGTTCAGTGGATTGAAAGTAAAAACGATCTTTATAGAAGTCTTAGAATGTCATGCCATCGACAAACGAACACGTGCTGTTGGCACTCTATCAGTGTTTATGTGTTTTGTTTTATTTCTGATCATACGGAAATTATTCTTTATCGCTTGATTTATGTATGAACTCAGAACTTATATAACCTTGACTTCTTTTTATGTTGTAACCGTTCAAATCAATAAAAAAATATTTTAGACCGAATTAGTTCACGTTTCCTCAGTATCTAAATATCCTGGACAGAAATGTGTTAATTAAGTGATGGTGGACAAAAAATGTTTATTTATTCCAATAATTCCAGTAACGTATACGTTGGATGACTGACTGAATCATGGCGGTAACTGCTTACGTCTATTGTCAACCATAATTCTGATGTCGATCTTAAAGAGTTGTCACAGTGACTTTGATTCGATACACGCATATTCAAAATGGTTCATACCATAAGCCTGGTGGTCAACTTTAATGGTGAGGGCAAAATACATATCGAAATAACCTGGATGTGATTAATACCTTTATTAACATGACAATGTTAAACATTACGAACTGTAATGTGTTTTGTTACAACATCTACTGCTTAATATAGTAATAATTTAGGGAGTGCGTAATGAGCACATGTAAGTATCACCAATCGTCTAACACAACCGTAAATAAAACTAGTTTAGTTTGGAACTGAAGGCCAAACGTTCAAATAATGTAGAAAGTACAGAATAAAATTATTACCCATTGTGTTAGGTATCTTCTATTCATTATAGGCTAGTCATATCATGTGTTGTAACGACGAGTGCAAATTCAAAAGCTTTATTAACCGATGATTAGGTTTAAATATTGAAATCTAATCTTCCCAAAAACGTCATTGTCTCTAAAGCAGACACGAACGTAAAACATTTGGAATATTTGATTTCAAAAGCATATTATTCACCCATATATTTCAGACAAGTCATATTAATTTTAAGTATTGAATTTAATACCAAATTATAGTTTCAGAGTAGATGCTGCTGATGTCATGGGTTGATCAGCTCAGTACAAACATATATTTTAGAAATGTTGTCAGTTTCTTATGTAAGGACGATAGTGTCCTTTCATAAAAGTCCATGTATATCCATTGATATAACTGGGTACCATGTATAACCTGCAGTGTGTTACAGATGGTGTTCACCCAATCAATGCATATTTAGATATAACACAAATGAAGACAGTAATGTTTGCAATGGTCCGTCTTGTAATTGAGTGGTTATGCTTTTTACCCTGGCTGCTGGGTCATACTAAGATTTAGATTTTGGAATATGTCTTACCATCTTGATTTTCAGGGGCGGTGCTTTGGCGCTGTATGGTTACTTGGCGGGGTATGGTGCGATACTATGCAAATTGATAGTTTGATATGATCGCTTAGATTATTGCGTGAAACAGGCGACAGGGTAAATGTTTAATGCGACGCTAGAATACAATACAATATTTTTTTACAATATCGTTTTACTTTTAATACGTTGTTAAGTATTTTACTAGACACAAACTTTTTTGTCAAACGTTCTGTCCTGTTGTGTTATACACTTAGTTGTTAGAAGTGTTTTGATGTCAACAAGTTCTTAATTTGATTGCGTTTAAGATGTGATTTATGGTTGGTGAAAATATGTTTTCACTTTGGTTAAAGGCTCGTTAAACTTCCGAAAAGGACTTTTTTAGATATAATTTTAGTTTTACTGTCCCAGGTGATCGATAACATGTTTATTAGACCACTGAGCAGTTCGAAAACATTTGTATTTTTTTCCCACTTTTTCATGTTTAATGTCACGGGACAATTGGTTATTCCAGGGGAAAAAATATTCGTTCTTATAGCATATGTGTTGATTTGGAGAATTGTTATTACTTTCAAGAATAATAAAGTTATTTCCACTTTGCCTTCGAAGTACCTAACTACAATCCCATTATGTCATGAAATAAAATGGAAATTTAGTACAAATATGCATTATCAATTTTAAAAAATGATTCCGATATGATTAATTGATATCGATATCAAATTTATGAGGTCTCGCGAGTAGACAAATACTTATATTCTAGGTAGTCTGTTTCGTGCATTATCGTGAATTAGGCGTTAACTAAAACGTGTCTAGATTAATGACCAAGTAAAGTGAATGCACTAATTCTTATTGTAGACCAGTTTCACGATCCATTTATTGATCACGAGAATTCCAGACTTCATAAGAGTTTGATGTGCTGATGATTATGGTAGTCAGCCAACGTATATATCGTTACATTTAATTCCGGCTAAATGAAGTCTGGTAAAAACCGTTAAAGTATAAACCGGTGCAATGCTGAGAAATGATGTATGCAAGAAGTTAAAGACAAACAGTCTCAGTATGACAGCGTATCATGCAACGCATCCTTCATATAACAGACACAAGTATTATGACATTGCTAATGCTTGCACCAAAACGGTAGTATTGTTAATAATAATAGCAATAAAAAGTATACATAAACGTGATTGAATGTATCATTCGGCGGATTGTTCTGCAAATACAATCACCTAGTCTACTGACATTGCTAGCATTATTTAACTGTGGTGAATCATGTTTGCCTCACATGTTGTGATTATTGGGGACATGAAGCTAATTCGATGTTAAAACAATATGTATTACTGAAGCCGTTATTGTCGTTATTGTCGTCTTTCAAGAACTGATTCGATATCACGTGGTGCTAAATCGTCTATGTCACGCTCGGTGCTGCCTCAGTAATACTTTCATCGGATCATTTTGTTTGGTCAACAACTCGGGTAATTAACAGATTATGTTAATATGGTGTAATCTGATGTTAACGTTTGTAATGAGTTCATAGCAAAAACTTCCTAGGTATTTAAAACAGTTAAGTAAAATCATGTTCATTCAAAATTATATAACGTATTAAAGAACCATGGAAGATAAACATCGTTTTGTTTAATTTATTTTTGTGGAAATTAATATATTTTGCATAATTTGCATACTTTTTACAATGCCATCATATTTGACTTAGTCACGAATTTAAAGGTCTGATATCACTGAACTTCTTTGCGTATTTTTTGATAATTTTGAATCAACATAAATGCACATGAAAGTTACATTACGGTTCTTAATAATATCGATACTTTCTTAGTTAAGGAAGAACCTTCTATTATATATACTATGAAAGAGTTCAATGACTGTCGTCTTGTAGTATGTGAAAACTGAAAGCTGTTTGTAACGCAGTTTTAATTAATTTGATGTGTCTGGCGCTAGGGGTAATATGTGTGATTTGTGGTATATAATATGTCAGTGGTTCAAACTAAAACATTCAACAATAATTGTTACCTACAACTGCAAACCGCTTACAGTATGTATGTTAAATATCAACTTTATGTTTGTTCACAACAACGAAGTGTCTGTCACGGCAGAAACGAAAATAAATGTTGTTATTCTCCTCGACATTTTAATCACGAAGCTCGTTATGTTTGATTAAACACAACAAACTTCCCCAATAAAGCGACACCTGTTATTTGCCTTTTTCTTATATTTGATATGTGGATTTTAAAATAAGTTTATCAGATAATGTTTTACTTCCATTATAGCAGTATTACGTCACCCTTTCACTCACCTGAGCAAGCTCAAGCAAAGAGTTATTTTGATCGCATTTTGCCGGTCGTCCGTCGGTAAATAGTTTTGTGTGCTCTTGATCACCCGTTCTTTATCACCTATATAGCCTAATATCCCAGACAAATTATTGAAATAGTCAAATCCGATTCAGAGAACTAAGATCCTTGATACATAAAACTGCACTCATTGACTCTGTGTGTACTTAAGCGTCATCATTTTTAAATTTATCCTAACTGACACAATTGTTATATATCTATAGAAAGAAGTGCTTGAACTGGTCCAATGATATATTAATATCGGAGTTCAATAAATAATGAATTGCATTATTTTGGCATTGTAAGCACTCTTATCGTTCTCGAGTCCGCGTCCATAGTAGAACCAGTGTCGAGTGCTGTTTTAGAAGAGGAATCGGGTCGAGAGGGAATCGAACCTGCAACCTCTGGTGTGAGCGGCCAACACTCATTATATTGCACTTCCGCCTCGCTTCATCCACATATTTGATTTCACTTTTCACCGAACTAACACAGTAAGATCTCAGGCATGTATATATTATAACATTTTATTGAAATAACTACATTGATTGATTGATTGAATATTTAGCATCATTTTTATGCCATCGAGGGCTTACAGACGATCAGTTAACTTAAACACTGTTTCCTGGGATTTACCAGTACTCGAGTACACACCATCTCTGCAAGTAACTGATAACTTTCCCACTTTAATCAGTGGTTAGAGACGAATGATAGTGATACACAATGTCGTATATCAATCATCACGGACACTGTTGCCGGGCGGGGGATTCGAACTCACGACCTCTGGAGAAATAACTACAAGCATACTTTATATTATCCGTATGAAACTGACCAACATCGCTTACTCACAGTACTCCTCAGCGGTAGTTGTTTCATTGTCAGTTGTAATCCCGTATTTCTATAAATTCCATGAAGAATGTTCATTCTCATATACATGAAAACCTGCTTTCTGGTTGTCTGCTATTAGAAACAGTTGATCTACAATAGTTCATTATAACTGTACATTTATTCATAGATTTAATGATTGTCAATGTCAATGTATTTTATTATTTCGCTATTTTACTACTTAGAATTTGCTGTTGAGATAGTGAATCATTTTCCATTTTATTCAGTTTATGGTTAAAGAAGTGACATATCTCCATTATATATATATATGACTACAGCACTCCTGTAAAACCATGTACGGAGGTAGTGGTTAAAGAATCACAAGACAAATTCTAAGTTTCTACAATTTGATATAATTCTACAACTAATGCGTGAGCGTATAGTGTTAAGTTTCTACATCTTTATATAATTCTGTAGCTCGCGTAACCGTTTAGTGGTTAATTAAGCCCAGCCCTTAAGTCTGCATAGTTCCGTAATCCTACTTCCCCAGCACACCGATTCTCTAAACCCTACTAACCACCACTTCTTACCCAAAACTAACTTAGAACTCCGAAACTTAAGAACAATCTAAGAACTCTAACTAGGAACTAAACTCAGAACTGCTCTCTGACAGAGTAACATGTACTTTTATATCTCGTCTTAGAGATCAAGGAAAAATAACGTTGACCCTACAGCGTTGTAAACTTTTACTATCCAATTAGGTAATAGACTGGGTCGTCCTAACATATGACTGACAGAGTTTTACCTGTCTGTAAACAGGCGTTTGCCTTATCTATAGAGATGCACTGGATCAGGTATTCGGTGGTAATGTGAAGCATAACACCTGGGGTGTTACACTCCGCATTACTTGTAACAGCATAGAAATATATTTCTCTTTGTATACTGATATAACATAATATATGGAGAATCGCAAAATTAATTACAACAATTGGCACGTATCTGACATGATATAGGAAACAGTGTTAGTGATACCTTTTAAAAAGATAATTGTGAATCAACTCAAAATATTTATGCATCAGCATCTTTAGCCTTTAACATACATATATGTAGTATGTAGTTTATGAATATTAAGCAAATTCATATTCAACAAAAGACAAATCCACAGCCTCGGGAATAACACAAATGCTAACAATTCATACAAACAGTCACATGTATATATTAATGACAATGCGATATATACAGAAGAACTGACACAAATGGTTATCTCCATGTGATGTTCAAAGAAAAAAAACGATTATCTCCGTTGTAATATTTTTATAATATCAGTTTTCACTAAAATTTTAACAGTGGCGTAGAACAAAAATATATGCGAAAATGTATACAATGCAATATGTAGTTACTACTTTATTACAGTGATTTGTCCTTAAACTAGTCCATTTATCTCTTACATAATTATGTACGACCTCAGAGAAACAAAGACTGATATAAGCAATAAGTGCATTCCCTTTGCGAATGTAATGAGACATGAAATTGCAATTATTTTAAAAGAAATGTATTGACATAATTATTTTTATAATGGAAACAACGGACAAACTTATTGGACAGAAAAGATCGTAGCTTAAAAGGTAACATATATAAGTACATCTCTTATCTAAAAACATTTTTTGTAGTGTTTGTACATATCCAAAATTCTGTTATTTACAATATAATTTTGTCATTTCTCGATTAAACAATCTATTACTCTTTGTTTGAATAAAACAATACAATTATTAAGATTGATGCTAAGCGACTCATTCCAAACATAATTAAAACCAAACTGATTTAACAGTTTCTTCAGATTACTAGTCCAATTTGTACTACCATTCTCACAATCTCTTAATGACTCTTCATACAAAGTAAAAATCGAGAGAAGCCACACGTTTACTTCCAAATCTCTCATTTCCAGATAATGACGATTCATTATTTTTTTTTATAAAATATACCTAACTGTATTCGTAAGAAGAACCAATAAATTGGCTTGACAAGTATAATAAAAATAGTGGCAGCCATCTATCTTAATAAAACATATATAATATTCCTGATGTTAGAAGTTGGTTTCGTTCTAGAAGCGAAAGAAATCGAAGTAACATTAGTAGTAGTAGTGGTAGATTTAGTGATGGTTTAATTAGTCTTAGTGGAAGTAGTAGTAGCAACATCAGTAGTGATGGTGGTTATAAAGGTAGTGTGTAAAGATAATATCGTTGATGGCTGTGATAATGGAGATACATGTAGCTGCGGCAATATTGCTTGATTTTTAATTGTGTTTATAATATTAAAAACAGTTGTGCTGTTGTTGTTGTTGATGGAAGTAGTGGCTGTAATGGGGTGATATAAAATCGTTGATGTATTTATTGTATTGATAGTGTTGATGTTAAAAATAGTGGCTGTTGTGAAAATGCTTTAGTAGGTAATGTTTGGTGTTATAATATGATATTTGTTTAATGTCTAAAATTGTGATGGGGTTGGTGAAGGTGGTGGAAACGTTGAGATCGGTGAAATTCGATGCTTGTAGTAGTAATTGTTCTATTGATCGTATTGGTGTTAGATATGAATGTATTGCTGCTAATGGTGGTTGTGATGATGATGTTGATGAAGTTTGATAGTATTAGTGCTTTTATCTGCTTATTTGCTATGGTTCATAATTATGTTTAATAGCTCCACAAACACACACACACTAACACAATCTAATTCAAGCGCATCCAATTACCTGGTGATATTTTTTTTAAAATTAAGCAGTTAAAAATACATAAATAAAACAAAGTTGATATTATATATAGTTCCGAAAAATCATAATAAGTTCATTCAACACTCATTAATTGTGAACTTCTAAAAATGTTCTCAATGAACAGTCAAGTTTCAATTAGGAATTGAATAAAAATTCTTCTCCATTATAATATATACTTCTTTAACAATATTTTAATTATTTTATTTGTTAGATACAATAGTTTGCAGTTCATACCTTATAATCGATGACAGCAATAAAAGAAGAACAATAAGACACAGGTATTTAATACTAATGTGACAAAGACTAGTGTAATAATTTTGTTTCTTTATTAATATTTTCTACTGGTTTGTTTTGTTTTTTGTTTTTGTTTGTTTTGTTTTTTTGGTCAGCTGGTCCATTCTCAAAATATAATGTGTAGTTTTACCTAATTTACTTAAATTGTATTATAGAAAGTGTTGTCATAACTTTACACACTCATATTTCTATATGAACGCTCAAACGAATGTATATGGTACATGTTAATATATACATAATGCTTTAAAGGGATTATATTGGCAAGTAACACAAACACGCTGTTAATCCAGACTTTTCCTGTATGCAGTGTGCACAAAATAATGCTTATGTATTGATGTATAACATTTATTTACTTAAAAGTTATCAAATTAACTGTAATTGAATATTGGCAAAAACTTTAATACGTCCCGCAATAAAGTATTGCGCAATATTTACATTGAACTCCGTAAACATCCCGAACAAAGCCTCGAAAACGAGATCGGGAACGAGTCTTCACGACGTTATCCGATGATTGATCGGAAACCCGAAAGCGGTTCGCTAAAAATGGCAAATGTAAACAAAAACAAAAACGTGGCTTCAGAAACCCGATGTTTGTAATAAAGATGTTATGCAATTAGACATTTTAGACGCGTATATCTCTAAATTGTAAGTGTATCTTCATGCTGGGCATGAAGTATTTAGGACAGGGAATTGACGGTAATATGCCAATGTAATCCCTTTAAATGTTAAGAGTACTACTTTTAACGATTTAAGAACTAAATTTAAACTGATCTTTTGTTTCTTTGAATATAAATGTGTTTGTGTCCCATATTATATAGCTGTTTGGCTGCCAATGAGAAATCACGATAAACCATCCGTAGTTGCATTTGCATTAAGTAATCATTTGAGATTACGTCTGAAAAATAATAATGTTCCAATAAAGACATGGAGAATGCGAGGATAACTATATGAAAATATTTATCTCCAAGTATTATTGTTTTGGACTTCGTATTTAAGAACTTGTTAAAATCTTTCATAAAACTAATGCAGTCGCGATTGTTTTAAATTACAGTTGCAAACTTTAAAAACGCAACATTTATTTTATACTTGTGTTTATTAATTAATGAAATAATAGAAAATTTTATTATTTATTTATTATTATTTCTAGTTGATAAGCTTACAACTGTTACGTTTTCATTATACATCTTGCGATGTGTAGTGCCCATTATCATTGCTCATAAGTTTACCATGTTTCGCACGTGGAGCATCTTTCTTATATCGTCCCATTAGTGCAATAAGGTACCAAGTGTATATAAAATAAGAAGGCACTTGGTACCTTTCTGCACCAATGGGGCGATTCGGAGCTATACTCCTATTTACCAGTCCCTTCAATGTGAACGTTGCATTTTCCATTTTCTCACATACAATGAGATAATGAAGGCGTGACAGATGTATTATACTTGGAAACTAAGACACATATAACACATTGCTAGTTGTGATCTGTTCAAATGTGCCAAACGTTAACAGTATACACATTTAATAAATCACACGATATATTTTTCTTATATTATTTCAAGTTTTCAAAAAAAAGCAGATCATGTGTTCAACATAAGTGGAGATTTCAGACTCAGTCAACTTATCATAACACACACAGTCATGCTATGCAATACTCTGCTCATGGTGCGTAATTTATAAGCGCATAGAAGCAGCTTCCCAACATAGATCGGACTGTGAAAACTGATCTTACTTACTATTGATTTCGACTTATTTGCTACAAATAAACTCAGAGGGAACACATACGGCTTAATTACTCTTACATTATTTGATGTTTTATTAAAATATTTAAAAACATCGAATGAGTAGGAAATAAGGGATATTGTTTGGCTCCTCAAGAAAAGAATACTCTTACTAGATGCTAATTTTCCCGATTATGAATTGTATTGTGCATTTACATCGAGAACGATACACGTCTCATATCCATAACGTTTGTAGAATTACAGACGTCGGTCTCTGTAATAAATCGTGGTTTACAATAATTATTGTGAATGGAACCACAAAATGCTGATATCACTACATGTACCTTTTCCACTAGGAAGGTCAATCTTTCGTGTCCAGAATTGTGAATAAATAAGTCATGATAAAGGAAACCAGAATTTTTAAGTCAATCTCAACTAGGCACGATCTAGCATAAAAACACAATATAAAATGTAATTTATCAGCAATGGAAACAAAATACAGTAGAATCTATTTATAGAACCAAATAGTTTCAATATCTTGCTTTGCTACAATGGCGGATTTTCATCAATACATACTTTAATTTAACTTCCACATAAAACTTATTTTCACTTGTTTCAATATGGTGTGCGAATCAAACAATATAATCTAATAAAGAACTTATCATGATTTTTCAAACTTTAAAAATTAGCTAAGAACTATATTTATTATAATATATTATACTTATAATCATTGAACTCGTATTGCAATTATAAATGATGTATGTGTATTTAAACATTCCATAATTATATATTAAAACGGGATTTCCTAACTTGGGCTACGTGCCTAGGTTAGACTAAAATAGTGTTCCCGCTTAAAATGCAGCATATCTTGTGACGTATTAAATGAGTCCTGTGATTTCAAATTGATCCGTTATACGTTATACACAGGGGCGGGTTCAGGATTTCAGTTAAGAAGGGACCAACACAAAATCTGGACGGACACACATGTTTTCCAGTAGAAATATGGCAAAATTGAATAAAATATTGAGTTTATGAGGGTGCGTACGCCGTTATTTTAAAGAGTAGATAAGCAATTGATACAGATTTACAAGAAGTAAAATTGTTCCATCTTAGAACAGTATCCAAGTGCTGTCTATGTTTAGAATGGAGTTTTGTTTAAAGTTCCATCCACGTTTCGGTTGATTTGACATACCAAACCATTCCAATTTTATCTATCAATGATAATTTTATCCATTTATCTTTTTTTTTTTAAAGATATGTATGCGTTTTTATACTCACTTAAACGTTTCACACAACAATTAATGTTGCTTTGTTTTGCATAAATAGACACTAAATGCACTCCATATCATTGAACTCATTGTCATTTGTTTTAAAGCGTCTTATAGATAACCAACGGTTGCTCTAAACATGCCAGAACAACATACGGGTTTTCAGACTAAATTTTTATAGTTTCAAGTTTCAAAACACACCCTCATTTCTGGGTTTTTTTCTGTCTATGTTTTATAGCGTAGCGCTATGCACCTTTAAACTGTCTTATATTCCATCCAGTAACGGCCATATTTCGACTTGTAGAAATAGTATGACCATTATAACCCATTAATCCATAGATACGCGTTTCCTCGCACCAATCACAGAAAGCCTTTGAAAACATTGCAGGAAGAGTTCAGATTGCTCGTGACGAGTAATCTGAACACTTTCTGCACTGTTTTCCACTCTGTCAGTTAATATAAACATAATACACCCATTAGTCAATTAATGCTTTCAATATTAGAAGAGATAAAAGGCGTCTATATGAAGTAAAGGGATAAACATTTTCAAATATATATGGCCGATCAGTTTACACATGTTTTTCCCCACATTTGAACCGAACCTGATGAAACATTGTACACAGTAGAAATGGTAACTATTAATATGGTATATGGTACCATAGACTTGTACATTGGGCTGTAGTATTTGTTAGGAGATGATCTGCCAGCGCTGCTGTTATTAACACTTTTCTGTTTCATGATGTGACAACAACATGGGGAAGACCAATGTCGGTTGCACTTGACCGCTCATAAATATTAGGGATCAGGGGAGATTTTTTTTTTTTTGCGAGCGAATTGTCGCTTATATCTCCATATAAAATAATGTTCATTTGGGCATTACATGAGGTATAATATATTGATGAACAGAAAGACGCAACTGAAATTTTGGGGTGCCATGGTTCTACAAAATGCTCCTGTTAGAGTAAAATAATCATCAATGAGTGTAATAAGTCAAATATAAAAACGCACATTATATTAACATTTTTTCAAAAATAAACATTGAAACTTCATTATTTTTGTCATTCAGCACTGCGGCAGTTTCATTTTACGTCATATTTTCTAACTCGCCAAATAATAACAATTATAGAGATCATTAACGGTATCTTTTGGCGCTCATAAATGCCATTGAGTTAATATCCTATTGGCGATCTGATCACGTGACGTATTGTGATATGTTATAATTGATATTTTATAATTGATATGTGTCAGTAACACATGCATAATTGATTATAACTTGTCTGGGACTATTGATATTAAGTTTATTTGCCATTCTGAATATTTTAAAATTCCTTGTGTATTAATTCATTATCAAGTCTGTATTGCATATAATGTATACCTATATTGTGGTGGTTATCGCTCTGTTGTGGCCATTATTTTTAGTTCCATGGAGATTTCATTGGAAATCCTCTGTACAATGAATAATGCATATTTAGCGTCGTTTTATGTCATCAAGGGCTAAAAGACAACCACTTAACCTAACCGCTGTTTCCTTCGATGCTTAAAGGTTAAACAGTACTCTCACCCCAGTACTCTCACCCACAGCTCACCCCATCCCCGTTAGTAACTGATAACCTTCCCACTTGAATCAGCGGTGAAAGACGAATGATAATGATACACAATGTCGTATAACAATCATCACGGAGACTGTTGCCATTGGTGATTCGAACTCACGACCCCTGGATTGATTATCAGACGCTCTACCGACTGAGCTCACCTGGCCTGACTCTTTTGCATAAACGAAATAACTATTATGATAACAATAACATTTTTTTATAAAAAGCCATATAAGAGAAAAATAGGCTAAAGCATTCAATTTCAGATCTTACATCTTAGATGTATCCAAGAGCGAACGTGTGCTGTAGTCCTGTGGTTAGGGAATGGTATAAACAAATTCGATTATTACCTTCATCCTTCATCTGTGTTCCTGGCAACGATAATTGTTTTATCAATAAATACTTCAAAGTATTTACGGTCGTACATCATTATTAAACAGGGACATCGTACATAATTTGATAACGGTTGCCGCTGCGTTGGTTCGCCAGCTGTTGGCCAATTTATCTTACTACTGGACTTGGCATTGTTCATCCCTGAATGATAACGAGAATGTCACCGGAAACAATGCTATGCTATAAATATATAAAAATAACATGATTAGTAGCTGAGAATGGCAGCTGTATTTTTGGCGATTGTAAGAAAAGTGACAAATGCAAGCCTTTGACTTAAGTTATCATGAAAAACTTTTGTTATCACCACTTTCAGTTTAAAAGTTGAAAATAAATTTATATTTTTCATTGTACGAAATACAACAGTTAGCGGATAAATTTTAAGTACGAAATTGCGTGATGCCGTATCACCTATAGTAAAGAAATAGAACGAAATATAACAGCGGTTTTGACTTTGCCATGTGTATTTAATGTTTCTAGCCTGAAATATGTATGTTTGCCTTATCTTTAGACAACAAAATGTCCTTGCAAATATAGCATTTACTCTAGTTTCAAAATTAGATGAAGGAAAATGTAGTTATTGCAACTAGCATAATATTACTTGGATAACCTGGTGCTAGTAGCAGTCACTTGTATAATGTTAGCAAAGTTAAAAGTTGCATGATAAAGCACCGTACACAAGTAACGAATGACACGTGTAAAGCAGAATATAGTGTACTTAACAGTTTGGTTTGAAACATTAAACAAAATTCAAAAGAATTAAAAATTTTAAAAATGATGATTTAATGAAAAAGATGTTTTACCTAATTTGAATAAAGAAATCATCAAAGCATATGAAAATATATATCCAACAGAAGGCTAATATAAGACATGATAAAAGTTGTACAACTTCACAGTTGTCAACAGTGTGTTTTTCAAAATTGGTGCTATAAGTTCAGAGACTAATAAAAGCCATACTTCAAAAATGGCGCACATTTTATTAGCTGTAACCACCGTATGATTGAGTACTTAATTTGATCAGTAAAAATACAATTATTGCCCGTTTTGGCCACACATATACTGATGTTTTGTTTTATATATTAACATATTAAATTATTTATGTGATGCTAAACGAAATGAAAGGAAATAAAAAAGATGTACTCCCTTGATCATTGATTAGTAAATAATTTTTAAAAATAAACATGTTAGCACACTGATATCAAAGTTGTGCAGTGCTTGTACTACTAATAATATGACATAAACAGATCTGTATGTAACAGACCAATATTTATGTTTCAATTAACTAAGTTTATCCGTCATTTAATGTATATATTAATATGTACAAATGACTTATGTAAGGTGGCTCGCAGTGTTCCTTTTCGACTTGTGAATCTCTTCGTAAGTTTCAGCTTTCGTTTCAGCTTTGTTTTTTTTTATAAATATAATACTGCAGTTTCTCGTTAGCAGCGCCCCCTAGCAATACGTAGTTTTCGAACGATTTTCGCCTTTTTTCCCCTTATAAAATTGTCAATATTAATTAAAAAAGAAATATAATAACATTTTAAAGTACTTCCTGATGGAAGGCAAATTGTGTTACCTTTACATTTTTTCCCCTTATAAAATTGTCAATATTAATTGCTAAAGAAATATAATAGCATTTTAAATTACTTCCTGATGAAAGGCAAATTGTGTTACCTTTACATTTAATCATAAGGACGGGGTTGATTTATACGCGGGTTTAAAAACAACAAATTTTGAACATTCTCTCCTGATTGCGGAAAAGGCTCTGGTACACGTTCTTAAATTTCACATAATTATGTCAAACTTTATTCATTTCACTACAATATGACTGAATCACGTTAGTTGTTTTTTTTTCATGAATTCGAATTTAAATTAAAAATTTAACCCTTACAACAATTTGCCTGTGATTTCAGATGGCGTCGTATTTAACGCTAGAACCATACGGCGTTCGCTTGACGTCGTCCAAAATCACAAGCAAACGTCGTGTGTTTTTAAGTGTTCAAGTTTTATTCAAATATGAATTGATGAAAAAAAACAAGCGTGAACACCACATCTTTTTATTCGCTTGTATTATATTAAAATAAATGAAGTTTAATATATCTGAAATTCAAGATTTTGTACCAGAGCTTTTATGCTTAACCAGGCATGAATGTTCAAATCGTTGTTTTTTTAAAACCCGTGTTTATATCAACACCGTTGTTATTATTAGATGTAAAGGTAACACAAACTGTATTTTATCTGTATAACATTTATAATCGCATCACAGGAGATATAAAAATAATAAAAACAATTTTGAAGTAATATTATTAATTGTATATGGGTAAAACGGCAAAAATCGGCAAACAAATACGTAACCCCACCTCCGTAGTGGGCACTGTTAACGAAAAAACGCGGTACTATAATCTAACAAAAATATCTAAAACAAAAGCAGATACTTCATAGTACAAGTGTACAGATTTTTGAAAAACCGATAGATAGATAGATAGATAGATAGATAGATAGATAGATAGATAGATAGATAGATAGATAGATAGATAGATAGATAGATAGATAGATAGATAGATAGATAGATAGAACGCCACTAACTACCTTGAATTATGTTGTACTATGTACTATACAACGAAATAAAACATGTCCTGTACTTTTTCTTTAAATAGAGTCTGATGATACTGTCAGACGTGACAGCATTTCTACACAGAAACTTTCCTAAGATTTACTTTATTATATTTTATTTCTTCTTCTGTGCCCGTTAACCCCACTTACATCAAACTCTTATAATAAAATATATTTCAATACCCTAATGACGTATACAGGAAACTGATATCAAGCAGGTACAGAATAGTAGAACATGTTATGTATTGCTGAGAGGAAATATATTGAATTCACTCAACACACAACATCCACAACTCGGAAAACCTTTTAATATATCAAGGAATTGGAGTTTGTAAAATGATCTTGATTGTGCAATTTATTCTCTATATCTATATCATAAATTGAAGAAAACATATTGTAGCAAGCATTGTCGCAGCCAGGAATTCAAAATCGGAGAAACTATTTCTCCTCTTTCTCCAAACAAATGGTTAGGTCCTATAACATATTCCATGCATTTTCGTGTTATTTCAGAACAATTGTTAAGCGCTTGATGGAGACCAAACTTGCCATTTTATGTTAATTTTTTTGGGTATGTTTGTGCAAATTTCATCAAGTATTACATGAGTAAATAAGAGGGCTATGGGCACTATTGAAACTGACAATTCTTTGAGTTGTTCATGTAGATATTCATTATTTTCATTTTACAACTTGAATATGCTAACAAAAGGCTTTAATACTTTATTTTGTTGAACTATTGAAAACGTGCCTCAATGTGGTTAAAGCGCTGACACTCGTTTTGGACATATGTTTGTTCCATGTTAACTAACAGTTTCTGAGATGCTCCCTCTTATGTACAAGGAGGTCAATTGGTCATTTAATTAAGGGTTCACATTAACACACTGACATACTTACTAGTATAAACTATTCAGCTATTAGAGAGACATTCGAGTCTTGTCACTGTGTACACGTTATTAAAGTAGCATTATAGAACGTATTGTGTCTTACAGTTTATCATACTTCCAGCCTAATATATAATAACATAACAATAATAATATGTTCGATAGATACAACGACAATGGCTTTTTATGACCTACGACATGATTGTAGAAGACATACAATGTAACAATGTGAGCTTAAATACTAATTAAATATGACGAGGAATACGAGGAAATAATGCGATGTTACGGGAGATATTTTAATAACCCATTTTGTTATTCTTTGCGTTTTGCGTCGTGTCCTTTATTAGATTCATAGTCTCTATATACTATTATTGAATATTTACGCTCATATACTATGACGACCGTGGAAGAACTAGGTCACCACTCGTCACCGGATTAAAGTTGCCTTGTTAAGTATTTCGCTACTGACCGTTAAAAGGGATGGCCTTTGTCACTTTTTCTATCTGCATGTATACTTCTCCAGTTAGACTTTTCTATTTAATCTATTGCACGGTGTTATGAACAACTGCATTGTTCGTATAGAGATATTATGTACACAATATATATTTGCATTTTTTATGCGTTTGTTTCCAAAGTATGCTATTTTTTATAAATTTTACGACTTCATTGACTATTTAAGTTTTTTTATGTCTTGCTTAGCCGATTAACATTCTAGGGAAGGTTAATGTTCTTACTTATGTTTCTCTTGTTACTCATACACCACACATAATTCTAGAAGAAACATATTTAGATTTAATATGGTGCATTTCATCATAATTTGTTACATTAATTGTCATATATGTTTGCGTTGAAGCACAAAATTGTGCCATCCTTGGTTTATTTTTTTCTAAATGAAAGTGAAGGACTCACACAACTATAATCTCCCTTGAGTACTCCGGACCTACAGATGAATGAGGTAGAAATAAAACTTTAGTTCACTTTTTTTCTTATTTCAGGGCTTTGTACTACAATGGTTTGATTTTTGCTAGCATGAGTTAAATGGTCAGTATTTTAGAAATCACCACTGCAAATTTGATGCTGATACCAGCTTTCTGGACAATTCTGTGAAATTTCAGAAGTGTTGGTTCGAACCGCATCTAAGGCGAATAGTTGACATATTATTGCTCTGGAAATAGATAGGTCTCACAAAAGCATTGAATTTAAAAAAAAATCTGATCAAGGTATGCTTTTTTCCTTTATAATTGCATATCTTGAACCAGTGAAGAATTTGAGCCCAGACACATGCTGCAGAATTTGACTTTTCACTCTGACATAAATGTTACAATGGAACCATATGGGAAATGTAATAGTGGTGTGAGACGTTAGACAATCGTGACGAGAGAAGAACAAAAACAAATTAAGAAATTACAGAAGTTTAAATTAATTTTGCCTAGACAGTATGTGACATATAGACACGATACAACGACATGATATAGAATAAGAATAAGATAAGAAATATATTTCCATTCTATTTAAAAATATATTTATGTTCTTGAAACATGATGAGGTAAAGACACGATGTCGACCAACATAGTTATCAATTCGTCACGTGGTTTTCTGTGCATTTTAACCGGAATCTGATGAAACTCTGTGGAAACGACAGAAAACATGGGACTTGTGATATATCATGAGAATTGTACACGATCAACAAGTAGATGCTGTCCTATATATCACATGACATCCTTCATAAAAATCGTCTCATTTGGTAGAAAATTAACGTCGCTTCCATCAGCATGAGGGTTAAGATCCTGAGGGGTGGTTTGCCACTGACAGGTCTAAAGTGAAAGTTTCTGATGTCTTTGCATTGTTAGTATGGTACCGTACACTGTTTCTGGTGACAATCTAAATTTTAACACTTACGAGAATTATGAATATCGCCCAAACGCACTAACCTTAAGCACCATTGGCAATGTTTACAAAAAGTATCCGCGTCGTCATTGATTGCAATGAAAAATATAAGAAATAATGCTTCCGACACAAGTAAGAAAGTCATGTTATGATACAAACCTCGAATAATGTCGTTCTCACTATTTCTATTTTTCATTTTACATAAAACCTTGACAAAATCTAGATTTGTTTACGAATATAAAATCAAACCACATCTGCTGAAAACTGATGAAATACAGGTCAAGGTTAAAAGTTTTACACATTAACACTTGCGCATGTCAGAAATTGTAGAGCTTCCTGATGACGACACTCCTTATAGAAATTTGTTAAAAAATGAGTTTGAAATATATAAATATGCATTAATAAGTTCAAAATGCAAAAAAAAAAAATTGTCAAACCAATGTTTTTTTTTGGGGGGTTACTATGTTATTTCTAAGAATAAAAAAAACAAAACAACCTCATGCTGTTCAGTGAATAGATAGTGTTATGCATGAATCCAATGAGAAATATTCACTCATGTAAAAGGTAAGTGCAGTGTTTTCTGCTTTGATTAATTTGCACTTCTGCAGCCTCATGTCAGTTTACTTTTACACATTACGTCATATGGCCATGCGATTAAAATCTCGTGACGCAATTTGTTTGAAGTCTATTTGGGTTACCGTGATCCGACGTGAATTGTGAAGGCAATGGATATGTACTTATTACCTTTTAGGCAGAAAATTATTATTTTATAGTTATTCAATCGTTATATACAAGCATTTGGTGGCAAAATCCGTTTGGTATTTAGATATTTTACGGCGAGTCATAAGTGACCGAATACTAGTCACACCATCATATATATGATACTGTGATGGTTTAGTCATTGACCATTTCTTTCTTTTGGCGACATGTATTTTCTTACATATGAATAATGTTTGAACAAAACTTACTGTCTTTGACTAATGGTAGGTGACTTTGTAAACAGTATGTTTTTACAAACACATACTACGACGTCAATCAATGCATGTTTAACTTAATATCTCAAATTCCACATTTTATATGTAGAGATTGTATGGAGGTTTTAATTCTTTGTGCAGACCACATGGTACTTTACTGAGAACAGTCACTGCGTAAATATAGTGTGACATAAACTTGTATACAAAAACCAATGGAATATTAATGTTACCTTATGTTGATGAACGCAAATGGCTAACCATTATACACCAGTATTAGAAACTCGTTTAACACTACTTAATGACAAGATTAAAATTACTTATGATGTACATGTAAGTCAGTATTACCATTGAATATAATAACAAAGAAAAGGCAGTTCACACTTAACAGTTTGTTTGACATGTTTAGTTATTTAATTAATCTGCAGTGTATAAAATGTCCAACAAGTGTATTAACAATCTTCTTACAGTCTGGTCTGATTAAAATCACTTTGTACGAGGAGCGCTCAAAAGTGAATGCAACAGTGTGTAATACTACTGATTTATAGCCAATTCCTTGAGTGTTTGATTCCCTCAAAACATTCAACCCCAACTGATACGCCATAACTATTCTAAGCTAGCATTTGAATGTCTTTTTCATAACCTTTTCTTGGTACGTAAACGGTGCATGTTGATTTTCATCAATGACAGGTACTGCTTTTGTCCGCAAAAATAAAAAGAAGACGTTGAAGTACATATACTAGTATTGAACCAATGTTGTTTCGCTTGTAGAACTGTGCATTAACAGACTTGCCTCTAGATACTGTAAGTTGAATAGTAGGACCATGATTAGTAAAGAAGTATGTATACATGACTGTTTTGACACAGTGACTGATGATTCGTTTGGCAATAAAATTGTATCATATCTTGTTGCCCAAATGGTTTACTCTTCGCCCTTTGCTGGGCGCGAAAAGAAAAACCCAGGTTTCACTCCAAGTTACAATTTTTGCAAAAATTCGTATATCGTGGAAACTGTTCAGCAAAAAAAATGCTTTTTTGACGTGTGTACGTTTCTGATCAGTAAGAATGTGCGGTATCCATCTTGCAGAGCTCTTACGCACATTAAAGTAGAGCTTCTGAATGACATGAGCAGCTCCAACACACTTAACAATTTGCCAAGTTGTGTACCTTGCATCCTTACTATGATTTCCCTTATATAAGTCCCTTGCATATTGCACCGAAACTTTTAATTTTCCGGAACCAGCGTGTAACCGAAACATTGCAAATTCCATTATGTCAACAAATAGCACATATTTCATTGAAAATGTCCCTAGCCCCTGTACCAAGCATACAACCGATTCTTCTTATACAATCGTATGCTGTGATAGTCATCCAACCATTCTTACATTCGTTTAAGTAAGTAGTCAGTGTGAAACCAACTACAAATAAGGCTATACCGAACGGATCAAGTACAATTTCGGTATCGCTAGATAGTTACAATGTTCACATGCGTAACACTTTATCCTGAATCGTGACGGTCCTCCGTGACCGATTGGTCTAAGGCGCCGTCTCAAGATCACTTATCACTCACCACTTAGATCGTAGGTTTGAAAATTCTAAAAACTTTATGTGAGTAGGAAGGACGATGGTTCTTTTCACTCTGACTCAGCCTTTTTGCGAAAAATTCGTATATCATATTTTGGAAACTGTTTTAGCCAAAAATTGTTATTTTGACGTGTCTTCGTCCATCAATAAAACTGGATATGCCATTTATAACCAGAAATGTGTTGAAAATGGCGTTAATCCTTATACATCCATATTCCCATGATTTAATTTATTACAAAGGTATACAGAAAATAAAAAATAATTCTTTACAATACCAAAATTACAAAAACAAGAGTCTGATTTTGCTTAAACTTACATAACCAATATCTCATCCCCCTTCCTACGTGGCCTGGTTTGTTAAACTGATCCTGTTAGTATAATTAATATATCAATAAGACATCAACTACTCGAATGTAACTAAACCAATTACAAAACTGAATCAATATCAAAAGTTACTTTTAATAAGCTAACAAATTTGGTAAAACTGAGCGTTATTTTATCGTGAGACGATGTATCAGATAGTAATATAAGATAGTGATACCAATTGGTTGTAACACAGATTAACAAAACGTTATCAAAGAGGGAGCCTTGAGATTGTTTCATTTCCATTAATATTTTGTTATTTTTCTTAATCCTCGCTGCGTACGTCATACATGTATTTTCTAACTTGGCCAATTTAAACATTCGCAGTAAAATTACTCATTTCGTTTTGACTTTATAGACGGTAAATTTGATGCTTATAAATTTCACGGAACGTCTTCAAGCAAAAGCATCCTATTAGCTATATGATCTGTCTTGACATGTTCTGATTTGATACAATTGATAGATGTTTGTAGCGCAGGCTTAATGGCTTATGATTTGTCTAGCACTGGCGATATCAGTTTATTATGTTATGTACACTACTAATCAATAAAATCATGAAGTCTGCCAATTACGCAACAACATACACTGATACTAAAGGAATACTAAACTGTTACGTATTATCATTGAATAAAAATCCATGCTAGATTAATCGTTGGATAATGTGGTACCTATCGTATATTCAGATCTTTAAAAATATGTGTATCAATACGCCATTAATCTTCAAAAAATCAATATTGTATTTAAAACCTACACAGTGATAGCGTGTAGATCATATATGTCCCAAATCAGAAACCGATACTGACAAGGTCGTGATTAAAATAATAAAAGGAAATCGCCGTTGAAAGATCAGTTGTGGTATTTTATTGGGTCTAAACTGTTTTATTTACACGTTATACAATACATATTTACTAAGCATTACTTTTCAAATTCGATTAAGATATATTTGTTTGGTATTTGTATCTCACTGTATTATTTATTGGCAATTCGGATTAAATTGTTCGTCCCGAAGTGATTTTGCAATTTGATACAGCATTGTGAATATTTCTTTCAATATACGTTTTATTTGCTTTATATAATTCATAACAATAACTTATTAAAGCGAGGGAGCGTGGAAACGGGTGTCTCTGGTAACACATAATAAATTGTGAAAGGGAAAATATAACTGCCGCTTGAAAATCAGGTCCATCAACATAACCAGATTTTTAATAGTAACGCGGAAATCGAGTTTTGGTTTAGAATAGACAGTGGTCATTAATTTAAAGGAAAACAAGAATTATTAGTTTAAACTTTTTTCTTCACGAAAATACATGTAATTAAAACAATAGAGTCATTCGTTTTACAAGCTAGAACGTAAATATGGTTTTGATTACTATAACTTGCTAAATAATGTTAAATCAAGGTAATTACCGATTCAGGCGAAAATGACTCAGTGTTCATGAACTCTGCCCATATTTCATACAGAAATCTAAATAACAAATACCTGACAACGGTTGAATATACCGGTATGACAACTTATCAATAATAAAAATACAGTAATTGCTATTTTTTCTGAATATACATGTATGTCCTGGATAAAGTAAAGCTATGACAGTCTATGCTAATGGAAATAGACAAGTTTTGAATGTAAATTATAGTTCAAATGCAAAATATGATTTTTAAAAACTAGAATATGTACAATCAAGAAATATGTTGTCAATATAACTTTTCAAATAGTTATTATATTTATTGTTATTGTTCTATATAAGATAAACTAAAAGACTGTATTTGTAAAATAAAGATGTAAACCTAAACATATATTATATATATCGCAAATAAACTACTTTATAACCATATTGTAAAAGTAGATGATTTAATTCTTTGTTTACGCATTCAAATCCAATGCTAAATTGCCTATGGTGTATCTTGTGACTTTTATTGCACTTTTGATTTCATTGCTTGAGTTTTCTTTCACAAAGATTTCCTTCACACTTCTTTATACGAATTTTCCATTTCGGATCAAATACATTATAAGTATCTAAAACCGAACGTAAACGATACTTCAGTAACATCACGTGAGCAGTGGTTGTCAAATGGTATAGAAAAAAAAATCGATTATTATCCACACCCGTCATTTCTGGAACTAGGTTGCTGACAACAATATTCGTTGTATTTACAAATACTTACATTTGAACATCATTATTAAAAAAAAACTCCATGCAGAATTTGATGATGGTGCACGCCGCGGTTGATTCCTAGCTGATGATCAATTCGAGTTGCTATTGGACACTCTACAAGATAACGTGAAATAATCATGTCAAATTCAATGATACCGTGGTTTGTTTGATCTTTGTTAATTATTGCTATATGGGGAAACACATTCAATAAAATAATCATGCAAGAAAATACAAAGAAAACATACTCTTCATACATAGATATCATTTACACGATTGTTGTAATTGTCACAATATATATACACAGTCAACACTGTGTCTTAAGCTGACAGTCATGGGATGGGGCAAAAGTGGCCTTTTAAGACAGATTGTTACATTATACAAGTCAATTTGATTTGTAGGCATAGTAAATTGGTAATAGAAAATGGTGTTGCTTAAGACAAGTGGCTGCTTTATGGAGGAGGCCGCTTTCATAGGTTTAATGTACATTATGATGTAATTGCTGAACTTATACATATAACACGTTCTGATTCAGATTGACCCTTTTCTGAAAAGGTCAAAACTATTGATATTTGTAACTTCTGTTCTCGCGTATAAAATCGATATTTGCCATTCCAGCTCTTCACTGGCTGAATTCAGCCAAACTTTATATTTAGAAGTCAGTTTGCAACTTCTGCTTTTGAAGGAAACCATTTTGCTTGCTGGCTGAATTCAGTCAGTATTGGGCATCTCACAATACATCATGAAAACTACGGAAAGTATTTTATACATTTCATATCGTTCTTCTGTAAAATATGCTTGGCTGAATTCAGTCAGTAGCATCACATTTATCTGTAAGATAATTTTGTGAGCTCTTTAATTTGATTTTTGTTTCTCAAGCTGCTTTAGTAGGTTAACAAGGGACGGAATGCAGCAAAAATGTACGACGACCTTTTAATATATAAACGAAAATATGAACAAATACTATCCTAGCACAAAATTAGTAGGATACTTTCCCTGTAATATGATAATATAAATCAAACAAAAAATCCAAATGCACGATGCATGGATCAAATAAAGCTGTTTGATTTGAATGAATATAAAGTAGCTTCTAATGAATAGATCATACTGAAACAATATTGGTTACAAATGATATCAACAGATAATATAAATTGATTCGGAGGTTTTTGTTTTGATACTATCTATTTATTTTGATATCAATCTATCTGCTAAAATTAAGAACTAATGCCATAATGACCAGAGTTACTGGTTCGATGGAGTTAAGTGCAAATAGAATATTATTTTAATATATTTGATTTATGCTCATACTCTCAGTTTAAATATCATACACAATAATTAATTAAACTTTGAAGTAGGGGAAAAAATGAAAAAAAAGAATATATCTAAAACAACATATATACACTTGATTGGAACTCAAATAGATTTTTTTCAAAATCACAATAATACCGAGCTTTCCTTGTATGTTAATCCATCTTGTAATGAAACACATTTTGCAAAAATCTTTGTGTCATGTTTCATACATGTACGATACATAGATACCATTTATAAATAAAATAAATAAAAAACTCTTTGTCTCTCCATATATATATATATAAGAAAAGAATGTAAACTGGAAACAACCGATACAAAATATTTATTTTGTCTTATGCTTTAGTATAATACATATCTAAATTATGTGATTAAAAAATTATAACTTCAGAAATATTGTTTTAGATAACACGACACATAAGAAAAAAGGGAGAAAAGAAGAAAAAACAATAGTTTATTTGAATGATAAATGAAATGAAAACATGTTTTACTCTATTACAACATAATCATATATACTTCTTTTGTATTACATCCTGGTCCTCATACACCTATAACATGTTGAATAAATGGACCACCATATTGGTGGTTGAAATTTAAAATGGTACAACGACTTTGGAGGATTGGGTACTTTTAAGTGCAGTCTGCTTTGCAATCAAAATTTATACATGTATAGAATAACAGATTTAAAGAAAGAATGTAATTCTTCAAGGAATAATTTACGAAATAAACAATGTAATATATAACAATTTTATTTCATACTATGGTTAAAAGACATGTTATGCATTACATTCAGATATATTATTTGTACTATTGGATATAACAAAATACAACATAGTTTAAATCGTATTCAAACAGTTCCTTGTCTAAATTACAAACGTTTATAGCCAGGTCATTTGAACAAAATAACTGCAAATGTGAAGAGGGATAAGTATTCATTATGAACTATGTTAAGTGCTTGTTTATATTACATCATCAATTAGGACATTGCTATAATATTATCCAACGCTGATTTAACATTACGTTGGGTACATCACACGAGTCTCAGAGTATTAAAAGTCATATATATTTTGAAATGGACTTGTGAAAAGCGATCGTAAAATCCATTTGGTTCTTTGGAAAAATGAGCTTATGACTAGCATTTAGCTAGCCCAATCCCCTTTATCAATTGTAGAGACGGGATAGACAACGTGTATATACTTCAAAATAACGATTCTCTTTGTAAAATCATTTAATAAAGCCATATTCTATTTAATCTTAATTTTAGTTCTTTTGGTATAACATTTTTATTAGAATAATTAAATGATGCCATTATATCTGGTACATTGCACTTTCCACCTTTTGGTCATTACACCACTACCAGTCAACATATATCCCCTCTCTATTGAATAGCCATTTAAAATTAATCATCTTCTTTTTGGTCTAAGTTACTTCCTCTATCCACTTAACTCCGTCTGTGTCTGTTGGGGGACGCACTGATATCCACATGTCCATATCGACAAAATATGGATATTCTTTCAAAGTAAACTCTGAAAAAAGTAATGTGAATGTTAGGTTAACAGTGGCATAAATGCATAACACTATATGGACGTTTAGTATCATATAACTGTTTCTGTATTATACAAAGCTCAAGTGAGCTATTCAGATCGCATTGTTCTGTCTGTTAACATTTGGTTATGCGCACTCTAGCCCTCGCATTTTAAACTTGCAAAGTTATTATAATTACAGTATCAAGGAAACGTATTGAACTGACTTAATCAAATATTTTATGTCAGAGTTATATAAATACCTTAACTTGTTAAAAAGTATGTGAATATATATAAAATATAATATCTCAGAGAAAAAAAACCACTTTAACAGGCCAAATATGATAAATAATGTTTAGGTTACGAATCACAACAAAATCAAATGCGTTCCCCATCACCTGAACATGTTTCATTTTCATTGTAGTTGTATACCATAAGACCTCGGACAAGGTTTGAACAAGTCAATTCGGAGAGCTATGTATGTATTGTGGCTCTTGATCATAAAATTTTGCTTTATTTGCCTTTGTGTGCAGCATTATTTCATGATACTATGGAGAAAGTTTTGTACTGTTCAAATCGGACGATCAATGGCCGTGTTACGACACTTCAATCATCCTTATTTGTACTATTTGAATTTTGCGAAATACAGTAATCATATATCTATAATGTAATCTTGTTAATGTCTGAAGTAGTATCAGCCTTCTTTAGTATGGTATACTGCACTACAGGTGGGCGATTTATACTCATTGTGACCCTCTTGCAATGATATAATATCAAACTGGGAGGGTAATCATACTCATGGTGCTGTATTTAGTCGGAAATGTATAGTATGAATATTAAGTTCTATTTATGTTGAATTACGTTAAATTTTATTTCAAAGTATTTTCCTGTTTACACAATAAAATTTATTCTTTATTCTCATTAATTTCGTATAAGTAACAAACATGTTTACCTTCACTAGTTTCTTCACAGAGTTGCGTAACTTCTTCTGTTGCATAATTTTCATGGGGAACTATAAATAAATTATGTATAGTGAAACAAAGAGTACAGATATTTTATAAAATTTAAATTTTATTGATTTCATGTAGTTGGTAAAAGTTTTCAAAAATTAAAAAAAAATAGTTTGCACACTATACTGGCTATGCTTATAGTGATGTTGAAAAAGTATTATGTTTTATTAAATCTAAGATAAATATGTTAAAATAATGTATGTATATTATTACTTACTGATTTTACCCCAAAAATGGTATACAGCCGTGTCCGATCATTGTTTGATATCGCAATAAGCTGGTTTTCGTTGGTAGACTCAATCAATATCCATCTAAATAGGCATACTTCAGTCATGACATTAATATTTTTATTGTGCATATTGTTGTTTGCGCCAAGCATTAAAGCTTCGTCTCTTGTCAATTGTGTGTAAATATGGCAAAGGACACTGTTAACAACATAGCTTCAAGCTATTTCCTTTGTTCACCTTATAGCCTGAAGAAGATGGGTTCCATCAACTACAAGAACATTCTTCGCAAACTCTCACCATAAATATATTCCCCACTTGGCTCCCGAATACTATTAATATCAATATGATATTCCCCTACAATGTAAAATGTTTAATACATTTGAAGAGGTTGCCATTAGCAAATATTCTATAACATTATCTGCCATATTGTTGTTCAAGTAGTTTCACTTTCTATTATTCTGTGGATACTATTTATGCACTGACTCATTGAATGTGCTGACTTTCATTTCACCGTTTCATTATATAATATGTTTGGAGGCCTCATTGGCTACCTAACATTTACTCCCTCCCGCCACTGAATGCTTGAACATCCTATTTGCTATCAGCATAGTTCATTTAATTGGCTGGATTGAGTATCTTTACATCAGTTATACTATTAAGGTTTCTCTATCATATACATTTCTGTATGCACAGCATAACACACCCTATTTGTATTTAAGGCAAAAGAACATATAAATAATCGGGTATATTTTATGTTTCAAGAAAGACAAATGTTTACACTTGCCACAGTCGTTATGAATTGTATATTCCATACAACACATGTTTCAACTTATTATTAATCATTATTTATATATATATTGTTTATCAGTCTAATAATTGGACTGATGCAAGTGTATTAATTGCATCAGCGGGGTGGTAGTCTAATTGATATAGTGTTGGCCGCTCACGCCAGAAGTTGTGGGTTCGATCCCCAGCTCGACCCGACGCCTTTCATAAAACAACATTCAGTACTGGTGCTACCCATGAAGTGGACTGGAAAGCGGTTCATATAAGCTCAGAGCTTTCATCGTAATCGAGCTAAAACAAAACATTATATACTAAACTAATTGTATTAACCTTTGAACTTTTTCTGAATCATACAGTTGGATTATTATGCCCGCCCCCCACTACTGGCAATCACATTACATTATTGCATGTCTAAAGTAAAACAACAATATTCAAGATGTCAGTTATGTGTCAATTCAAACTTCCATGGTAGGTTTGTAAAACTGTGCACTTCATTATTGTATTTGAAATTTGTATTTGTATTTATCAATATAGTCTTTTGAAATTAATATGATATATATTCCATATTTTTGTGGAGCGTGTGGTGCAGTGGACGAACTTCAAACCCTGATCGGAGGGTCATAGGTTCGATCCCGCTCACAGGCTACATGTATGTGTAGTGTCGTTAAGGAAGACACTATCTTTACATGTGCTTAGAACTGATTCTGTTACGGACGAATTCGAGCGTGATTTATCTAAGTTGTAAGAACTTGTTTAACAATGAAAGTGAAATCAACAACTAACAACTAGCCCGATTAACAACAACGTATATATTTAACATTCAGTGTGTAACAATTTTTCATCCATAAAGAAATTTATAATATTCTATACCGCTGGAACTGCATTAAACAATTAGTTTGTAGGATTTTCATCCACACACACACACACACACATGAATTAAAATATCAATTTTTGCATATTAAATAAAAAATATGTGAAAAAGTATTCTATTTGCACTTTTAATCATTTACACGCCTATTTCAAAAAATATACCACAATACACTACATTTTTAACATAACACTGTTAAACGGAAGTGTATCAGGATTTTTCAAAATGTAAGAATTGACAAAACAAAAGACTTTTATTCAAAATGCCTAAATGGTTTAATTATATATTCACTAAGTCCGTATTGCCATAACGATATTGATATAAATGGGCCAAAGACAAAGGATTTCCAAATTAGGCCTATGCGCTCAGTTTTTTTTTGGCTAGAATTTCAATGGTTGTTACAATTAAATCACTTGATTCAATTTTTTATGAAATTGGTTACATATTTTAAAAATAATCACCTTTTTTCATAGTATAATCAACATTATACATGATTAGACGACTGAGATACTAAGATAGATGTTTTATCGAAGACCACCAATGTAAATATGACTAGGAAACCAGCTGTTCTTAAAAATAAATAGAAAACAGCGTTTACGTATCGCAGAAATCATAATTCACTCACACACAGCAACCAAAGTGTAAATGGTACTTTCCAAAAAAGATAATTGCTCTGTTAAAACTGATATATTATATGTTCATTAAAGCTCAATTGATTAGTTTTACTGAGGATCCAATAGAAGAAATGAATTATTTTCAAAGTTTATTTCAAAACTGGGTATTTACAGAGCAAAATCTTGAATTGTAAAGCATGATTGGTTATTTATCTGACAACGTTTTGCCTAAAATTCATTAGAAGGCAAGATGAGTTTTATAAGGGGTTAGTCATTATATTTTAGTTGATGAACTTCTGTTCTATTAAAGCGTATCAGAACCAAATTGCTACCTCAAAACCAGCAAATATTTCCAGATACATTGATAAGATGGTGATTATAAGCATCATATAACTATACTCATTATTACAGGCCATCCATGATTTCATATTAATTTAAAAAGGGTTAAAAGAGTATAACCTTTTTTAGAGAGTAGATTTGTTAAAATCGGCTTGACGCTCAGCATTTAGAGGAGAGTTCTAGGTCTCATCGGCCCGGTGTGAGTATAATGTGACTGGGTGGGGTATCATACCATGTGTCTGCGGCATGATACTCCAGTGTGACAGCGCTTAGAATACTGTCACAAGTAGACACCGTCGCGATATGACTGAACATTTTTTGAAAGCGATGCTAAACACCATACAATTGTTAAAATCGGATTGGGTTAGATCATGTCTACAATATCAGAAGTGATAACAAACTAGACATAATTCAAAATCAAGTACATGTATAAATGGCTATTGAACCCCAACCTCATCTTTCAGGGTGAGCAAGTAGACTTGTATGGGCCATTACCTATTACACAATGAAAGTATAGCTATGTATTGATAATGGTTGATATATTAACAGCTCCGTTAGCAAAACAGGATACATTATCAGTTGCTTCAGGGTTCAATCAAATAATTACGAAATATGGTGTTGTTGATACTGTAATATCAGCTATAGGGATATAATTGCATTTGTCGTTTGTGTTACTAATCAGTTCGTGCATTCTACCACAAGTTATTCAAAACACATGTTTTTATTTATTCAAAGTGTATGTTAAGTTCACAAAAGTCCACTAATTTTTTATTAATTCCATTTAACATACACATTATGATATATTATGTTCATAAACATAGTGAAACATAATTTGGTTAGAATTCAAAAGTAATATTTTTCAAAGCACAACAGTGCATTGTGGACTGTGTAAATGCAAACAAAAACCATTTGAACAAATCATATTTGTTGCATTTCACGAATAAACTTACGATAAAAATAGGTTTTTAAGGTAAAGTATATTGTTCATAAAATTTTAGATATTAAACCCATCTACGGGTTGAATAATTAAGAAAATGATATGTTTTCTGAAAATACAATATTAAATTCATGAGGATGACTAGGTACAATATTATGAATATTTCTTACTTTACGTTTTACGACTGTTTTTTATCAAAATTTTTTAGTGAAATGCAACCCTGGTGATTATGTTTATTTATTCGCAGAAAGTACAGGAATGAAGTAAAAATTGATTATTTTGATTTAAATTGGCATGCGTAATAAAGTCTAACTTTTTAATGGGAAATTAATTGGTTAAGTAAGATAGAATCTTAATAAAGTCAAAATTAACTCTGCAGCACTGTGCGAATAATGCAAAAAAAGTGATAGTTTCTGTTTTGTTTAATCTTCTCTTCAAAAACACAGACAGTAAGGATATATAAGTTTCAATTTTCTGAAATGAATGATATAACTATAAATAAGAATAATTATACAATAACATCGATAAAATTGTATGGTAGCTGGCATTCAATGGGATCAGAACTACAATGTATAAAACAAATTTATAATATGTTAAAATTAATTATACGTAAAAATGGATACATAATAGACAAAAAGTTACTACTTGGTGAATAATAAATACTATTAAATTTGTATTATGACAGTAAAGCATGGAGGTGTCATGAAGGTGTCTGAAAAACATACAAAAGAACAAGGAAAATGTATATGGATGGAGTACATGTGTTTGACCGAGAATGGACATCAGAAAAAGACAAAAAGGTATCACTCTCTGTTTGGAACATTAACATAAAACCAAAAACCTATTGCAATTTGATATAATAATCATAGCAATTTTAACAAGAGAAATGTTGTTACCCGTTGTCATCATACAGAATTAACAAAAAAGTATGACTAAGTTGTGTTCAGAGCATGACTATATCTCATTCAAAGTTAGACACACATATTACATATATATATAAAAATGGGACTAACACCAGTAGAACTCCATCAAACATATTGTCGGCAGATTCATTTATATGGAGTTCTGAATGCATTGTTTAACATCCACTGATTCGATTACTTAATAGATCAAGATATTTAGATATTTTTGATTTTGAGTCGGTGAGACAGATATATAATTATAATTATTATTATTAGTAGTAGTTATTCCGGAACATAATTTATAATGATGTCAGCCAATAATAATTTTAAACTGTAGCAATAAAATTACGAGACATATATAAATTATGTTGTAATATATAAAGACTGAGAAGGTCAATACTTTCATTTTCATAATAATATATATTACCAACAATTCCACTGAGAATAAACATTTTGGTTATACATATCTAATTAACCAGCCGGGCCTGATAAGCTCAGTCTGTTACGCGTCTGACTATCAATCCAGGGGTCGTGAGTTCGAATCCCCTGCCCGGCAACAGTCTCCGTGATGATTGATATACGACATTGTGTCTCATTATCATTCGTCTCTCACCATTGTTTCAAGTGGGAAAGTTATCAGTTAATTGCGGAGACGAGGTGTGCTCGAGTACTGGTTTATCCCAGGAAACAGTGGTTAGGTTAACTGATCGTCTGTTAGCCCTCGATGGCATAAAGATGACGCAAAATATTCACTAAATCTATTCAATCTAATTAACCAAGATTATGTAACTAGTATTCTAGAAATTCTTATGTTTTGAGGGCATACTTTAGCAACCCTATATACCAGGGATATATTATTTTTCTTGAGTAATCGCACATACCTCTGAAAAACAACATGAGATATAGCAGCTATGCTTTTCAAAACTATTTGTTTGGTTATGATGTATTTGATGAAATTATTATAGATAATTTGCAAAAATAATGATTACGAACTACAATTTCCATTCGAGAAATTGAATGATGTTTAGTTTACTTGAAGCAAAAACCGATTTATACACAACTCAAATGGCAGTTCTTATCTATCACCGAGCATGATACCAGTAATCACCACATGCTGGGCAATGGTACTTAATCTATACGGCTATTTTGTTCATTTACGACCCCCATTAGATCTTAATTAAACACCTCATTAAAGACCGGAGTAACAGTATAAACGTCAGCAGCAACGAAAAATGGCCTTTCCCACTGATTTTTCTGTATTCGCTTAAATAGTGACGATGTCTTTTTAAATTAAAATTCATACCTAATTTATTTGATTGAAAATGAGCAAAACTGTTGATGAATATATGAGTGTATGTCATGTTGATTTAAAGTTTATAAATAAAAAAAAATATTCTTTGAAAACCTTTTTAAATTTAAATAAAGATATTGCCAGTTTTTATTATAGGATTGTGTGCATTGTGCCGAGTATACATTAAAAAGGCAATTTTCATTATTAATGTAAGAAACATTTTGTTAATTTAGAAATCATTGTGTATCCATTTGCAAAATACACTCCGTCATGTAGCTACTTCTAACTCAATTTGACCAATGAGAACAGAATTATTAGTATGCATTATAATGTTGATTACCAGTATTATAAATAGTGACTGGCCCCAAGGGACTAGTCATCTTATCTCTCATACATCAAAAGTTCTCACAGCTATCAATCCAAACCCCATGTAGAGATAAGAGCAAGCAGACCAGTAGTTTAGCCAACCTTCTGTTTTAAATATGCTGAACGGCCAACCATACCGGTTTTCGATAAAGTGAACTCCGCCCTTCTTACTTTGATAATACATAGCTGTAAATATCTACACACTAGGCATACATACTTACAAAAGTATCAATCAACAATGGAAATATGTAAAAGTATTTAATACATCAGTACCAGGCCCCGGTTTCACAAACATACTTAAGTCTCTTATTTTACTTAAACTCGATAGTGTGCTCAATTTTATACTGAAATTGAGCACACTATTTGAATTTAAGTAAAATAGCAGACTGAAGTATTTTTGAGAAACCGGGCCCAGGGCTTCTAAAATCACCGGGTTTTCGGTTTTTGGACCGATTTCTACCGTTCAAAACCGGGTTTCGTTTCAAAATTGAATAAAAAATCGGTCCAGATATTTTCTATTGGACGTATAAATTACCCCTATCATGCTTTACTAAGCTGTGAAATATGCCTTGTGGCAATAACATTCTATTGTTTTGTCACCCGCTGTGCAAAAGGAGGTAAATTTTGACTAAGCCATTACAGATATGTAAGGGAGTTCAAGGGTGGAATCAGGGCGGGGGGCGCATGCACCCCCTAAAATTTGGCAAGCATAGGTTTTTCTTCTACACATTCACCCTGAACTCAAATAACCATCTTAACGATTTGTGTTTAAACAAATTAAGCACGTATTTGATGTACCTAAAATATGTACAAACTACTTCTAGCATGATGCTTGAGTATATTCTACTGTTGCCCAGTGTTTGGTCGTTTTTTTTTTAAGTTTTTTTCCTTGTCGTTAGATCTATATCAATTCTGGTAATTTTACGCGAAAAAGTTTGTTATAGCTTTTTTTACATGTATATCATCATCTGCAGAAAGTCAAACGCAGAATAAAATGTATGTTTATTTGCATGTCATAACATGTGTAAATGAATTTAAATAGACCAGTCTGCTAAAACATGTATACAATTAAAATATCTACACTGCGTAGACCAAACTTTCCAAAGCACCGAGACAGAAACAACTAAAGTGGTAGACAAACTGAGACAAACAAATAGTCAATACAACACTGAAATCTATGTTAAACTTTCATCTATTTTCATTCAACGTTATATTAAAAAAAAGATTTAGCCAGAAAAACAATATGCCATCGGCCTGCTCCTAACAAGATAGTGATGTGCTATGATTGGTGTCTAATACAAATCTAAGTGGTTCAGTAGCGTAATAGGTAAGGCGTGCGCCTGTCAATCTAGAGGTTAAACGTTCGAGCCTGCTTAGCGATATTTTTTTTTTGTAAATAAAAAAGTTTATAAAAAAAATTCAAGGTATATGTGTTATTATGTTTATCTTTATTTAAAAGAATTAAGTTATAAATGTATATACATTCACTTAAGTATAATTTGCCGCCCTATACCCTCGAACCCTAACATCAATTCCTGGATACGCACATGTGCGCTCCCTCTAAACTGAAATCCTTGATCCGCCCCTGGAGTTTTTCGGAAGAGTCTATCGCTACGTAACAGACCTTCGATGTGTGATTTGCGACCCATATCGGTTCATTAAAACGGTTTTGCTTGCCGTAATGTGTTAAATTGTTTGCTCGTGACGTTTATTTTTTCAAAGTGGTCAAAGCTGAGACTTCGGACCAAAAATGGCTTGCGTCTTTAAAATATTTTATAAAAATGCACAGTATTACTTGTTTGTTTGAGCTTTTTAACAGTGACTTTAATTATGAAATTAATGACATTAATTAGGAAAGTGACCGGGACCGATTTTATTTTGATGTCAGACTGGAATTATTTGCGTTAACCATAACGTTTGGAAAAATAGTTGTTCACAGAGTACATACCGTTGATATATCTTATCCATTAATTTAATATATTTCCTCCATATTACTAACTTTGCAATCCAAAAACATGCTTCAATTTTCCAAAAGAAACGACATAAACACGTCACATTCAAGGACTTGAAATCATGTACGTTTTGCCCGTACAATATATCTTTGATGTTAGCCGACGCACGGTGACGTCACAGTCATCAAAGAGACGACAGCGAACGTGTTGTTTCATTCAGTACATGCAATGAAATTGTGCAGTTTGTTTGTGTTCATTTAAAAAAGGATTTCGTCGATGAGTTTTATATTCCATTTTAAATATCTTCCATTAGATGCAAACGCTTTTTTAATGAATTGATAATATTATGATAGGAGACAGAGTTGAAAGTGGTTGTACGCAATTTTACATATATTCATATATAGTTTAGCGAGAATAATACTGCTATTGACTAGTTTGTCTGTATAAATGACACATTAAATAAAAAGTGATTCTAACAATGCTCAAAGCATTCAGTACTAACATTATAACAATTAAAAGTATTTATGGATCTCTGTGGGGAAAATAGTGTGGCTCCGAAAATCAACCAAAAATAAACCATAATGTATGTCACGGGATTTGAACCCGGATCACATACTCCATAGATATTACCACTGCGTTCGGTAGTATGAATTTAAGTATAGATTTTCGATGATGCCTGGAATATTTTGAATGAGTTGGCTATAATTGAGATCATTATATGCTAAATCATTTATGTGACTCAACGGGTCAGGTCTAATTCAAATGTTGGAGATAAAAGCAAGTTTAAAAACATGTTTTTAAGGTAAACAATGGTATTTTGTACCAGACATTATCCATCCAAATAGCAACCATTTGTGCTAAATTTTACAACTATGCCAGTATTTTATTTAATTAAAAAGGTATCATGTTGTCCTTGTCCTAAATGTATGTCCATTTGATAATTTCATTTTTCAAATCTGCGAGATATCTTATTTAGTTTAGTATGACTCTTTTATTCTTAATCTAAATTATATTATAATATATACATAATAATATGCAAAATAAGCTTGATTCGAAATATATCATGATGTGTTTTGTTATTTAGTACTGCTTGTAGTTAACATGTTAATCTAATGTAAAAGCAGAAATATATCGAAATAAAATAATGTAAATTTTAACAGGATATATAAGTAAAATTTATGCATAGGTCAGTATTAAAAAAATCGTGAAATATTTTATTTTTGTTGTTATTTCAGGTATATTCAGGAAAAAGATGTGGAAGCAAAGAAAGTATCATATCGCCATCGACTTCTGTTGAAGCAAATTGTTTTAACTCTAAGAACAAGAAACGAAATAAATATGTTTGAATAATACCAGAAAATAGTAACTAAGTTCTCAAATGTGTCATCAAACTCAGTTTGACATTTAAAATTGTTTTGCAATTGAATTGTTCATTTTAAATATTTCAACTTATGTCACAAATGTTGCACTTTTTGAAAGTCACTATGTGTTTCATGAATATGATATAGTTTTTCATGTAATAACTAACCGGTGGTCAGATTTCAAATAATTTTGTACAAATGTTCATCAGTACAAGACCCTCTACCCAAATAGCTAAAGTCAACTTGATCCGTTTAAAAACATGGCAGCCAGGGAACAAGGGTTATTTTCTTTATATATGTATTGTATGTGTTATTTTATACAGAGGGAAACAATTTCTTCTCTTCCACTTATGATACAAATTCAAAGTAATGCAATAAGATTGATCCTTGGATTATCGGTCATCTGCTTACATGTTTTATTATCACTCCCATATAACACCTAAAGAATGAAGGTGGCATGTAGCACGAAAATTAAGGACAATGCATGAAATATTGTTCAGCGTCCTCTTTTAAATGCTCATATTATATATATATATATTGAATATAATTTTAATTTGTAGACGAAATATGTCATACTGTAACTATTTCTTAGACGAGCATGAATAATAGATACTTCAAAATAACTTGTTAAATGAAAACATGGTATTTTGGTGCGTTAACACATGATGTATAAGTTGGCGTTTAAATGATGTTATATATTGAGAATTAAGTATATGTTCCGCAATATTGTTTATCATGAAAATGTATGGTATAATTTTTTTTCTAAATAATTGAGTTCTAGCATTTTTCATATGATGAAACTACATGTATTTTTATATTTAACAATCTCCAAATTAATATTAAAGACATGTTTTGATAAACAAAATATCTTATTAAGTTTAAGTGAAGTCATAGTGAAGCCCCCCTCCCCCCCACCCCATTTGCAATCAGCATTGGATGCGTATATTTAAACAATGCCCGCTATTTCATTTTCTTCCATTTACCTTTATAAATATGATTGTGTTATTGCCATCTGGATATTTTATGTAAATAATTTGTTGTTTGAAAGGGCCACTTTTAATGTTGGATAACTTGCGGCCAAAACCCTTTTGCTATTTCATGTAATGACATATTCTAAACAATAAAATATGTTTAAAATAAATTTTATATGTTTGATATAAAAGTACTATTATATTTGTATTATTATTATAAACAATTAAGTCATCCACATAATACTAAAGCATGTGATCAAAATCCTCCTAAGATGGCTCAAAAGAGCTTGCCCTCAGGTTTCTTGAAAATGTTCAAAGAATAACATGGTATATCATATTTTACAAAATACAAACAAAAATGCTACAATAAGGTTTTCGTTAAAATGTGTTTGTCAATTTATTTGTACAGTATACATAATTCAGTTTGTCATAAAAATATAATTCTTAAAAAGTTTTATTTTATATCCCACTTGTGATTCATTTGTTTTGAAAGTGTTCATTTGTGTAGTTTTATCATGAATTTTATGGTTATATTTTTTGTTAATCTAAAAACTGCATTAAAGCTATTTACATTTCACATCCATGTCTAAGACAATTAGCTTTAAACTTGCATAGGTCATCATACTATATACGAAAGGTATTTCAATCATTAATAATGAATCTTAGATTTAACTTAATCCCACCTTTGAGCTGTAATGACCACCCCAGCCACATGGTACCAAATATTTACTCAGGCATAATTATTTAGAGAAGTGTTTTAAAATATCTTTCTCAGAAACTACAAATGACAGGATATAACTACTCGATAGGTAGTACAGTTGTGTAGTCTGATCCCACGATAATATTGAAATGGTTTTGGGTGTCAATCATTAACAAGGAAAAGGCATCTCTAAAACTAGAGATGTTTTAAACCATAATACTGTATATACATGTGTGTGCGTGCGTGCGTTTTCTGTATATTAATATGAAGGATAAACATAATTATGATCACCTAATAGTTTGTTTAAATCATGATTTGGCCTTGTTAAGTGATTCGAACGTATCATAAGCCTACAGAGATTTAACCATAAAACCCTTTTTTATTCTGATGTTTGTTTTTATACATTTCACATTCTTGTTTCATATTTGGATTAAATAATCACTTCCCATTAGTACAGCTTATATTTATTAGATACTATTTATTTGCATTTAAACCAAACAGCTATATTTCGTTAGAGCCAAATTTGGCGACATTGGATTTTTGTATAATGTATATTAGCATATTACAGGCTAAGTATCTTATTAAAACTGGCAAAATACATTATCAAATAATAAAAAGATGGATTATAAAAAATTTTGTTCTAGTATATCATTTGTTCATATTTCATTTTATATATTAAACGTTCATAAAACTTAAAGAGCGCTAACAAAATTGTCTGATAACCAAATTTGATCCTACTGACTGAATTCAGCCAAGTAATTTTACAGAAGAACGATATGGAATGTATAAAAGACGTTCCGTAGTTTTCGTGTTGTATTGTGAGATGCCTAATACTGACTGAATTCGGCCAGCAAGCAAAATGGTTTCCTTCAAAAGCAGGTTTGCAAACTGACTTCTAAATGTAAAGTTTGGCTGAATTCAGCCAGTGAAGAGCTGGAATGGCAAATATCGATTTTACATGCAGCATTTGTAATTCGTGTACACTCAACTAAAGTTTGACTGAATTCAGCCAATCACTTCATCAGGATTAACTTTTATTTGATAATGCCCATTTTACTTTTAAATGATACAAGTTCAATTAATTATCCAGCAAAAATATTAAGTGAAACCTATAACCACATGTAATGATAATGACTGAATTCAGCCAGATTGAAAGCATATACTCTACAAATAGGCATGCTGGCTTGAACTTCTTATTGTATTAATATAAAACGACCATGCCGATCATTTAAATGGTACTCAATGAACATCGCGAGAACAGAAGTTACAAATATCAATAGTTTTGACCTTTTCAGAAAAGGGTCAATTTGAATCAGAACGTGTTATATGCAAACATGAATCCAACCACCCAATAAAGGTGCACTAGTACTTTAAATGAATCTTAAAATTATTTTTATGAAAAACAAGGATTGAAATTAATTGATAAAATATATCGTTAAACAGAAAATGACTATGTATATCCAACGGGAGCCGAAATAGAAACATTCAAGGAACACATTCACCACAACTTCACAAATACAATAATTGCAGATATAAATACACAAAAAAGTAATCTAATGGGTTAGCAAAATTGGTTTATATTTATTTCCACAATTGTGTGTCTTTGATACAAATCTAACATGCGGTCATTAAGTCGCAAGGCTGGAGCCAAGAGTGTAATTAAACTTTAAAAAAGCATTTATACATTGTTTTTTCCTTCATTTGCAAAACTTAATATGTTAATATATTAATATAAAAACAATGTTCTAGGCAGTATGCCGACTGTATTCCTCAGTATTGTATAAAACAATAATTAATCTAATCTAAACAATATAGTACAATAAAATATCTGTATTATACAACATACACAACCCATGGTGCCTATTTTCCTCGCAAAAATGTTGATCTTTTTACAGTGTTTTTTCCGTTTTTATTTGCACACGTAAAATACAAAAAGTAAAACACGTTTATACTGACACTGTCCCTGAATTTAATTCAATTAATTCTAATAATGAATCACTTGGAAGCAAAGAACGCATCAAAGAAAATACAAATTTAAAGCAGAACAGGTTGTATTGAGTCAAATTCGAGAATAAAGAAATTACATTTACGTAAGTCTGTATGATGATGTGAATCATTATATCATTGTTCCAACTGCAGGTCATCGTTTGAGAATTTGAAGTATATTTTTGTATAGTAAAACATGATCACTAAGATTTTCTATTGTATTAATATACAAGCTGATTACGTTGTGAAGGAGCTTTGAATTTAGTTGATTAATGACTTGATAAATGTGATTGACTATCACTTATTGTGAGTTCTGGTCTATCGTGCTCATTGGGATAACCTATGTTTTAGAATTTTGATGTCAGTCTTGAAGCTATTGTATCAATGTTTTAGAATTTGAAAGAGCTACGGATATGGTTTATCATGATCACAAAGATTTTCTGTGATAGTATTGTTTCAGAATTTGAATGAGCTTCGGGTTAAATATGATCACTGAAATATGCTATTGTATTGAATGCAATGATACACAGGGTCGTTGGTTCGATACACCCCCAGGGCTTTGTGTAGTCCCCTTGAGCAAGGTACTTTTTCCGCATATGTTTAGTATCGGTTCTACGTATGAATACCTCGAGCGTGATTTGTTGTCATAACTTTGTACAAGTTGTCAAAATTGGTTTCAAAATCGAAGTAAAATAGGTAAGATTTAAATGAATATAATGTTATAAAAGCTTTAGCATTTGAAATAACTTCGAATCTAATAAAACACAACCACTGGGCTTTTAAATTGTAATTCAGTTAGGTCTACCATTATCCTTGACTTCTGCTATCATTTCAATGCTATAGAGCTTAAAATTAGTTTCAGGTCTGGTTGACCATGATCGCTGAGTTTAATATTAATGTATTACTGTTTTTATAGTATGGAGGAATAATGAAAGCTTCGTTTCTATTATCATCTTGACCTGGTGGTCTGGAACTATCGGAAAATGCCAAATTGTTGTACTTGCCATTTGAGGGGAAATTTTATCTCTATCAATGATGAATAGGCAAATTTGATAGGAAATAATGTCCATGATTGTGAATGTGTAAATGTATGTGTGTGTTTTTCGTTATTGTTGTTTTTATTTGTTCAGTTTCCTTGTACAATTCATAAGTATGCTACAATGTGCCTTTAGCATCAGAGTATATCGATTACATAACGTGGACTCTATCTGCACACACGACAGTTATTGTCTATATTATAAAGATTCGCTCTCGGATGGAGTAGAAATTGAGAAAAAATCAGTTTGACACCAGTATTTGGATATAGCTTGATAAAAACGTCTATCATTTGAAGGAAAGATGTACAATATATATGATGTTGATTTATTCAAAGTGTTAGAAAATGATATTGACTTATTTGGTGCTGAGGAACGGTCTATGTACCAGGGAACTTTAACAGTAGAGTTGGAGTAAAACATGATTTTATTATATATGACCGTGTTGATAATGATTTTGATGATGATGATTATGTTCCAGATGTATCCCTCAATACGTCTCACACCACTATTACATTTCCCATAGGGCTCCATTGTAACATTTATGTCCATAACTGAGTGAAAAATTAAATTTTGCAGCATGTGTCTGGGCTTAAATTCTTCACTGGTTCAAGATATGCAATTATAAAGGAAAAAAAGTATATCTTGACCAGGTTTTATTTTTAATTCAATGCTTTTGCGAGACCTATCAATTTCCAGAGCAATAATATGTCAACTATTCGCCCTAGATGCGGTTCGAATCAACAATTCTGAAATGACACAGAATTGTCCAGAAAGCTGGTATCAGCATCAAATTTGCAGTGGTGATTTCTAAAAAGCGGACCATTTAACTCATGCTAGCAAAAAACAAACCATTGCAGTACAAAGCCTTGAAAAGAGAAGAAAAAGAGAACTAAAGTACTCAAGGGAGATAATAGTGGTGTGAGTCCGATAGGGCCTCCCTTGATAGTACTATCAATTGTTATGGTAAAGTTACTCGACCTATGTAAACAATCTAGCATGCGCATAGTAAACGGACGAATAGGATATTTGTAAATACACGTTTGTATCACAACACGACTCGTCAGTTATCGACTATCTAATTATAACGGAATGTAATTTCAAACATCATCGTGACTTTACAGTAGAATCTTTAAATGAATATAGCGACCATACACCGCTAAGTATTTCTTTTTGCTGTAATGTAATGATGTCCATACCGGCCACAAACAGTGAGATCAAGGTCAGATGGAATGCTGTTCTGAAAGATCACTTTCGTAATGGGCTTATCGCTAAATTACCGGAGTTAAATAGTTTAACAAATAGTATTGATTTAACACACAGAGATCAGCAATAAATGATGTAGTACACGGTTTTACGGTTATCAGCCGATAAGTTGTGGATCCGCTTTTGACCAAACAGTACGTTAAAGGGAGTGATGTGTGTTTTTCTCACACTTCAGTTATTAAAGATAAAGAATGGTTTAAATGGATTGTCGAGCGACGAAACAGCAATATTTAGAGTCATAATATGTTTTTAATCGCTGTAAAACAAATGTAAATAGGGACATTCTATGTAAAATACAAACGTGAATACAAGTATACAGTTCGCAAAAAGAAAAGAATCATTGAGGAAATTGAAAATCTTAGACATTGTAACCCAAAGCAATTTTGGATATACTTACAAAAAAGAAGAAAAAAAACACTGATATAGATTTGCACGAATCTCAGGAATGTTGTCAGAACTAAGGAACTGACATTTATCAATGTACAAATAAAGAGGCAGAAGCATTTTGTGAACAAAATAATTGTAATGATATTTATTGCGCATTTCAGGAGTTAGCCATGCTTTTTAAATACGAGGAATTTTAAATGCTACAAAGGGGCTAAGAAGGGAAAATCGAATGTTAATGACCTACTAATAAATCAGTATTTTTTTAGAAAGCATCGACATCCTCGGCGCACATATATGTGATATTTTAACTCGTTATTGATGTCAGGAGATTTTCCGGGAAAGTGGACGGAAGGTAATATAATACAGCTACACAAAAAAGGTGATACAAAAAAAGTGAATAATTATCGACGTATAACGTATAGTTAGTAACTTGTCAAAATTATTGACGACTATTTTGAATAAAATAATTATAGAATTTTACAACGCTAATAACAGAATTTCTGATGCACAGTTTGGCTTTCGTAAAGGTCATTCAATCATGAATGTATTATATGTTTTAAATTCTATTGTTACAAAATAGTTGAATGAAAATAAACGTTTATACGTAGCGCACGCAGATCTAAAGAAATTTTTCGACAGTATATATAGAAATGCGTTACAAATCCGACATCCAAGGAAAGCTTTTGCGCATAATACGCAACATGTATTAAATCCCGTTAGATGTTTCAATGTTAAATCCCGTGTTAAGAGTTGCAATTGTTATACAGATTATTTTGAATACGCAATGGGCTTGAGGCAATATTATTTTCCATTTTCATAGAAGATTTAGAGCCTTATTTACAATATGATATTAATTCGTGTATAGAAACAGATGACATTGACTTATATCATTATGATTTGAAGATGATGTGGTTAGTTTAGGTAAATCACCAGAAGATTTACAATCGAAGTTAGATATTGTATTCAATTATTGTCCGAAATGGTGATTTGAGGTAAATGTCGACAAAACAAAAACTATGGTGTTCAGGAAATGAGGTGGATTATTATGGAATGAAGAGTGGAATTACAATCGTCATCAATTGGACTCGGTGAATGATTTTAATCATTGGGGAATTATTTTTAACTACACGGGTAATTTTGCATTAAACCAAGAGCATCTAATGGGGAAGTCATTAAAAGCTCTAAATATTTTATTGCCAAAGTGCAAGGATTTTAATTCAAAACCGAAAACAAAATGTCAGTTATCTGATGCATTTGTCGGATCTGTTTTGTGTTATGCAGTAGAAATATGGGGATTCAGTAAATCTATAGAACGTATACATTCAAAATGTAAGATCGAATACTTGTACTAATGGTGTTTATGGATATATGAATATGTGTTTGAGGATAGTTACCATGTAGATCCATAAACATCTCTATATATTTTCAAAAACCAGTAATTGATTGTATCAAACAAGATTGGTATAGCTCAATAGAAAGAAACATTGTGCCTGAAAATTACAAACATTTTAAAATTGATTTATTTGTATGAACACTATCTTGATTCATTATCAATTAGTTTGAGAGATTTTATTTCGATCATAAGGTTAGCTTCACATTCTCTGAGGATACAAGCAGGTCGGTTGGCAAGAAACAGAATACCGAGAAATGAAATATACTGCGTATGTTGTAATGCTTCTGACATAGAAGATGAAAACCACTTTATATGTCCATGTTTTAATGATCTTAGAAAATGCTTTATAAAACGATACTTTTTCCAAAGACCTTCTATGTTTAAATTTATTGAATGAATGAAAAATACAAATAAAACTATATTAATTAATCTAGCTAGATACATTAAAAATGCTCTATAACAAATAATTAATATTTTAAACAATAACGCTACATCACTATGGGTTCATCTTTTCTAGGATTAACATTGTAAATTTGTTTGTATACTATGATGATGTATTACATACAAGTTTAAATAAAGATCTGTTCTGTTCTGTTCGTAACAGGGGTTATCGTGAGGGGGGATGTCAATTGCTCTGTGTTTATGTGTTCTAATTATTGGTAAATGCTATGCAGTTTCTTTGTTACAAAATTATACATAAGATCAATTTGTGGGGATTTGAGTTTGTTGTCGAAGCTCCAATCTTAATCAATAAAAAATAATCCCTAGCGCGAAATTAAATAATTTCACAGTACTTTAGGCCAATTTAAAAACATTAGATTTTATTAGATGGTGGAAAAAAACATTACGATATCAAACTAGCCTAATGATGTTCCTCAAAAGATATAAATTCAAAACAATTTAGTTACCCTGCTGCATTTCCTCCTCAGATGTATTTAGACACGAAATCACAATTACGTCTGACGTTTATTTCAAATAACAACTATAACAATTCCGCAGTTATATTGCTGTCAGTTTGACAGAAATAAAACTGCGGAACTACTTAACTTAAAATAGCAATACAGTAGCATGAACTTTATACCAGTCACGTTAATAGCAAAGAGTGAATGTTAACGATCCCCGTCTCTACAACAGCAAACACGCAACGTGCGCTTGCAGTTAAATGATTTGTTTAATTTTGTACCTAGTTTAAAACGCAAAAGATATGTCATCATCCGCCTGATTCGAGAGAAATACTTGGTAATATATATAAGCAATTTCTTTCCTATATGGTTGTTTTTTTTATCAGATAAGTAAAGATCATTACGAAACTTTAAATATAATGAATTAATCGACAATTTAGTTAAGATATAGGACGATAAGAATAAAGTAATATAGTAGCAGTAGTAATAGAACTAGAAGAAGTACGATATTAAATATATATGAATCCACTGTATTTATATGATCAAACGGGTTTATAAATCTGTCTTTTATATAGCAAGTGAGTAAACATGAATCCTTAAATGGATCCTACTCATATAAAGCTATCAGTTCATGAACGTAAATTTGTCCACCCTGTCCAGATGTGTTGCATGTAATTCCATAGTATATAAGTCATGGTCGACACAAATTTATTTGTTTGGCAGACGCCTATGGTTTGCATTGTAGCTAGGCACACTGTACATTTATGTCTTGGTTATTTATAAATAATGAATGATCTATGCGTTTATAATTAATGAATTTAAAATTTCTTAAGTTTGATGAACATCGGTGTTGTCTCAATTACAAAGAGTAATTGATTAAAAATATGATGTTGAGTTGTTGACATCCTGACTTTAAAGGTCTACAGTTCACATTCCCGTGAGTCAATACTACAGACTAATATGACAGCACATCTTCGGAGAATCTTTGTAGATTTTCTTTTCTATCGATATGTCAGCTCCCCTTCTGCTGCAATATATCTGATTATAACTGATTGTCAAATCTCACTTTACCAATATCTAATAATTGGTCACAATAACATTACGGTCAGAAACAGATACATGTGACTAAACAAAACCGATGAACTAAAGAAAATATATCTTATGTGTACGTTTGTAATGTGTCGATGGAAATATATCGGCATTTCATGCCTCTGTAAATCACGAGTTAAAAACTTGGCGGTTTGTAGACAATTGTTTATGATTCACATGGCTACCTATAGTGTGCCACTTGTCGCAGATTTTTTTTACTTTGTTAAAGAAGGATATTCCAGCTGCGTCTGTCGCCAAATACAAAGAATAATGACAAGAATGCCTTCAATGATACTTTAAAATACTTGGATATATTTCAATTGATTAATTCATTGTTCACTTTTAAAAAACAGTAGTCAATAGTTACCCTAGTGAACTCCAGCTGAACAAAGCTATCGTCTCTTATTCAGAAGCTGCCTTTCTTGAATCTCCTTATTAACACCGGTTTTATACATACAAAAATATATGACAAAAATGATGCTGTTGAATCTGATACTGTTAATTTTCTTCATTGATGCAAATCAGTTGTCGAGTATAATAAGAGTATCCTTATTGTTTCTAAACCTGTAAAACCAGTTACCATTATCACAAATTACGTCAGGCATTTTCTGAAGTTTACTACCACAATGTTCCTCTCGGTCTTAATTGCAACGGGGATTTAAAAAAAAAACGTTTGCATTATGTTTTGTCTTTATCTGACATTTATGATGCTATTATTTTTCAGAGTCGTAAAATCATTGGTGTCTGTCAATTTAAAAACTTATTTAGAGGTTATTGTCCTTTGAAACAAACGTACTTAATGGCTGATGGTTAACGGCTTTATTTTAGGCCATCAAGTTTTCATCTAGATCTTTAATAGGGCGACGACCAGAATTAGTGAGGAATCAACGGTAATGGATTCCTCCTAAAACTGGAAACATTACATCAGGTTCTCAGTAGCCATTTTCTGACACTGATTTTCCAAGACGGTGACCCCTGTTGACGGATGTGACCTTTTAATGTTTATTTTTGTCTATTATTGTTCTGTTTTGCTACTGTCCAGTCTTTAGCGGTAATGCTGTTGACATTTCAATAATGTATGTATGCATAACTATAACAATTATATATGTAAGTTGCTTGTGTAGTTGAGGTGGGTGTGTCGTTTCTATTATGCGTATTCTGTTCAAAAAATATTTTCTGATCGTTTATTTTTAGCATTCCATCAGTTGAGTTAAACATTTAAACCCATGGTCGCTAACTGTCAATCATTTAGATTCATTATTGAATTGTATTTGTATAATATCAGTTGTAGGCTGTAAATTAGAATCATTTACGTACTTATCAGTGTTGGTGAAATATATTCTATTCTCCTTGATAATGTTCGATTGGTTACATTGTATCCTTTATTTCCTTTACCACCGAATAGTTAGTGTATGGTTACGTCATCCGTCTTTTCTTGCACATCGAATGTGTTAGGGTGCGTATTAGCACAAGATTGCTTTTAAGCCCCCGGCAAACCGTAAAAAGATCAGACAAAGATAAACTGGCATTGACACGCGGGGTATATGACTGAGGGTCGGTACTTGGTGTACATCAATCATCCGACAAACTGCATCAAGTTAATATAGAATAAAGTCTAATTGTATTGTCACACGAGATATTTTATTTGGTTGTTAATCAATACATTGCGTGTTGTTTTGTTGTTTTTTTTGTTTGTTTTTTTTGTTTGTTTTTTTTTTGTGATGAATAGCTTTTATTCCATGTAAGACATTATACAATGTTATACAAAAGCTCTTCATGTATCAAGACAAATTATATAATTTTGAAACTTTACTCATTACAAAATCAAATTCTCTTACATCAGTCCACGATATCACACATTTAATATGTTTTAAATCAGGTTAACGTTTTATGTTTCAGCTTATTTGAATACAAGCTGGTAAGGCAATGTTTTTGTGTGTTTGTTGTAGAAATGAAACATACTAACCTTAATAACGTTCTTTGACACAGCTGTATGTTAATCACTAGCGTCATTGTACTTTGAGGACAGTTATATATATATATATATATATATATATATATATATTCACAAATAATTATCTCCATATTTATATCATACATTGTGAATGAGAATCTGAAAAGATAAAAAAAAAACGTAAATTACGTTGTTGTGAATTTAATTACCTTTCTTTATGAAATTAAAAAAATATAAATTCACTGTATCTCTATGATCCAACGGGTTTATAAATATGTTCTTTATATAGCATGTGAGTAGTCATGAATCCTTAACTGGATCCTACTCATATAAAGCCATCAGTACATGTATGTAAATTGTCCGTCCAATCCAGATGTGTTGCATGTAAATTTATAGTAAATAAGTCATTGTCGACACCAAATGTATTGGTTTGGCAGAGATCTTGTGTCTATGGTTTGCATTGTAGCTAGGCGCGCTCACCGTAATCTGGTCTTTACATTTATGTCTTGGTTATTCACAAATAATTATCTCTGAAGCTGTAGTAATATACGATGCTATCTTGTACCGGGGGATTTGGTATATATTGTCAACCTTTGCTGTTAGTTGTTCTTTTTTTGTGAAGCTTGATGGCTACTCATAGTACTCTGTACAATAAGCTCGACATTAATACATGTATGCTGTACATAGAATCAAATAAAAATATATCCTCAGACTGTATGATTTCCGCAATGTGAATATTGGATTAAAGAAAATGTTGGCACGTAACATGACAACAAATGAATTTCGAAATCTTGCATTAACATGTATTTTTCATTCAATAATCAATCATATCAATCATGCATTATTCATTAATTTGTTACGTTCAATAATTCTACAATCATTTATTTATTGTTTGTTCGTTCGTTCATTCATCCATTCATTCATTCGTGCTTGAAACATTTAGAATATTAATGATATTGATATACTGATCCCATGGACGTGCAGAACGCATCCACGAAAAAAGCAGACTCGGTTTTTATGAGTTTATGAGAGGCTTTATTAAATGTGACTCTCCCTTCATTTAATTCTGTAATTCAATCAAATATTTCTCAAATATAATCTCTTAATGTACACCGACTGTTTGATTCATACAGGAGGATGTGTCTGTTTTAAATAAGGTAGTTTGTATATGTACCAGAGACATATCTCAAGAATATTTGCTCACAATAATCACGTATTTATTTACATTTTTACATAAAAACTGAGGAATGCAATAAATGGTCTCTGACTGCTTTTTCCCGAATCCATTACACTTTAACCTTCTCAGGTTCTGTATACAGTTTTGATTGAAATTCAATGGGAAAAAGAGATAAATTACTCGCATGAGGTGGATATGGGAATATTGCCACGGCATTTTGATCGGAATACTTTCCAGGACTCATGCACACTTTTCTATATTGACATTATAGTTTATATATTGAATATAGTATATATAATGCATTTCCACTCTGCCAGTCTAACTCCTCCTTCACGTTTGATGTAATTCAATTGATTTGGGGGATAACTTGAGATTGTGTATTCGCGGCTTTTGATGTTATCGGTTTTTCCCAGAACTTATGCCCTTTCAGATCTGACTATTAAGTGGTGATTGAGAGATGACCTAAATTCAATGATGTTGCTTAAGTTTGAGGAACATGTACTGTGACTGTGTAATACTCGTACCAGTTATCTATTCCACCATGGTATCATACGATCGTTGTGACTAGAAAGGAATGTCCATGGTTATCATCAAAACAAAAAGAGCATCAAAGAACAAAAATTCAAAGTGTTTATCAATCAGTTATATAAAACAAATTTGGGTATAAAACCAGGAACACGAAATATATCAATCTCTCGTTTTATTATTAAAACATCTCTGTTACGTGTACATTCTAAATCAGACAAACGTGCAATTCGTGAGACATGAGACAATTTATTGTCAATATACTATACAACACCTGGGTTACATCATATCGAAGTATATTATAAGAACTGCTATATGCCTTTCTGATCAAAAGCTAGGCATATTCGCAAATTACATGTTCCAGGGAACTAACGGTCCTTCTGTTTTAGCTGTAGCATGTTAAATTATGAACATTTTACGACAGATCGCTGTTCGACATTTCGTAGATAAAAAGACACACGAATATTTTTTTATAATAAACAGTGCGGCTTTAGAAATAATATGATATACTGGCGTATGTAAAATTTATATTACATTATATATCTATAACAAGTTTCTTTAGTGTATCTATATGTTTCAACATTCCCAAAATGGCATATTGAGATATGTTTCATGGTCATTGCCTTTTGTAACTCTACGATAGAAATAACGCATTGACATGTACCTGCGTAACTTCATTTGTATTTTACGTCAGGGCATATGTACGCCATATTATATTCCGCCGGTTTAAGCCATTTTGAAACAGGCGTGTTAAGAAACTGGCTAAATTATCTCACTGTCCCTGTATTAAGAGTATAAAAATCTAAGTATAACATTATACTACAGACAAATTATTTAATTAAATGTAAAATAAAACACTTAATTATTGGTAAAAGAGGATAATATTGCATCAAAGTGTGTTTCTTTAAATGTATTTCCCCGTAAGCTATTGTACTTACTTCAACGATACCAAATACCATCAGTGCAGTCATCACAATCACATGTGCAACGCCAAAAGGTTTATTTTTATGAAAGTGAATGCATTAATTCGATGCTACTCACGCCTACTCTATTTTTTTCAGATTTCAGCAGCTAAATGAGCGAGAAAATAACCCAATTACATGAGAATACCCACAAAATGTATGCACATACGTTGTTTATGACATAAAACTTCAGACAAATAACATCTACGACATACCAAAGAAGTTAAATTCATTTTCAAAAAAATATTTACACGCGAAATTTCAAGTACGAAACATTGATAATTATTGCACTGGCTACTTTTCATAACGAGGTTAACCTTTTAGTGTTGTGCATGATGTTGAGTATGATTAAATTCAAGTTAAATACTGTTGCTATAAATGCTTGCAGGGGACATGAAAAATTAAAGAAATTCATAAAATTTTGAAGCTGTCATAGAATTATAAAATCCCGTCTAATTAGACAATACATGTGAACAACAGGCGTATTCAAAGTACATGACCGATAAATAACATAAACTAATAAGTATATAGGATACCCATGATAAGTGCAATACATACATACATACATACATACATACATACATACATACATACATACATACATACATACATACATACATACATACATACATACATACATACAAAAGAAGTGACATTATGGGGCATCGCCTTGGCATGGCCAATAGCACAATACTTATCTTGGGAGCTTAAACCTTTTTTTACTGGTGCGCCAAACCTGACCCGTTCTGAGCTAAAACCTTATTTATCGGTGCGCCAAACCCCACCCGTTCTGAGCTTAAAACTGATTTACGGGAGCGCAAAACCACAACCGTTTACGCCAAACCCCACCCGTCCTGAACTTAAAACTGATTTACGGGTGCGCCGACCCCACCCTTTCTGAGCTTAAATCTGATTTACGGGTGCGCCAAACCTCACCCGTTCTGAGCTTAAAACTGATTTACGGGTGCGCCAAACCTCACCCGTTCTGAGCTTAAACCTGATTTACCGGTGCGCCAAACCCCACCCGTCCTGAGCTTAAAACTGATTTACGGGTGCGCCCAAACTACACCCGTTCTGAGCTTAAAACTGATTTAAGGGTGCGCCAAACCTCACCCGTTCTGAGCTTAAAACTGATTTAAGGGTGCGCCAAACCTCACCCGTTCTGAGCTTAAAACTGATTTACGGGTGCGCCAAACCTCACCCGTTTAGTCAATCCCGACTACAAATACATCTGATATTGATATTCAAAATGATACATATACTTATACTATTGCTTAGCTATCTACAAATGCGATTCTATTTTAATATCTAATAGTTGCGTTTACTTGTTGGACTTGTGTGCTGCTAAATGCAAAATGTCCATATCAAATGATTATTTTGAAAATATAGGGCACGAATGATCCGATTAAATGGTTAAATAATATATTATTAAATACTATGTGTTCAATTATTTTCATTAAATGTTTTGAGACACAATGATTTTATCATATGTCCATGTTTGTATCAGCGTAATCGTTATTTGACATTTTTAACATGATTATAATTATTCAATGATGTTTTAACAATGTATTCCGGAAGCGCCCGGATGTTTAAAAAATACTATATATTAAATAAAGTTGATTCATTTTTTAACGTGAGTCGTGTTTTGGTGTCGACATCTGAACTTTGAAATGTAAACTGTGCATAGTCCCATGAGAAAAGGCTACAGACAGATTTGACAGCATATCTACAGAGAATCTTTCCGTGTTGCTTGTTCTGTCGTTACGTCAGTTTGGTTTACACTAATTTATTTTAGATCGAATGCACTAAAGAGCTTCTGTGAAATGCTGTCGTGTCAGCTTTCTAGGTTAAACCAGTGCTGAGTGTTGATTTTCTAAGAGGCATCGTCTCGAGAAGGGGATCGAAACCGCAACCCTCTGGCGTAAGCTGTCAGCACTTTAACCACTATATTGCCACCATGGTTACATTAGTTCGCGTCCTGCAGGAATTTATCTGCTTATTAGTATATTCAGTATATCTAAATGCATTGCTTCATCTACGTGTCTAGCTCCATATAATGTACTTTAAAAGTAATCTTATTACTTGGTGACCTACTGAAAAACATGATACTAAACCATTAAAGAAGTAAACTCAATGCAATGAAATGTGTCACCGTAGGATAAAGTAAGGATAGGCGCCCATGAGCCAAGCTCACGTTTTAAAGTCTCATTATATTTATTCGTATGTATGTATTATGTTGATTCTTGTGTAGTGAATGTTTCCTTTGAATGCAACACGTTCAGTTTAAAATATATTTTCTTTGTTTTGAGTGCATCACTCCGTCCGCGAACATTCAATGCACACCAAGATAAGCATAACTAAGACATACGATTTATGATAATTATGATGGATATGATACCAAGAACTTTTTTAAAAATATATTTGTGTATTATTCAATTCAATACGCAGGCTGTAAATACGATTCGTTCCCATTACCATCAGCTTAAGTATTATGTTTTTCATTTTAATGATACACATGTTATACATTCACCGGCATCTTTACCCCAATCACATAGAAGCGGTATGATCACCCTAGGGCCGATATAAAATTATATCGCTATGACGTTCATACTCATTTATGACGTAAAGTATAAAATATATTACGTAAATCATATTATTAAACGTCTTAAAGCCACTGTTGTAAAACAGATAACGGTAAAATAAGTCAAAATAGTTATTTAATATGTTTGGTATGCAAGAAAAAGAAGCATTCGTGGCTTTTTCGGTTCGGATAGGATATTCCGTCCCTTGGGAAATGCCGCCTAAACAGTTATCGCTCGAGACGGAATTTTATATCCGAACCTCCAACCCATGTAAGATTCTTATAATATTCCGTCCCGAGGGATAACTGTTTGGGCGGGAAGGAGGCTCTGCCGAGTTATGCGAAAACAGTTATCCCAATGGACGGAATTTCTATATGAACCGAAAAAGCCATGAATGATTCTTGTTCTTGCATACCAAACATATATAAATAAATAATTATTGTAATTAATTTGTCATTATAGATTTTACTACGACCGCTTTTAAGATGTTTAATTATATGATTTACGTCATATATTCTATACGTTACGTCATCTAGATGGTTCTAACGTCACAGCGCAAGAATTTTATCCTGGTCCTAGGGTGAGATAGAAATATATTACCGCGGTAAAAATGCAGATATCCTTATCAGGTCTGCAAGAATCTTATAATCTCCATGAACATAGCAATACAATTTTACTGTAAAACAGCAACAACTTCATCAATTTAACAATTCTTATTATGTGTTCTTCATTTTACACTGATGTTACACATAAATGATTAAGATTTTATATATATTTTAGTTTTCGTTTAATTTTGTTAATCGGCTTGTTCATTTTCATAGCTCTTTTACTCCTGGCATTTAACCCTTCGGCAAACAAAGCTGTATCCAGTTTAATGAAAAAAATAAAATTACACTGTGGCACGAGATGATACGGTAATTGATTGACAGTAAATGTTTGGTTAATTTCAACTACCTGACAAACGATATCAGCGTCAAGGGGGCGTGTTAACGCGCAAGGTAATGGCAGTTTTTAACCATCCGACAATACCACGTTCAAGGAAAAGTTTAAATCTCATTAATTCTGGACATGCACTATTATGTTGACTTTTTTTTCAACCATCCGACAAACAGCACATCGTCTAACGAATTAGGCAAATTCACATTAGTACTCACGAGATACTTGACTTAAAGTAGGTCAAAACAATCACATTATTCCATCATCGCACTAACTTCTAACGTATAAAATGGTTTTGGCGTCAAACTTCTATAAACAAAAGTTAGAATTATCATAATGAAATATATCTTAATAATGCTTTCTGCTATAGTTATCTGGTAGGTTCGATTTCTTGAACCTCCTGGATCTTCCTAGATTTTTATTGCCAAGGAAGTGATTTAAAACACATCAATGTGACAATGTGAGATTTATTAATACTTGAATGTGACAACGATAATGGCGGTTTTCGGAAGCCGTATAAAATGATGCTGTTATTTTGTAACTGAAGATTTAGAAAATTTTATTGTTTTATTTTGTCCAGCTTTTTGCACGGAATCTGTGTAATACGCCCGGTGTTATATTGTATTGCAGAAACTGTATTATACGCTTTAATAATTATAATATTCGTGGTACGACTTCAAAATGCCATTTATCAATTGAGAGCATTTAATCATACGCACAGAGTGGACGGAAAGGAAATTTCCAAAATAATCATCAATACACATACAACAGCAAAGTCAATGCTAGAATGCAATACTACTCAGCGATTGTTGGGCAAAATCCCTCCCGGACAAAACCCTTTTGCTAATGTTCGTTCATTGGAACAAATTCACCCCTGCGAAGTTTACTTTTGGACAAAATTTCCATCACCAAATTTTGCGCAAAAGACAAAATTACCCTATCTCGAACAAGAGCCGTTCTGCTTATTTTGTTCAGGAGGGCACAGCACCTCTTATCCGTATTGTAGTGTGGATACTATTTTTTTTAACATTGTTCAATTTAAGTTTACATATAACTTTTCATGAAATTTGAATCGTTTGCATTCAGTTTTATTTAATATAGATAGTCTGCAAAATTCAACATACACACAATCATTCTGAGTTATTTTTTACACCTATCATTCTTTTCAAAACCTATTACTGTATTCTTGCAACAGATAAACCATTATTAAATCCCCAGACTTCACTTCCGTAATTCAAAATTGATGTAATTAACTTGTCGAAAAAGATCTATTCTGTGCTTCGGCGAATTGAATGTAAATGTGTATAACTATCTAATCATTTCAAAAAGTGTTTTGTGTACCTACCTTGATAGAGTGTTAACAGTTTCAGCAAATGAACCACCAGCTGTAACGACTGTGCCTAAGTAGGTTAATTTATTAACAATTATCAATGACAACTTTTTTACAAGATAAATGACACATTGCCACATATCCTAAAATAAGTGACTTTTGTTTTTGTTATATCAATTTTAAGCTCCAATTCATTACTGTAACAGTATGTGTATGAACAACATTATATATGAACACCAGGAAATGCCATTATTAACTGACAAGCTCATCCGAAAATAGCTTATAATGGCTTTCGCCCCTTTTGCCGATTGTGAGCAAGAGGGTGTTCTTTTCGAGAGAGGGGATTGTGTTTACCTTGTAAATTTGCAGGCAATATTTTGCTCACTTTGTAAAGGAAGGAGTTTTTCTACCTTGCAAGATGCACAGAATAGAGTTTTCTACCTTGCAAACTTCGCAGGAGTGAGTTTTTCTTCCTTGCAAAATTCGCAAGAAGGATTTTGTCTACCTTGCAAAATTCACAGGAGGAATTTTGTTCACTTTTACACAATTGAGCAGGGAAGTTTTGCCCGGGAGAGAGTCCGTTTATTGTCTAAGCACTCAGTTAAAGTCAGGCCAGTGACAGCAGAAAGACATCATAGAAAAAGTATTGTGTGTAATATCGTATCAACTTCTTCCTATTAAACATCACCACATCTTTTCCAATATGCTTTCAATATCTTTGCTTTAATATCAAAGTCAAAAAGAATAAAAGTCGATTTGTTAATAGCACGATAAATTGAGATACACTATCTAAGTTATATAATAAACATGAAAAATTATTCAATATTTCTGTTAGAGAATTCATTTTGTAAGAGTACAATGCATAGAACACATCAGTAAAAATGCAATTGTTTGTTGTTTATTGTTTCGTTTAATTCTCAATGTAGACAATGTATTATATATATACTACACGTGGATTATATCATATTATCAAATGCATCAATTTAGAAATACTCTTTTTAGGGAACATTTTAAGTTTGAACGGTCCGTCTGTTACATTGGATAGATGCTTTAATTATGTGCAGCTTACACTGATGACTAACTAGTCTTGATAATATTCTATGTTTGCTTTTATAAAACATACAAGCAACAAAAACAATCAAGTCTAAATTCTGATGTTAAACGACATCTTCCATTTCTGTTCACAATAGCCAACTCACAATGATATTCCCAAAGTCGCAATGTATCAGCAAATGTAGATCGATCTGTCTAGTTGAATGTTGGATTTGACTGAAGTGGGTTTATCAAATATTGTAATGGTTCTCAATCAAATTACTTAGGACACCACAGTCTGCACATACTATGCTGGAAGCTGAATAGTTTTCTTGCAACTGCTGTGTCGATAACTTCACTGGCGTTCCAGTGTTAGTTTTAAACTCGTGTTCTATACAAGTGCTCTCATTGGATAATTTCCCTTATGAAATGTCGATATGATATCGTATACCCGTTAAGCAATTAATTATTATGCTTTTTGAAATGTTAAACCTTCTTTCATATGTTCAACCCATATCACTTTTTGTGACTAATAGACCAATTGCTGTCATAAAGTGTGTCGCTGAAGGTTTCGCTAAAATAACACAGTATATTTTCTAAGTGGTAACATTGCAGATGTAGAATCTAAGTTCTATCTAAGGCTGAATGCATACAGCACGTTTACTGTAGCTATGGATTGATTGAAGAAAATTCGATTATCATTTACATAACTCATCTCCTGAACTGTGTTAATGACAAGGACATCACTTGATGCAATAAAGTATTCAAACTAAACAGGAACAATGTGCAGAATGTGGTTATGGTCGTCACGATTATCTTACTGACGAGTAATTTATCGTACAACACATATCTCATCAATAAGCTTTGACTAATTTCACACGATTTATTGTCACTTTGAATAATGTTGTGCTAAATATAGTGAATCATACAATTGTAACGAATGTCACGTGATAAACTAAGAGACCAAATATATATATACTAGTCCTGTGATAATAATTCTAAAACAACGAAGAGCATCCAAAGATAGAAGCATAACAGCACAACTTCAAATTGTGCATAAAATGACATAATTAAAGGCAATACAAACATTTGAAACGAGTAATGTAAGGGCTACAACCTTAGGAGCCTTTTCCCGTCATCACATTATAAATCCAACAATTTAAATAAGGTAGTCCAGAAAGGTTATCATTGTACAAAGTGGTAAATGATTGTATCGAAATAATTATATTCACTCCAAAACTGTGATGTCTTAAATGTTGTTTACAAAATAAACCATCGCAAGTCAAAAAAAATAAATTGCCAGACGAAATATTAAGAAAAGCCCAAGTAACACTGTCAGGTATTGAGGGCTATGTATTGCTACGTTTTAAAAACGTAGTAAACGGCAATATACGTAATAAAACATAGTAAAACGTATTAGAAACGGCTATATAGATACGTAATGATGATTGCTGCCGCCACGTTTGTTTTGGAAATGTTCAAAATTAACGTGGTGTTTCGATATACGTAGCCTTATACCTACTAAAACGTAGTAAAACGTATTAAAACGTAGTTAAAACGTAGTAAAACGTATTCAAGGTAGTAGAAACGTAAAAGATACGTACAAGACATACCTGGAAGCACACTACGTACTACTACATATTATCTACGCTTTACTACGTTTTTAGTACGTCTTGCTACGTTTTAAGTATACGTTTCATTACGTTTCAGTAGGTTTTTGGTAGGTATTGCTTGGTATCATTTCGTATAAGAACGTACTACGACGAGTACTTACGTTGTACTACGTTTTACTACGTTTAACTACGTTTTATTACTTTTTTTGGAGATGAATGTTTCAGTCTTGGCTCTCTGATGCCTCTTTTGCCTCCTCTGGTGCCACCCTGACGTCTGGACATCATTGACTTGTAGCAGTTGTAGAAGTTCTAGCAGTTTATCACTCTCTAGGAGTCAGATTGGGATTGTTTTGGTTTGTCACTGCGGACAAGTTATTTTCAAGTTTGCCGACCTCGTAATAATCCCTACTTAGAACGTACTGAATCGTAGTAAAAGGTAGCGAAAAGTAAAACATACTAATTCCTAGTGAAATCGTGACAATGAGCCGCATTGATACCCAGCCTATCACATGTCAGACAGGGAGATACATAGTAAAACCTTGCAAAACGTAGTGCAAACCTATTAGATACCTAGTAAAACCTAATATCCCCCACAAACAGGGCAAAGATTTAGCAAAATATAGTGGTGGTAAACGTAGTTATACCTAGCCGTCAATACCTGACAGTTTGACTGGGACTTTAGACAGATACCTACTTTCCAATTTTTAACTAGAAACACCACTCTTCATCTTATACTCCAAACGTTACACGAGTATTATTTATTGTTGGCATTGTCAATATAAACAAATAGATTTTTTGCCCACATGTACATTCTTACTACATTTCCTTAGTTCCAAATTTCAAAAGAGACGGTATGTTGTTCTACTAACACTCACATGAAATCACGCTGCAAAGCGCACTTTACTTTTAAAGTGTCTGCATCCCAATAATCATCACCTATCAGCTAGTGATAGCTGTAATTATTTCCATAAGACTCGTGATTTTACAGGGAAGACAAACAGTTCAAGAAATTAACTCAAACCATAATAATGGACAACTATCAATACAATTAGCATAGCGTTTTGATACATTTAAAGAAAAGTAAAACGACGTACACCGCATATATGCGATTTTATGGTTTTTGATTGATTGAACATTTTGCGTCATTTTGTTGCCATTGAGGTTTAACAGACAATCAGTTATACTAACCACTGTTTCCTGGGATCCTGAAAGGTTAACCAGTACTCGAGCACATCCCATCTCTGCAAATAACTAATAACTTTCCTACTTGAATTAGCGATAAGAGACGAATGATAATGGGATTCAATGGCGTATATCACGGAGACTATTGCCGAGCGGGGATTCGAACTCACGACCCTTGGATTGATGGTCAGATGCGTAACCGACTGAGCTAATCAGGTCCGGCGATTCTATGGTAAATGGAACGTTCGTTGTTTTGAACGTATCATTGCAGTGTGCATAATTTTATTCAGAAAGTTTAAAAATGGAAAACGGTTCACATTATGTAAGTTTTGTTATCCTGGGGGAAAAATAATCCCATCAGAGAAAAAGTACGGTTTATTTTTTAACGTCCCTCGTACATCTTTATTATAAAAATAACATGTGTTTGGTTTCAAGGCTGACGCCAGTAGAGTAATAAACGGCTGAAAGCATTCAAACTCAATTTGCTGCTTTAAAGACAATTTTGCATTCATTTGCGAATTATTGATGCAGTAAATATTTAAACTGTTGACAAGAAAATAATGTAATAGACAACAGTATGCCGACTGAGCTCCACAAACTTGAAAACGTCAACAAATATTTTATCTAAATAGCTCATTATAATGAAATGAAACGTTATTATACAACATACACAGCACATTACGTGGAAAGCAAACTTCGGCAGACTGTTTTTATGAGATGTCTAATTCATTTGCAAAACGTAGTTGATATTATAGCGCTGTTTGTTACATTTATGTCTTATGAAGACCCACACACACACTTTGCATTGGTATGATTAAATTGACAATGTTTTCTTTGTAAACAAATTTCAAGCTTGTGAAAATAGTACTTTTATTTAATGTACTCTGTATCTGTATAAATAACACGAAGTATTGTAACACTGACATCAAAGCACAACAATATTTTTCTGGTATATTTAGAAATTATCCTGTTGAGTCATGATGCGAGGTCACAATGTTACACGCATGATGACTTTGCAACATCGCATCCTTACATGGTTCAGTAAGTCCGACATACAGTACGTTCACGCATTTAAATGCTGGCTAACCATAAAATTCCGGGTCCCTGTTTTACTAAAAATCTCAAATTTAATGTTTTCCCCAATTAAACTTTTTGAATTCTCACACTTCATTTACATGAATAATGTTATATATAACTTCCTGCAAAATCCTTACTGTGATGGTACGAATAGGTCAATATGTGTATGGAATAAAAATAAGCGGTCGCTATCTTTTTTTCCATTTGGGGTGATATAGTTATATTTGTGTTATACAACATCAGTTTTCAACATCAATAGTTTCTTTTAACATCTATATATTGCCATTTTTTCGTATTAAAACTTATTTACAGCAAATACGTTTTGTATTCAAATGTAACATTGCTTCGTTAATTGTATAACGAATATCTATATTCAATAATTTTATTCCACAACGGTGTGAAATTTGTTACAGTGAATCGAAATAAAAATAATGAATGGACTTTTTGCAATATAGATTATGCAACATAAATGGTCACTGCAGCATTTGAATATAGGCTATCGCATGTACACATGAAAAGAAAAATAATTACATATGAATGGACTATGGATATCATATGAATAATCTTTATAAAACGATTATGATTGCGGGGAAATAAAGTCATTCACGAAATAACCACACAATTTGATACGCTGGTGTGTTTTAAGAAATTTAAGAACACGATAAAAATTTAGACTTTATTCTGATCATATTTCTGTACTGTACATATATATGTTTTAATTTATTCATTTCAGTCCTCCCGGGTAGAGACAGTACTAAGCACATGATGATTTCAGTATATTGCTCAAGGGTACCACATATAACAGTCTGATATTATTGAAGGAACCTACGACCCTCTGATCTTGGATTCGATGCTCTGGCAAAAGATGGGTGATGAGAGTTTTTAACTAAACCTACGGTAGATACGAACAACTATAACATCAATTAATGAAATACCCAGTACCAATGTACAGAATTTAATTTACAAACTGCTCATCTAATACAATTATAAAAGAAATTATTTCAAGTTGGTTTCTAATTACTCTACAAAATGCCCTCGGAATAAAGATAATTTAGTTTGTATAACATAGTTAAAGAAAAAATCGTCATTCAAATTGATGTTATTAGGGAATCACAACGAAAACAGGAGGAGATATATATCACAAGTTAAAAGTGATTTAGGGATTGAGAATCTACCTCGCATGCGGAATGTCGTGGATTCGATCGCCGGTCGGGTCATACCGAAGACTTTAAAAATGGTACAAGAAGCTTCCATGTTCGGCTTCAGCATTTAGATAATAGTTCTTAGTCTCGTCGGCCCGGTTTCGGTAAAATGTGATTGGGTGGAGTTTTATTTAATGTTTCTGCGGCATGGTACTCCAGTTTGGACGCGTTTGGAAAGCTGTCTAAAGTATACAACGTTTGGATATGACATGATGACGCTTAACACAATACAACATCAAACTTAGAAATTAAATGTAAAAGGAACTCATCAGTTATGTATTGTGCACGAGACCAGAAAGCTAGACTAATACTGCTTAATCATACGGATATAGTTTAATAGAAAACATCCAATCAGAGATGTGATTTCGTGACAGTTTGTGATCTTTGACAATTGGAAGATGACAATAATGGATTATATGGTCTGGAGCTAGAGACATTAGTTTTATTGTGATGTATGATACAAGTTCCCAATCAAAAGGACTGTACCAGAGGTGCGTTTCACAAAAGAAACGTTCGACAAAAATCGTCGTAAATTAGCAATTATTTATATATTTTTTAAATTTCATCCAAGTGGAGCAAAGTTGGCTCTTATTGTACAGAAAGTTATATATTTTCTGAAAATAAAATCATTTTAAATGTCGAGCAAAATTTGAATACACAACGGAGACATTTTCAAGTTGACTTACGCCAATTTTTATCAGAAGTTATTTGGTGAAACGCAACCCTGGTTCTCGATTTCATTTATTTGTGTTGTACATAAGTTACCGTTAGCTTTTTGTCAATATTCGGGAACAAGTTGGTTACGTTAGTATATGGACAAAGAATTATAATGTGTTTCCCATCCACCACGCATCGAATAGCAATCCATTACAGAAGTGCGTTTAGCAGGCCTGTATTTTTTTTAAACTAATTTTGAATAATGTTCAGTGATGAGCCTAGCAAAACTAAAATCTTAGTGTGTTTAAATGCCGTATATGTAAGTTACCAATACTTAATCCTGTCCCGGGTCGATTGGAATTATTGATGTCGGGAATATGGTTAATAATAGTATGGCCGTCCATTACCGCAATCTGTAGAACACCTTATTTTCACCAGTATAACAAGGGTTGTAGTCTCCGCTTCAGCGATACACAGTAAGTTGTAAGTTCACTCACCGACGTGAGGTAAGTGACCGTTTAGAATACTTGGTCACCTAATATTTAGTATGTAGTTAAAAGTATATATTTGGTATTTAATCAGGTAGTAGAAATATAGGATTTTCCCCCTTTTAGGAGAACCGTTATAATGAGAGAACCAAAAAGTAAAACATAAATAGTATACCATAAACAAGTTTTATTTACTTAACATCTCTGAACACACTAATGTTATCATTTTGTGTTCATGGTTACCACTTGATAACAACTGTTTACACCGACCTAATATTTATTAAGTGCATTCTAACCTTTCTATCGCTAGATTCATGCTACTAAACAGTACAGAGAAAACATTCTAGCAGAGATGTGATTTCGTGACATTCTGTGATCGGAATCGAAAGCCGACCATAACGTATGCTTAATGGATTATATTTGTCTGGCGTTTGGATTTACTAGTTTTATTGTGCGATGTATATTACATATTCCCAATCAGCAAGATTGGGTCAGGTTTTGAACTACATTTATTAGTGTTGAACATACGTTACCTTTACCTTTCTCCAATATTCTTGAACAAAGAGGTTACTTCCTTACGTGTTTTATGTTATACAAGGAATCCCCAAATGGGAAAAGGGTTACACACGTGAAATAATGGAAGTTTCTGATCTACACTCTAGCTTGCTTAAGCATTTTAACATATCAAGTGAACAACATAGCCTTTCAATGGGGGTTAGTTAAGTATATGGACACTAAATTTTAATGTGTTTCCTTTCCACCACGCATTGATTAGCAATTAATCACAAACGGATAGGTCAGTGATTCGTAATATTGTTTTTTGAAAAATAAATTAAGCGTTTACTACACTATATAATATTTAGCTTTTACATTACTTTTACTGTTCTCTAGTTATGGTTTTCAACAAGAAGTTGTTCTAGTTAACGTATTTTATGTTATACAAGGGACCCAAAAATGTGATAACGGTCCCAATGGTGAGATAATGAGAAGTGCCCGATCTAAGTTCTCGATAGATTAAGCATTACAATAAACTGTCAAAAGATATGCGGTTTCACTGTTCTGGGGATTGAGATCGTTTCATATTTGAAGGAATAGTTTTATGACCAAAATATGATTTTACATTTTTGACGTGTTTCATGGTATATGTGACCATCGTCACGTTTACCTTTATATCAACTAGGATATATAAATTAATACATAGATATATAGAAAGAGATAATTATTTGTGAACAACTAGACGTTAATGTACCGACAGGACTACGGCGAGCGCGCTTAGCTACAACGTAAACTATAGACACAAGTTCAAGGAACCTACCAATCCAATAAAATTGGTATCAATTGTAGCATTAAAAGGAAAGCGTGTTTTAGTGTCACTTCTTTCTTCACTTTATGATTATGGTCAGTTACCAAACAGTGTATTCTTTTAATTGTTTGATACAAAAATTGTACCTATATTGTTGTATGGGTGTGAAATATGGGGATCTCAAGAACGTGAAAACATTGAACTTATTCATAGGTATGCATGCAAACGTTACATGTGTTTAAATGTTAAAACTATCAATGCAGGAGTTCTTGGTGATTGTCGAAGGTACCCTTTATAGATTGAATCGTCAAAACGTTTTATTAATTATTGGCTTAAAATTTTAAAGATGCCAAATTATAGATATGTTAAAAAAGTGTTATTATATGCTTAAAATATTAGACAAAAATGGGAGAAACAATTGAGTCAGTAATATTAGGAAACTCCATTTTACATATGGATTTGGTTACATTTGGTCAAATCAATGTGTACATAGCGAGAAAACATTTTAGCAACCTTTCTTAGACGTCTCCAAGATCAATACTTACAACAAATGGAGAGATTCAGTCAATAACTCTTCTAAGTTGAGCTTTTAAACATCATAATATTGATATGGACCTCCGAACCTGTAAACTGTGCAAAACCAACGCTATTGAGGACGAGTTTCATTTTTACTATGATGTCCTTCTAACTCTATGTTGATAACTCAATATATTCCAACAAAATATTCTAACAACCCTACTGTACATAAATTTAATATGATTATATCTTCAAAAAACGATAAACTTATTCAAGCAGTCGCCTGTTATATATATTATGCTTTTTTAAATAACTAAAACAATTGTGTATAACATTAAATATGCCATTTTATTGATATTGATTGTTGCATTATCTTAATCCATATATCTGGAATAATGCTTACATGTTTTCAATAATTGCTTGTTAATCAAATGTGAAACATTGAAACTTCATACATTTCTATGTAAGTAACACCATTACATAAAACAATCTATTATTTCGATTTATAATACATGTATGCATACTTTGTTTACTACATGTATATGTGTTTTGGGCCGGAGGCCGTATATTTCACAATAACTTTGTATCTTGTATCTTGTATCTATTTTGTATACTGTTGTGTATGGTACATTGCATAGTATTATGCTTAGTTTGATGAAATGAAATATATCTTATTATGTTTAAGGCCAATATTCTCATATAGAGTTTTTGGAAGGAGTTGAGCTTGAACTCACAACATGAGCGTTGAAAAGCAAGTAACCACTAGACGACAGTGCCTTAAACCACTCGGTCACGCAGATCCCTCAATATTTAAAAAGATATAAAAACATGCCCAACACTCATACACCGGAATTATTTTTTTTTAGTCTTTATTGGCTTTTGTTTAACACAACATGGTTCTTGTTTCGATTTTAGGACATCGTGTGCGTACAGTTTCACAAATATCAAAAAAAAGAGAGAGTGCTTTAAACAAAAGTGATAAATCAGTGTCTTTATTTTTTTTTAGATTCTTTTTCAATTTAGTCTTCATTAGTAGCTATGACGACAAGTAATTGAAGCCATGTTTCATTTCCTTAAAACCAAATAAGACAATTAGCCTTTGACGATTCATCATGAAGTTGCAAGAGAAGATATTGCAATTTGGCATAATCAGTGTTTCGTTAAGATCTTGTTTTGTATGTTTGTTGTCATAAACGATTACTTTTAGATGACTGAAAATTTTAATTTATTGCAACTCAATAAACCATTGATATCAATAAAGCAATTTTATAATAACCATTTTATATACATGCGGATACTAATAAAAATATAAATTGTTTTTCAAAAATTTTGTTTCATTTCAAGTTAGAACTTGCATAGATTAATTTTCGATAATGAATATTGTTTAGTTTGTTAATTTCGATCGAAACAGTGGTGTTTGATTGACACTAATGATCAAACGAATTTTACGTGTAAATTGGCAATGAACGTAAACGACAATTTGGCTAGAATCAATTCTCTATTGTGAAACGCTTCAACACAAAATTGTTTGCCACTTTCTTTCAGAACGACGGTGGTTCTACTCATATTAACGATCTATCTTCTTCATGCCGTTTATATTTATTTGTAAGTTATTTAGAGTCGCTTTCAGCAAATTCCTAGCTATATCGCGACGGTGTTTACTTGAGACGATATTCTAAGCTCTCCACATTTGAATAACATGCCGCAGACACATGGTATGAAACCCAACCCAGTCACATTATACTGACACTGGAGTATCGTGCCGCAGACTCATGGTATGAGACCCAACCCACATTATGCTGAAATCGGGTAAAAACATACCTAGAACTACCATTTAAATGCTAAGTGCCAAACGAAGAAGCTTCTAGTATCATTGTTTAAGTATTTGGTATAATACGGCCGGGTATCGAACCCACGACCTCCCGCATGCGGAACGGACGCTCTACCATTATACTACCACTGCTGTGGATGCCGTGTATAACACGTAATGCATTGACTATTGTGCCAAAATGATGCTGTACGTGTATATTAACATATAAATAATATATTAATTTTTTCAATTCAATGAAATTGGACAAAATCGTATGCACGTTTCAAATTGTGATATACAGTGGCTGCACAGTATGTAATACGTATGTATGTATAGGTATTAAGCGTTGTCTACGATTATGAAGTAATATAAAACTAGCATTGCATGAAATTGTACTATGCGTGCTATTCAAAATTACGCGGCAAATATTTCTCATCATATGAATAAAATACATACTGGAAAATAACTGCAGCGTGGTCTTGTTGAAGATCGTCCGTCTCGCATGCGAAAGGTCGTAGGTTCCATTCCCGGTCGGGTCATACATGTACTAAAGACTTGAAAAAAATGATACGAAAATCTGCCTCGCCGCTTGGCGTTTAGTTTGATCGGCTCGGTGTCGGTATAATGTGACTGAGTAGGGTTCCATACCATGTGTCTGTTGCGTGATATCCAGTATGGCAGCTATCAGATTACTGTCTCAAGTAGACACTGTCGCGATATGGCTAAGAAAGTGTTCAAAGCTACGATAAACACTACAGAACAACAACAACATACTGGAAAATAAAAAAATCAAATGCTTTGTCTAAAAATATTTAGATATTCTTGACTCGATTCATATTCTCATAAAGGTGTAAACCCACCATTGATTTTTGTTCTTTTTGTTCTATAATATATAATAAAAGTTTGAAGGCTTGTCATTCATAAAGATCCCAAAGAACGAAGTGAAACCTACATTTTACTGTTTGTCAACCTCTGCACTATCAAAATATGATGAGAAAAGTAGGGGTCATGTGTCATATAAGAGAATCTTTTCTGCTCAGTGTGTACACTGGTGACAAAGTGAAAGTAGACTTCCGAAATCATGTATTCATACCCCAATTTCCAAGCATCAATTTTTTTTTTTTCTAAATTCACAATTCAAACATGACAATGCTATCAACATGTTCAAAATACATCAATAATGCCATTCAAATAAAACAAATGAGTATTAAAATAAGGAAAATGCATTTTTAAAGAAGAAGAAATGAGGATGATTTATAACCGCCATTATGTGATTACCCCACGGAAGCACTTCCTTTTTGCAATGGTGGCACTATGCCTAAAGCTCTTTGATAAATGTGAACCACTAGTTTTTCAGTCCTTTCACATAGCCTTATCTAAATATGCAAAGTATGTTGAGGAGACGTTGATCAGCCTTTTGTGTTTATAAGCTACAATAAAGAAATTTAAATCAGTATTACAATGGTATAGATTTCAATGTCAGTAGGTTTTATTCCCTAGTCGAAGCCAATCCTGTTATCTTTGCTGCTAATTTGATTAATTAATAACACAATGGTGCATTCTTCTCCCTGAAGATGTTAATGGTTTGTGTATAGAAATCTGTAAAGTACATTAGTTTGACTGCGTCTGTTGTATTATCGCCGATTTGGTCTGTTGGACTATGACTAGCGGTTGCATTTCAAAGAAATAAGAAAAAATGATCTAAAAAGAAAATGAGTCTTAAAGGACACCACCATACGATAAATAATAACGGTTCAGGTTCAATTTAACTGATGCATGCTTTAATTGATTGACAAATGGAAAGTAACTAGTTTCATTTGTGACTGAGATAATTGGTAGTTATAAAGTAAACTGTTTCATTGGTACATCAGATTTGATGTTTGATCAAAGTTTGGATAGAGAGAATAAACAAATGGGTATAGCAAAAAAATCAAGGTGGTGCGATTACATTTCCAAAAAAGGACAATATTGGTCTCCTACAAGGAATAAAGTATATGCGACAACGCTTTTAAACTTGTGACATCCCTTCGAAATTTGCGACTTTCGGTTGAATTATACTTGAGAAAAAGGGATCGATCTGACACATTACGATACAGTCTTGCCGATCTTGATCGTCTCGAATGTTTGCTTTGAGAAATGCAGGTGTCCAAGGTGATCAAGTCTTGATAGTCTGTATCGTAAGACGCGCAATTTAAAACGTCTAATAATACAGACGATTTACTAACCGAACAGCTATAACAAATTCGTATGAACAGATTTTTTTGTTCTTGACTTTTAGTCCAAAACCGTTGTTAGAAAAGAAATTTCAAATAGTTCAATGGTCAACCTTTATACAGCAAGAATGTGTTTATTTGAACTTTTTCCGATTGCAAATCGTTTTTAAACAACTAATAAATTAATCCAGCTAACGCTTTGAGTGCTTGATGCGAAACGGTTGTGACTCAATATTTTTAAGTTGTTCAGGAAAGACAAAACATTGTTGAACTTCATTCTTTTATTGTTTGTTCATGTTTTTTTTTTGTCTTAAGACTATCATTTTGAATTATGTGGATATTTTTAACAGACGAATCAGTCATTTAACGTTAAAAGAAGATATTTGATGAAGACCCAGTCACATCCGTTTCAAACCAAAATTCTTCAAATTTAAGAATTATTTCTTGATGTGAAATGGTTGTATCTGGTTTCTTGGTATCCCAGTTCCTGCAAATGTAATCGACATAATTAAACATTTGTTTTACAAGTATTTATTATCAATCTTTTTCTTCTATTATTTGTATTTTTAATTCATTGTCTGTTTTTCGTATTTTATTGCAAGAAAGTATTAAACCATTATATTATCTTCCATGAACTGTCTGTAACTGTAAAAATGCATATCCATATCTAATACATGTTTTTAAGGACTAAATACATCTTATATATTCTACATTTTTAGCACTTTTAACGTCAGTATTAAGTATGATAAAGACTACGGCATTGTTTGAACGTTGATAATATTACCCAACACTAGAGGAAAGATACTGATAAATTTGGCTAAAATAAAACTTCAATAAACTAACTTATAAATATTTAATCATAATTACAAAGAAAAGAACATAAAGAAGAGCTATGTACAGCGGAAGAAAGAACTTTTAAAGGAAGTTTCCCTATCAATATAGGAAACAGTGTGGCTCAAAATCAGCTAGTGTTGTTCCATGTGTGGGATCAAGTCTGCGACCATGCTCGTCGTAAATGAAAGAAGGGTCCTTAATAAATTTTAAGCTACAAATTTAAAGACCATGATCGATGAATATTGGTAATTCAGTTTTGCATATACTGTCTTGGTCTACCATAAGTTAACAATTACAACATTCAGGGAAGGTAAATTTCATCAATTCATTGCCATCCAATCAGTTTGTAATTTTTAAAAAGATCATGAAAGACACCATTACCAGAAGTATATTATAAGTATAGTTAAACTTGGACGCAGTAAACTCAGATATAACACACCTGCAGATATAAAGAACCGTTTTCAAATCCCCAACTGACGGCTTCTTTACGTTAAATCATACAGATAAAAGAAACCAAACCCTTATTCATAACAGGTTTCATTTTTATGAGTTTTATTGTATTATAGTTAACTTATCTTTGCATTTCTATTGGAGCATTAGTTTGAATTCTCACCTATCATTTTAGCACCGTAAAACGTTGTGTACTGTCATCATAAGGGACTGATATGAAGAAGGGATTATGTATCATTGGAGGAGAATTTTTTTCTGGCACCGAGACAAAATATCCACATGATATGCTCGTGAGATTAGGAAAAATTTGTCCGTCGGTGTTATTGAGATTGGGATAGCTTCTCTAGTTCAATAGTGGATGGACTAGTTGTGTTTCAACTGGGTTGTGTAAAAGTGAATACTTCATCATCATGACCAGACTGATATTTGAACTGATTAAGGGCAGACAATTAACAGTTCAATACTTTTATTGATTCCAAGTATGCTTTACCATTCATCAACATGTTCATTTCCTAAATATGATATGTTTTTTCTTGGTCTTGAACTTCTGAAAGCTGGTTGCGGAGAAGGGTTACCAGGATCCCAGGAAAGAGTGGCTAGGTTAACTGATAGTCTGCCAGCTATTGACAGCAAACATTTATGCTAAATATTCAATCAACCAATTTGAAATTGCTGCCCAATGAGGCTGAATTAAAATACAGAAATATTTTAATGGTATGCTCCGTAGAAGCATAGATAGTCTCCCTCATTATAATTTATGCATGCCTCTTCTCTAAATATTTATGAGTGATAGAAAGAAGGTTGAACCTCTGCAGGCAAAACCACAACTTGCTAAATAAACCCTATTTTTTTTGGTGCTATAATTAAAAGAAATTAAACGTCGCTGGTCTTCTTCTGATTTTTTTATAAAACTACAGGAAGCAATTTCACATGCTCTGACTCCTTAAATCCAAATAAAGCAATGGCAAGCAATGGCGCTTCATTTCATAAATGGTTAAATTCAATTAACAATGAACTGAGTTTTCTTTAAAGTGTAAAAATGATTGAAACTAGTATGGGATTAGCGCAATAATTACTTCAAGGTCAAAGCAAGCCACAATGTACAGTGTAAGAGAACATTTTTCTTAGTTTTTGCCTTGTTTTTGTTTTCCTCCTTCTGTTCCTCAGCTCTTAATTTATACTTAATAATAAATATTATGTTCATCATTATCTGGCCTCAAAATGTCTTTCTCTTCTGTTGAGGCATTTTCATACGTCATAAAGCACATAGGAACCATCTGTAATATGTATGGTGACACATCCGGATCTAGGATGTTGTTTATGTTAAGTGAGTCCAGAAATACTAGCTAGAGTTCAGTTTATCAAGACGTTTTAATATTGAACAAAACAATACAGCTGCAGCAGTAATAGTGAGCTAATTTATGCATTAAACAACCTATAAGAGTCTATAATAAGTCCATAACATACCAATTTCACCTTTTATTTCCTTAAATGTCTTCCTTACTAAATTAAATCATTCTTTAAATTGTTATATGGATATAGTTTTGCCTCCCATAATTAGTAGTCCTGAGTTGTGGCCGCAGTACATAAGCTGCCTGTAATACTCATAACACTGACAGCTGTTTCTACTCAGGAAACATACTTCTGAAAACTTCTTTCACACTCAGAATGCTATAAAATAGAACACATTAACTGATTATATATATTTATTTTCAATAAAAACATTACAACTGAAGTAATTCTTACAATGACAGAAAATTTTGTTCAAATATTTACTTGTTATTACTCGTATTTTCATATTGGTCGAATAAATAAAAAAATAAAATTATTCATAAATTTAATATTATGATGTCATAAGATAAGACAACCTGAAATAGAAATGTTAGTTCATGACATACTTATATTCTTAAACTATTCACTCTACATTTTGAGGGTTTTAAGGATTTGGGACATAAATCTTCAAACGATAAAGTTTGGCACAAATATTGATTTGATTTTCAGAGCGAAAGGGTAATCTCAATTTACAACCGTTTTGCACTAACGGAATCTGACTGTTCGAACTTTAGGACAATACACCATTCTTTTGTGTGGTTAATGGGGGGGGGGGGGGGGGGGGGGGGTGCTGGCGGGGATTTTTACAAGATGTATATACACAAATACAAGAAAGTCATTTTTGAAGAAAATATGAGTTACAACCGTTTCACACCAAGCCCTCGAAAAGTGTTGAAAAGTGATCGTTACTGAGGAATGCAGACCGCGGTTTATTACGTGAGGGTAAGTGCTGCTCTCACGGCAGTGATAAACAAACGTTATCACCGCTCAGTTTACACCTAGTAAGCGGAACATATATATGTGGTCGCAACATTACAATTTATCTGCGATTTAATTGCATTTGGCTCGAATAGTTGAACAATAATTTTGTTTAGGATGGCATTCAAATGGTATCTCCTGCCTGGATAACCATATCTGCAACATATGCTACAATGAAACTAAATATTGAAAAGTCATTTGTTAACATCGACGTAAGTATATTTCATTTAAAAAAATATTGATAACTAAATGTTGAATATACTGTTATCGTATTATAGTTTCTTTTTAGTAGAGTGTAGTATAGAAAACTGTCATCACCATAGGACAATGTCTTATCCTTTCAAACAAAATAGTGCCGTAGTCTTAACCATCATCATCAGTGGTATTTCTTCTTTATTTATAGCGCGATACAATCGTACATGTCGTAAGCCTTACTTCAAGAAATTCAGAATTCACGTCCAGTAAAGGGTTCACAATGATATGTGGGATTTCTCCGGTATTACTTTATATATATGCTTCTGTGAAATCTTGATCACTGGTGATAAAATACATGCCTATTAGTTTTTATCAGTTCCTGGCACCTCTTATAAGTCATAACACTATTATATACGTTTTTACCGACCGCACCGTGATCTTGTGGCAGAGCGACCGCCTCCCATGTATGCGGAAATCTTCGGTTGGATTTCCGACCGGGTCATACCAAAGACTTTAAGAAAATGATACAAGAAGCTTCCTCGCTTGGCGCTCAGCATTTAGAGAATAATTGTAGGTCTGGTCGGCCCGGTGTCAGTATCATGTGACTGGGAAGTGTACTATGTTTCTGCGACATGATACTCCAATGTGACATCGCTCAGAATACTGTCTCAAGTAGACATTATCGCGATATGACTGGAAAATTGTTGAAAGCGAAGCTAAACACCATACAACTACAACAACGTGATTTGCCAAACTGCGTAATTCAACATCCGCTGAAGCTACTGACCAATAATCGTGCTCGTATATGACTGTTATGTAACGGTCCCTAGCGTGCACATATAGACAATATGTATTCAATTATCAATCAAATATTAGATAATTTCTCCTTATTATCCTATAAAGTTATAAACTATAACAAAACACTTTAGAGATGCTCATTACATTTATCTGACACGATTAATTAGGGGACCAGTCAGCAAAAAATGCATTTGCTGTTTAGCATTACTGGATGCACCTCTGTTTTGTTTCCTGTACGAAAATGTCAAGAGCCGAATTCACAATTCCGGCTGGCTTTTATTTCAAGAACGCACATACCGTATTCACGCAAATATTTCAAGTTGTATGTGAATTGCGTAGATAGCAGATGGTTCACATGTTAATCTTCATACCGTACAGCAGCCAGCAAAGTTCCTCAGGAAATGGAAGCCATATTTGTTCTAGTATAATTTATTACCAGGAAATACCATTTATAACATTTTTAAAACAATCACACCTAATGTTGGCTGGAAGCTGTATTCCGTATTTAGAAACGTTAACGAAAAATGTCACTGTGACATGACATTCCTACAGTAAAGGCAACGATGGTAAAAAGTCGAAACAACGACGGTTAACAGTCGAATTAACCATAGTGAAAAGTCGAAGCTACAATGAAGAACAGTCTAAAAACGAAACAATAAGACTACGATGGTGAAAAGGGTGGTAAGTCGAAACGACGTTAATAAAAAGTATAAAATATAAATAACGAAACTACAATGGTAAAATTTTGAACGCTGTTTCGGCATCTCACAATCGTAGTTTCGACTTTTCACTATCGCAGTTCCGACTTTGAAAAATCGTAATTTCGACTTCTCACCATCGTTGTTTCGACTTTTCACCATCACTGTGACGTTTTTTCAACTTTTCACCATAATTGTGTCGTTGTTTCGACGTTTCACCATCGTTGTTTCGACGTTTTAGAGTAACTGATGCTTTTGATTGCAGTTTTAGTGATGGTAGTGTATTTGAAACAGCTCTGATACTTGTGTTGACGATCTTGATGTTCGTTGTAGAGGATGCTGTTGAAGTGATGTTTTGTGAAGATCAAAGTACTAAAATTATTGATAGCTAAACTTAATATATATTCACCTTCATGTATTTTATTGATAGTATTGTATTGTTTTCAATTTTACGCTACAGTTTTAAAAATAATTGTAATACAATGTCCATGCTTTGAGCAATAGCAGAAGGTTTGTTGTAGTTATAGTATTTTTACCGTTTTAGTTATTCTCATACATGTAATGGTATTTTATAATGACATTGACAGTGTTAGACGTTTTTTTTAACAGTTATGGTTGAAATGATAATTAAAGTGGCAGCGATAGTGCTGATAACAGTGCAACTAAATGATGTACGGTCGCACTTCGAAGGCTCAAACTCGACGGGACTGGACAATATATTTCGAATCAAGGTTAGAAGAATAAAATGCTGTTTATAATAATGAATGGTGGTACGTTGTTTTGTACGTGTTCTCTTTAAGAAAAGGATAAGTGCTATCTGTACAATCTAAAGTACGCGCAACATAAGACAAACTGCATTATTTTGTTTATTTTTCACAGATAACCCGAAACTTAAAAGTACAGTCAACTCTCTCCACCAGGACATTCACTCTAAATCAGATTTGTAAGAGAATGCCATTAAGACCGTGAGAAATCACAGTCTTCATTTAATTATCACTGGGTTCTCTTGAGATATGATTTAGTATGTTTGTAATCGAAGTCCATTACTACTGCTGTCAACGCTCCGTATGTCAATTAAATGTACAGTGAGTGGATATCCAGACAGAATATTGTGAACAAAATGGTGTTATGTTTTAATTTCTTAATTAAAATGTATTCTTACATTTTGATATTAAGTTAAACCGTTGATAGGTTAAAGAGCGTCCTACTTATATGCCGAATAACATATGAGTCATACTAAATAATGTGAAAAGATTACCAGTAATTTTATCACTAATGCTCGAATGTCGTCAACACATACATTTTGCGCTTACTTTTTTAGACTTTACGGACCTTTGCCAGCTTAACATGCGGCATGGTATAATATCAGGTCATATTTTAGTTTCAGTTTCAACTACACAATTGTTTTTTTTGGTCTCTGATTCACAAAATTATTAACACCTCCATCACCCTCAAGTCTGAGGTTTTCCAAAAACATTAATTACGTTGTCTTCTATATATTTCAGAAAGCATTCCTGAGTAGTCCTCAATTTTCACTGATATTCAAAATGTACTCTCAAAATGTAATGTTTAAGTCATCAGGCACTGGTATACAAATTGGGGCAATTGTTTGTTTAAAGGATGATTGATTGATTGTTTGATTGATTGAATATTTAGCGTAATTTCTATGCCATCGAGGGCTAACAGACGATCAGTTTACCACTGATTCCTGGGATTAACCAGTACTCGAGCACACCCAATCTCTGCAAGTAACTGATATCTTTCCCACTTGAATCAGTGGTGAGAGACGAATGAATATGAGACACAATGTCGTATATCAATCATCACGGAGACTGTTAAAGGATGAAATAAGATGAATAATGAATTATTTGAGAATGGACAGTGTTTACATAAAGCGTAGTAATCGTTTGCATATATACACGCATCTGAGGTTCTCCTCTTCCAAAATAATGTGGACGAATTGTATAAACAAGAGCACCGCAAGCGGGTGCAATAGCTCGTTTTTTTTCAAAATCTATTATGTAGGTCAATGTCAGTGAAGTAAACGTTTTAAACGTATTGGTGATAAGTTTAAAAAATCAATACTATTATTGAAAAAAATAAAACAGATTTAAAAAAATTACCAAAAAATAGAGATGTCGAAGAACAACATTTACTCGACTATTCTAGCCTTGTCACAGAACAGTATATTATAATGTACCATTAGTAAAACAGATATATCTGTATGAATGAAACCATCTTTTATATTGGCAAAATAGCAGATACATATATGTGCAAGTAGGACTGTTAGGGGAGAACATAAACTACGGATATGTCTAGCTAAGACTAGCTGGCCAGTACTTAAGCTGAAATGTTTTTAATTTATTTTTTTAATCTGGGTGTGGATGTGGGTGTGTGTGTGTGCCAAAGTTTAATAAACAGGACTGTTTAGTTTAATAAAATAAAAAAAAGTTTGAGGGAGAGGGTGTTTTGGAGTTAGTAACAAAGTTGAAAAGGGACAGTGTATCTTTTTCAATACAGAACAAAATTTAAAGAAAACAATTGGAGGGGATGGGGGTCTTGGGGTTGGTAACAAAGGGGCAGAATAGTATTAAATTTAAAACAAAACAAAATTTAAAAGAAAAAAGAAAAAATGGGGGAGGGGATCTCCTTTGGGTCAGTTACAAAGTTGAAATGGGGCAATGTATCAAATTCAAAACTAAACCAAATTAGGGATGAGGGTCTTGGAGTCGGTAACAAAGTTGAACTGGGGCAGAGGATTTGATTAAATTCAAAATTTTAAAAAAAAGGCGGGGATGGGGGTGAAGTAAGGAATGAGGGTCTAATAAAATTGAAATGGGGCAGAGTATTTGATTTAATGCAAAACAAATTTAAACAAAAAAGAAAAAATATGGGCACCAGGGTGGGGTCTTGGTTTGGGCTAGGGCAGGAAAGTCCATTAAATAGGTCAAGGTCAGTGATGTAAACTTTTTATTAGTTGATGGTGATCAGCTTACAGAATTAATACAATAAGTGAAAAATAAAATTGATTTGAATAAAAAAAATCAAACCCGAGTTTAACAAAAAACTTTAACCTAAGGTTTAAAAGCCCAAAGTATGAAAATTTATGTAAGTTATCCATATACATTATTTCTACAACATAATATAAATGTGTTTATGAAGTTTAGTCACCAAATCATAAGTAGTTTGTTTAGAAACAGAGAAAATGCTTAGATAAACATAAAACTTTAACCAAACCCGAGCTAAAAAAACAAGAAAATATCGGTGGAACCGATGGATGCTCCCAAAGTGAGTGTTTGCCTCTGTACGGGCTACTTGGTTGAAGAATACCAAACTGTATAGCAGGAACAATATATGGCTCTGCACTTCACAGAACTAATTCCCAAATCATTAAACCGGAACAAAATGACAATATGCGCAGATCCTAGCTAAACTTTTAAACCAAAGGTTATAGGAAAATAGCGTAATGACAACAATACGCACATCTCCACTTGGTAATGATGCATCCTAGCAAGTTTCATAAAATTCCAACCACAGGTAGTAGAGAAATAGAGCGGAAAAGAATTTGGTCACAGACTGAATCAAAGGGCCATAACTCCGTGAGAAATCAACAACCGAAACACAAACATAGCAAGTTTCATAAAACTCAAACGTCAGATTGTAAAGAAAAAAGCGCGGACAATAATTTTGTCACAGACTCAATGAAAGGGCAATAACTCCATGCAAAATCATCAAACCGAAACACAAACAATATGCGCATCTGTACTTGGTAATGATACATCCTAGCAAGTTTCATAAAATTTCAACATGGGGTTGTAGAGAAATAGCAGACATAATTTGATCACTGACTCAATCAAAGGGTCATAACTCTGTGACAAAATCACCGAACCGGAACACATAGACAATATGCGCATCTGCACTTGGTAATTATGCATCCAAGCAAGTTTCATAAAATTCCAACATGGGATTGTAGAGAAATAGCACGGACAAGAATTTGGTCACAAACAGAATCAAATGACCATAACTCCGTGAAAAATTATCGAACCGGAACACGAAGACAATATGCGCATCTGCATTTGGTAAAGATGCATCCTGAGGCTAGCAAGTTTTATAAAATTCTAACCAGAGGTTGTAGAGAAATAGCCCGGACAAGAATTTTGTAACAAATATAATCATAGGGCCATAACTCCGTGAAAAATCACCGAACCAAAACACAAAGACAGTATGCGCATCTGTACTTAGTAATGATGCATCCTAGCAAGTTTCATAAAATTTCAACTAGAGGCTGTACAGAAATAGCCCGGACAATAATTTGGTCCCAAATAGAATTAAACGGCCGTAACTCCGAGAAATAGCCCGGAGAATTGGTGACACACACACACGGACGGACGGACGCACGCACGCACCGACGAAACGGCGACTATATGCTCAGGTTTTAGAGCCCAAAGTATGTAAATTTAGGTAAGCTATATACATCGTTTGTATAACATGATATGAATGTGTTTATGAAGTTTAGTAACCGTAACACGAGTTGTTTGTTCAGAAACAGAATAAAAGCTGCGCTAAACATAAAACGTTAACCAGCGGATGACGATGACGACGCCGGCGACGCCAGGGTCATAAAAAAAGCTCTTCGTTTTTTTTTTCAAAAAGACGAGCTAATAAAATGTTCTGAAACTTTTGTTTCAATACATTGAAACACAAATAACTAACTGAAACAAAATACATCATACACCAATTAGGCAACGAAAACATTACAATGTGTCATTAGATAAAATAAAATAAACTTTAATCGCAAATATTGTAAATTGTTTTCTTGCCACTAAGAGTACACCACGAACTATGTCCTGTATATGAACATATGAAGTCATATGTAGGTCAATGTAGTTTATTAAATGTGTATTACTAATTACTTTCCATTAAGCGTCTAGACAAAGTACCACCTTTGGAAACATCAATTGGCGATTATAAAAAATCATTATTTCTTAAAATGCATTTTCCTTATTTTTATTCTCATTTTTTATTGAATAGTATTAGTGGTGTATTTTGAACATGGTGAAAATACTCTCATGTTTGATATAATTGATTTTTGGAAATTGCATAAATGATGTTTGACGTCCTATTTCACTTTGTGGAGAGTGAACCGAAAAAAATCTTATAATGCTACACGACCCCTCCTTTATCAATATATTTTGGTAGTGCAGAAGGAATGACAAGCATGTTCATTTGTTTTATTCACTATTGAATAAAGAACAAAATTCGTTTAAAGTATGGTGGGCTTGCATCTCAATATAAAATCTAACAATCGTAACATCATTGTGAATATATTTTCCATATTTGCGGATATACTATGATATAACTGCAGATAATTACATGTTTTTAATGTTTTTGTTACATAAATATGTATTACTTAATAATTAAATCTAATATTTATGTAAATGTCATCAATGTTTACATCGTCGACATCTGTAATCATTACACACTATCACATGTAAATATTTTAGTATGTATGTATCGTAACTAATTGAATTGAATAGATTAGAAATTTGAATGTGAATAAACGAAGCAAAGAATACTTGAATGAGTAATTCAAACTTACAACCAACGCCTTGGCCGTCATCCATCTATCCCTCAAACATATACGGATTGAGTAAGCTCAATGACAAATGTAATATTAATTTATAATGCGACAAATGTTATATAAAATGTATAATGCGATAAATGTAATATAAGTTATATAATGCGATAAATCAAATATAAAATCATAACAAACAGTTGAATGTTTTGATGAACAAAATCGACTTTTCATGTGGTGTTTTCGTTTGCATTCTTATTGTTCTTACTAGCAATAATGTCATGCAGTGTACGTTGTCAAAAATGATGGTCATGAAAATGAGACATCCATGAAGAAAGGCTTAAATTGTCCTCGTACATGTATGTTCCACTTCATAAATATTTATAGAAACGTAACAGCTACAACAACAAGAGCATAAACTATTTGTATCAAGAAAAGAAAAAATCAAACATGGTCCTGCCATGTTCATTTGGCAGAGAAATGATTCGTCAAAGAGGATGTTACTTCTATTTCAGCAACATATAAATATCTTAATCAATAATGCTGACAGTATATCATAATTATGAAATAGAGACCACCGAAACACTGAATATGAAAGAGAGATCACCAAAGTAAACATATCTTCTATTATATTGCAATGATGAAATTGGTTGAATTTGACTTAATGCAATTTAATTAAGGGATTTTAACTACTCATTCAAAAATTATTTAGATCAAAATAATCACTGATGGATAATATTGAATCAACTTCATCTAAACATATCAAATGTTGACATAGTTTATTAAATTGCCATCATGAACTAATTTTTGTGATATTCATAGAAATAATTCGTGATATTTGTACATAACGCCTTGTTTGATAATATATATTTAATAATAAAAGAAACCATTATATTAATACCAGTCAATCTTTTTATTTTTATTTTTTATTTCGTGATGCATTTTATGAAAAACTTTGTCATGAGTGATACTATTTGTTTAGAATTGTGGCATAAAATACGAATTCGGTATTTCATAAAAGTACAACTTGTTGATGACATAAAATAACATTAAATACATCAATTATCAGTATATCTTTGAATAGATTGAACTGATATTATTGAACGACATCCAATAATGAATTACTGATATAACTACCAATAAAAGAGTTAATAATGGGACATTATAGTTTTAATAGTGGGATTAATAACACGTTCCATAAAGGCAATCAAGGCCATGGCATGTAGTCGTTTGCCAAAATTATATTTTTACAGTGGAAGGGAAATAATCCTTAAAAGATAAAGTAGTTTAGTATTGAACATAATACCCCTTGGAATGGAATAGATTGTCAACATATTTTCTTGGTTATATTGTTAAAAGAGTGCTATATTTAGTTTCCCTTTGGTTGGGAAGCATACCAATATTTAACGAAAATTGTGTGAGGTCTTACGAACTCGCCGGAAACGTTTCAATTAACTCGACAGACCCCTTTACTCGTTGAAAACTAAAGTTGACTAGGTATCTTTCTAAAGGAAACACAGATACTTCAGTTGTGTGAAGATTTTAGTATATAATGCCTATCTCTGTCCGGTTAGTTCTTGTTGTGTTCCTTCTTGCCCCGACTTTTGCCTTTACTTTGCACCTCAACTTTATGTACTGATCACATGTAATCTAATTTCGGATCATGTATCCCAACATATATCAAATCATTATCTCGACATATCTGACAAACTCCAATTAAAAATCAAACAGCAACAATAATTAAACACGAAATAATCTCATATTTATGAGCTTGCTGCAAAGCGGTTTTTTCTTCTAAATTGAGCCTTATCGGTAGTAAACACACCTTTGAAGGTTTTATATGTGATTAATACTCCCTGAGATTGAAGCTTGTTATTAAACTCTAATAAAAGTACATGCTTGTATACAGGTGCAATATTTTTGCCCAAGAGGGCCTTAGGACATTTATGGTGACAATAGTATTTTCTTGAAATTTCGCAAAAAGCTTGTACATTGTAACACTTTAGTAGAACCCACGCATTCCCTTATGTAAATTGACCCATCCCCAATATTATTAGACCAAACGTTATCTAGTTATTTATTCGTTCAAACATACGTTGAATAATTACTTGAATAAATAGTCTAGAATACCAAAAATGAGTAATATAAAACATATTTAAAACGCTTTATTCCTATCCTGTCTGCCTAGCGGTAAGTTTAAACAATCTGTAATCGATTTTTACTTTCTACACTTATACACTATACGTTGTTGTATTGTTGTTGTATGGTGTTTAGCGTCGCTTTCAACAATTTTTCAGTCATATCGCGACGGTGTCTACTTGCGACAGTATTCTAAGCGCTGTCACACTGGAGTATCATGCCGCAGACACATGGTATGATACCCCACCCAGTCACATTATACTGACACTGGGCCGACAGACCTAAAACTCTCCTCTAAATGCTGAGCGTCAAGCGAAGAAGCTTCTTGTACCATTTTTTAAAGTCTTTGGTATGACCCGGCCGGGGATTGAACCCACGACCTTCCGCATGCAAGGCTGACGCTCTACCACTAGACCACGCCGCGTTCCTGCAATGTGAACAACCTGGTTCATTTTTCTTATTCTTATGTTCACTTAGATACATTCAAATATACACTTGTAGCATGTACGAGAGCATCTGCTTTCATATGTTTCATTTGAGTTTTTAATGCCCCTGAGCGTTAAATTATTGATTTACTAGAATTAAGTTTAAGACCCGATATTTTACTGAATTTGTCAACAAAAAAATTATAGAAGTTCACAAAGTGTTGATTTTTTTCAATCCAACATAAAGGTGGCATCATCTGCAAAAGTAATGTTTTTAATCTCTCTATCTTATATAGCAGTACTTCTAAAATATAGCATCGTTTTGAACAGATTCATATAAAACTTCAATAGCTAAAATAATCAAATATGGCGATGATGGGTATCATTGTCTTACTCCCTTTTCTACTTTAAAGGAAGTATGACATGTGTCCATTATTTGTTACACGACTTTGTGCGTCATTATAAAATATTTTAATCCAACTAATAAAAGAATTTCCAAATTTAGAAAAAGTAAACACCCAAAAATATAATTGTGGTCAATTCTGAAGAAAACTTTTTTCAAAATCGGCAAAAAATATTAAACCAGGGTTCTTTTAATCATTTAAGCTTTCAAAATAAGTACGTATGTTTTCATCCATTTGACTGTCGTTTATAATTGTGTTTAAGACCTTTTTAATTATATTAGCTATTGGTTTTATTGCGATCTTATAATCTATATTTAATAATTTAAAATTGTTTTTACTTAAGTTTATATAGTTTTATAATATTGTTAAGTTTCATATAAAATATCTTCAGATATGTTATTTCTGTTTTATTTTGGATAAGTTGATTTATAGTTTTACTCTCGGATCTTTTTCTCCCTAAAGTACTGAAATAGTTAGTATAGTATCGGCCTCTCCAACCCATTCTGCTTTAGCCCTCAATTCAATTAGTTTGTTCTTCGATAATTGTATTTAATTTATTGTTCTTATTGTTTATGTTACTTAAGAGTTACATTATTGGGATTTCTGTTAGTTCTGTTTTCTAAATTAGCTATACTACTTTTAAAATCGATTTCTTTTTATTGACTCATTTTTAATAGTACCTTTAATAATTTGCCATAATGTATTTAGATTTGCTTATTTATTAAATTCCACTATTGCTTCTATAGATTGTTTGATTTTGTCTTGATATTCTTTGTCAAGTATGACACTGTTGTTAATTTTAAAATATCCTTGTCCACGATCATGTTTTTCAGTAGTTAGTTTAAAGTACACAATAGAATGATCAGACCGAAAGCCTATTGTAGTCTGACAATCAGTTACAGTAATTACAAGATTATTTGAAACTAAAATATAACCAAGTCTACTGAATATTGTTGGTTTAGTGTTTGAATGCTACGTATGACTTTAATGTTTGGATTTGATATTCTCCATATGTCATTCATTTCATTAGATTGTATTAGATCGTTTATCGTGTCCCTTTTTCTTTTATTATTGTTTAAATAACCATGTTTATTATCTAGATCTACATTTATTACTGTGTTAAAATCCCCACCCACTATCAAAGTTTCACTGTCGTTTGTTATAAAGTTATTGTTATTTTTTTAGAAAACTATAATTATCTCTCAAATTATTTGATGCATAAATATTCAAAAATACATACTCTTTATCATTAATTAATACTTTTAATGATTGCATTGGACCGTCAATTATGTTGTAGAATTCTTTAACTGAATAAGAAAAGTCAACAAAGATGCCCACACCGGTGCTGTTACTACTGGTCCTATTTAAAAATAGATCTACTCCCCATTCCTTCCCCCCAAGTATTATACGTCACTTCCTGACAATGTTATTCTTGTAGGAGGCAAAAAGAATTCTTATTTATCTCAAACAAGTGAAATGCTATTTTTGTTTAGATGCATCACTTATAATAAACCTTTTACATTGAATGTGCTCATTTCAAACAATATTTTATTTATTTTAGCTTTGCAACTATCAATATCTTTATCTAAAAAGTGACAGTAATAAGAATTAAAAAAGAAGGAAAGAAATAGAACGAGTATCCATATCAATAATAAACTTTTGATATAATACATGTAACCAAACTATATGCAAGGTTACGTTTAGAGACAAAATGCATATCAAGTTAATATTACGACTCATTTAACACAAATACATGTTTACATTTTCTATATAAATTTACTTAAAATATAACTCGAGGCATGCTCCTAGTACCTAAAAACAATTACGCACCATTCATATATATCCACAATATATATAACCAACCAGTATAACGATTTTATACATCAACATTTTATATTTTACATTTCACATACATTTTTACACAAAGAGTACATTCATTACATAAATGCATCACAGACCATCCATACATAGGCGATACATTAAATATATCTGTTTCAATACTAGTTTCAGTTTAACATTTTTGATTGTACTTGTTTAGTTTACCTTTAAATACTGCACAAGGGTTTTACATCGTACGTCAAATAATTATAGAACCTTTATACAAAGATACCATGAATAAATGTAACTGTTAATACCATTTTCAGTATGATATAATTTTGCTATATCCCTAAATATTTCATAGTTTAACTTTAAATACAACATAGGGAGTATACAAGATACGTCAAAACAATAATAGATGATTTATATATAGATAATATAATTATTCAATTGTATTTCCGTCTATATGTCAAGTTTGATATCCCTAAACAGTATGTTTACAGAGTACGAAAAAAATGATCAGGGACCATTTATTCATAGACACTATACAAACCTACAAAATGTGTTGCAATACTAACAAACCCAGTTAAAATGTACTACTATTATTATTTTTGTTGTTGCTGCTGCTGTTTTTGTTGCTGTTGTTTTTGTTGTTACCGTTGTTGTCATTGTTGTTGTTGCTGTTGTTGTTGTTGTTGTTGTTGTTGTCGTCGTTGTTGTTTTATCTACTTCCGCCGCCAATTAACTTGAATGAAATATACAACATACAAACCGTAATCTGTCCTTCGCGTAGTGTCCCTTTAACGGTTGTGTATACAATACAAAACAAAAAAAATCGGAATAACATAAACTCAGCCATTATATCGCGTCTTCTGCAACGTGGACTTGCACTTCAAGGGAAACCTAGTTTTGGATTAAGTAAGTGTTATAGATTTTTCATAAAGTACAATGGTATTTTTACCTTTAGTTGATTTAGTAGTTTAAGCAGTTGTATGGTGGTGTTAAGGGTTTTCGATCGCTGAAAATTCACAGGTAAATATTTTCGATACAATATGAATGTTGACAATGTATAGAATGCTAAAATTTATATAAGATAATAATTCTACAATAATAAAGTAACAGTTACATGCTAATTTTCTTCATAATTCACAGTAAACAAAAATTATCTATACAGTGTTTAAACATAAGGCGTTAGATGATTTCGATGTTTGGTGATATCATTATATGCAAATTTGATATTTAAAGCTCTGGAAGTGGAAATAAGTTACACTAGACAAGATTAAATTTAAGACTTACATGTACCTTACAAATGAAAAGTATTTTCTTATATTTGCATTCCATAAAAATATTAATTCACTGTACAGTAAAATGTTGTTTAAATTCATTTTTAAACAAATACAAACACAGCACCGTGAATTCCTGGATTAAAATCATTTTCAGCGGCAGCAGCAAAAACAGCATTCGAACATATGTTTATATGTGTGCGTGTGTGCATGCGTGCAATGTTTGCAGCAACAGAACATCACCAGAAGCAGTAACAGTGGAAATGTGAACAACAACAGCAATATATGTCAATAAAAGTAATAATAGTATCTGTTATAACATTCACAGTTTTGCTTTGAGACATACAACATATTTGAGTATTAATATTTATCCGTCAGATAAAAATTATAAAATTTAAAAGAGACTAAATTATAATACTTTTTATTTAAGCTTACATAATAATTATCAACACGAACGTCTTCGTATTGCTTTTGCCAGGCTACGGTTATCATCACATAGCTTAAGGATTGAGACCGGTAGATATGCAAGAACACGAGTAGAGAGACATGAACGTATTTGTCAAATATGTATTTCTATCGATACAGAGGACGAATTTCACTTTATTTTGATTTGTTCTGCATATGATGACATAAGAAACAAATTTATTCGTAAGTTTTTTATACGTCATTGAAGTATGTTTAAATCTATATCACTTTTGCAATCAATAAATAAACTTTAACTTGTTAACATAAGTAAATATATTGCGGAAGCTTTTGCTATTAGACAAAACATAACTAATACCATAAAACATGAAATAAAAAAAATAAAAGATATAATTTTCCAGCAACAAGGAAATACTTTATTACACATTCTTTTAAATTCATCTTCAGTACTACTCAGTACTGTTCTAATAGTATTATTACGTTTAACAAAATACTTAATACTATAATCATAAATTAGTGTATGATATCTATATACTGATAACTGACATGTAAAAAAATGGTTCTTCTTCTTCTTCTTCTTCTTCTTCTTCGACTTCTTCTTCTTCGTAAAAATCAACCCTTTATTGTATTATAGTTATTATCCTACGGACGAGTTATTTGAAATAGTTTTTGAATCAAACTTTTAAGCCGTAAAATTGAAAAATCGATCTTGTTGAGTTACCTTGAACTATGCATATTCCTATATTTCTATATTTAAGTTAGCTATTCTAATCGTTCGAGGTCGTTCTATACGAAAAACACTGAAATATATATGAAAACGGAATATATTGAGCTCGAAGGTATATGTTTATATCGTACAGTAATTATTGTCTGTTGATGTTTTCATTGTTTACTTCAGCTGTTACAGAATAATTTGATACATGTACCTCCTGCATTTGTGTGATTTTTTGTCATCAGGGGCGTAGCTTGGTTGAAAACGATGTGCAGGCACAGATGTAGGAGTGTGCAGGGCCATGCTCTACTAGAAAACAATTCAGCTAGATTGTCGTAGGTAAGTTTTGGCCTAAATTTCTTATGTTTAAAAGATCTGGAATTCACAGCTTTATAACCAAATAGATAAATGATCAATGTAATGTTTAAGAGTTTGTTAACTTTTATAAAAGGGGAAATGAATGAAAAAGCCTGTCTCATGGTTATAAGTTGCCCATATTTTCATACAACAGGGGTTACAATGTTTGTAGTTTACCCCTACCCCCCACCCCACACACACACACACTCCATAACCCCCTGGAGGCCCGAATTTTATTGCATTTTTTATTTGTGTTTTTTTTGTTGTTGTTATTTCTCAGAGAAAAAGTGTAGGTACGTGCCTTAGGTGCCTATAGAAAGCTACGCCATTAGTCATTTCCATGCAATTCCCTTTCAAAGCCTGTGTTGAGTTTTCAATGTATTTTATTCAATGTACACATTTTCGACGTCGTGGCGGGACATTCACACAAATCGATTTTTTAAAGATTCAAGAACTGAGGTTTTGAATTAAACATATTTCTTTTTTTTTACACACTATTTTGAGATTGTATTTTTGAAATCACACACTTTATACTTTATTGCGAATGGGTCACATCTTTCAAAAAAACATCTGCAATAACAGGACATAGAGTAAACACTTTCAGTATGGCACAAAGGTTTTTACCTATTTCGTTTTTAGTTATGAGTCTTTTGGCATATTTATCTAACCTATGTATCACACACATTTACATAACGTCTGTTTGATTGAATATTACGCGTAATATTTTGCCACTGAGGGCCGGCAGAAACCCTGTTAGTATAATCACTACTTCCTGGAAAGTTATTTGTACTTGAACACACCTTTCTCCACAAGTAACTGGTAACTTTTTCACTAGAATCGAAGGTTAGAGACGAATGAGAATGTACCTCATAGGTAGACATGATGTTAATTCTGCACGAACGATGGGAATACCAAGGGCCCTACCACATTATGTGAACATAATTTATGGTGCGTTATGGGGCAATGATAGGTAGCGTCGGTATCCAATATGGAGCCTCCAATATGTACTTCAAGAATGTCCACTTTATAGTCTTGATAGTAAACTAGCTTTCATAAGAGATACTGATAATAAAACAATATGTACGTCTATAATTATATACGACTCATAGCATATGTGCCAAACTTTACTATGGAATTTTAAAACTTACACGAAACAAATTGTATATATATTATTTAAGATATCGGATAAATACATATATTTAAAGTGTAGCAATAAAATATATTTGAATAACATTTTACTGGTTGTATTTGTTCTATTCAGAGACATATAAACATTAATTATGTCACTGCTTTACTTTTGTTGTTGTATATTGAGCAGAAACAAATAAAATGTGTGTGTATCAAGCTTGGATGTAGGAAAAAAGCTTTTTCCCCAAAATCCCCTTTGTCAAAAAGTGTACACATGGACAAAAATCTCTTGGTGGACTTGAAAAGATGGATAAAAGTCCATTTATGATTTTGAAATAGTGGACAAAAGCCCCTTATCTGTCAGTTTATTTTACATCGCCGCTGGTTTCCATGTGAACAAAAGCCCCTTATCTGTCAGCTTATTTTACATTGCAACCGGCTTCCCTTGTGGACAAGAGCCCCTTATCTGCCAATCTGTCAGCTTATTTTACATCGCCGCTAGTTTCCCATGTGAACAAAAGCACCTTTTCTGTCAGCTTATTTCACATCACCGCCGGCTTCCCATGAGGACAAAAATCCCTTATCTGTCAGTTTATTTTACATCACCGCCGGCTTCCCATGTGGACAAAAGTCCCTTATCTATCAGCTTATTTTACATCGCCGCCAGTTTCCAATATGGACGATGCCCCCAGATTGTTAGTGTGGGAGGGGATGCTGGAAACAGATAGTAAACCATCGTAAGTTTATTTTGCTTCTTTAGTATGCGTGGTGTATAGCATCGTCACACCATCGGTTTATTGTCTCATAAGAACGAACGTTTGTATTTTTATGGTAAACAGTCGAAACTTCAAAGGTGAAAAGTCGAAACAACGCTGGTAAAAAATCGCTACGGTGGTAAAAAGCCGAAAAAACTAAGCTACAATGATTAAAACTCGCAATTACGACGGTGAAAAGTCGAAATCATTACCAGGAAAATGAAAAGTCGAAATAATTTTTTCACCTTTGTTGTTTCCTCTTTTCACCATTGTAGTTTCGTTGTTTTAACTTAACTTATTTTAATAAATATGCCGTGATGATCCCCAACGGGACACCGTATTATTTCATACAAGGCAAACAGCTTTGAAACAATATTGATGCTATCTAAGTTTAGCTAAAATAAACAGAACAAGCTCCAAGCAGTTAACAACAGCTGTCGGAGAACAGCGTTAAATTGTCACGGAGCAGTTTTTGATATTTATTACAAATTATGTAACATCAGAAAGAAGGCATATATTTTCTTCATCAATCAAATCAGCTTAAATATCAGCAAAATAGTAAATACAGTTAAACCTGTGTAAGCGGTCACCTCTATTAAGCAGCCGCCTGTCCTTATAACCATATGTTCTAGTTCCCATTTCTATGCTGTCGGAGTGAATTAACCTGTATAAAGCAACAACCTGTCTTAAAAGGCCATTCTTACTGATTCCCTTGATTGGTTTGGTTAAGACAGGTTTTACTGTACATGTATGTGGGGTTAATGAGTAATCATAATTCTGCAACCCTTTCAGTTTGTACTCTTGCTTATGTGATTAATAATATATGTACTAATATGATGTACATTTTTAAACAAAATACGGTTTGAACTAAAGTTCATGATCGTTGCCGTCGATTCCATGCACTACCTGGAACATCAACGGAACATCATTGCTCTCCCGGGACACAGTCTCCCCATTGCGATCGACCCGCGATGCCAAACAAACTACTTCAACTACCTCCCGGGTGAAGATTCTCCAATGGCTGCCCAACCTTGTACAGTCGTATCCACCACATGTCTAACCCATAAGTTGCACTCCAACAACAAATGATTCAATTGTCCGACCACTGCTAGCATGCTGGACAGGGAATCCACGTGCCCATGCTTAAAACAAGCTCCAGCTTCAATGCCGTGTTGTACTGGTACAGTTCCTCCATCCAGAGTGCCAACTGTTATACAACCAGGTTATACTATATATCGGTCTTAACTGTAAAATATCGGCCCTACAAGTAATAACAGTATTGCCCTGTGAACTACCGTAAGAAGTTTGTTTCTTGTAACGTAATACCCGCGTTTCTCTTGTGTCAAAGCGTAATTATAACTTATACTTGAATTAGCTCTGCGACAATGGCTGTATTGGAGGCATCTGTATTCAGAATGTATTCGTCTTACTGATTTGGAAGACTTAAAACTGGTGGTGCTGTCAGATATTGTAATGACATCAGCCGCAGTGTCTACCACTGTTTTTGCCAGTTTGTAATTGATCTGTATATCGATACTGAACTTTGACACAGGCTGTAGTTGGCAAACTGTCACAGGGTCCATCACTGCTTTTTTCATATCCGGCGCCTTGGTTAAAGATGTGCCACACTTAATGTGCGCATTTCCTGTACATCGTATAAGGGGGGCCTTTTTGTTCCTCTACTCTTTGTCAACGAATCTATATATGCCAGTGATAGCTTCCGCAGATTCCTGATCGAGAGTTCAAGGTGACATGACAGAAGCTATCGTTCCCTGAATACACTGTTCTCTTTCAATATTAAGGCATTAAGGTCCTGTGATCGAGATTCGGCCTGTATACTCGACCCTTTGGGGTTAAACGTTCTGCTCGACCTGCTGCATTCCGGTTGAAATGTCCGTGCTTACACAGAAAAGATAATTCCTGCTTCTGGAAGTACCAAGGTACCTATACGTGTTGCCCGGTCTGGGTGGATACGACGTCAACTGCTCCAACTTCACGAGTATACAAAGGAACTCCTCCAATTATTTTGCATTTAGCAATTAAAAGACCAAGGGCGCAACTTCAACGCTGCGCGACAGCTTTAGCTGTAACATTTAAAATCCAATTGTTCTTGTAGTACTATACCAAGATAAGTGTATTTATTTCTATGATAGCATTTCCACACTCAACACAATCAGTTTTAGGAGTTGAATATGGATGAAAATGTATTTACATTACTCTTGTTACTATTAAAAGACATATCATTTAAATCATACTAATCAGATAGGGCAGATAATAATCTCTGTAAATCGTTTTCTTTTTCGGCCAATAGTAAGATATCATCGGCATACATTAAAATACAAATATTCTCATTATTAACCGATATTCCAACATTAAGGCTTTTCAAATATAAAGCCATATCATTAATAAATAAATCTAACAACAAAGGAGATAAGATACAACCTTATCTTAAGCTACAGTGCACATCAAACCACTCTATATTTAGGTTGTTCACTCTAACATATGACGAAACAGAGACGTATAATGACTTTAAAGCAAGAAGCATTTTACCACAGATACCATAATCAAAAAGTCTTTTCCAAGGCATATCCCAATTTATATAGTCATAAGCTTTACGAAAGTCTATGAAAGCACAAAATGTAGACTTCATTTCATTCCTCGTATCAATAATATTAGTAAGTGATGAGATGTGATCCGTGGTATTGGGTATTGGGTTAATGACGCATTTACCCCAGATAGATGGAACTGTGCCATTATTAAAACAAACATTAAATAAAGTGTGAAGAAATAAAATGGACGTATCAGTACACAGTACCTCACCTGGATTATTATCAATGCTACAAGCTTTACCTCGCTTTGCATTTTGAACGGCTTTTTTTACTTCAAAAACAGATATATTATCATTGAAAGACAAATTTATAGTGTTACTAATATCCGAAATGTCTAAATGCGTATGTGCTTGGTTATGCCCATCACGGATATTATGAAATAACGAACTAAAGTCAATTTTCCACTTGTTCAAAACAAGTTATTGATAGCCTGACATTGATTTTGACTCCTTCACACATATCTTGTATCCAGCTTTTCTATCATTTTAACCTTGACAGAAGCGACTGTCTGCTTATAAGAATAATACTCTGGTAGATCCCTAAGCACTTTGGTTGCCAGACATGATATTCTGTCATTAGAAACTATAAAAGATTCTAATTGCACATTTTTCCTGCGATTGTGCATTCCCTTTTACAAATAATATCGATAAGTAAACACTCAAACCGACAAACTTTAGACTACGTGAAGTTGAAATTGTCACATCACCGCCAGGTGACGTTTTTGTAGGTTGAAATTTTTGCACTTAGTGAAAAGCTTTCGAGTAGAAATTGACGTTGCCACTATTATGATAATTTCCTACATTGGTATGTTGTACTGGAACTGTTGGGATCACATGCGATAGGTAAATTAGATCTGAGATCGTCTTCCTTGATTTTATTCTAACTATTCTGTGCTGTTGCACACGGCCCCAAAATGACACCACAAAGCACACTCTCCCGGTCTAGACACCATGGCGGGAAAAGCTGACTTCACTCCACTATATAGGTATGACTTAACCAAACACTACAGTATAACCGTTACAGTTATTCGAATATGCTTATCTTGCTTAAGTTTAAACATTTGTTAAATTCAGAAAATAACTTAACTTAAAAGATATAGAAATATAGCTATATAAATGTATAGCTGATACACACTATTTAAAGAAGGTGGTATCATGTTGTATTATAATTATTCGTTTTATCATAACAATTCACTTGCTGAACCAAGTTTCTTTAGCAACCAGTGTTTAAATTGCACTAACCGTTTAACCGATTGACGCATATATCAGAAATGATGCGCCATAAAAGTAGTTTCCGGTTAACATAAAATTAAATCGATAAACTGATCGAAATATTCAATATATCTATATATTTTTAACATTTTACAAATAAATAATATTTTAAACCGACAAACACTTTTTTAAAAACCACAGTTTACATTGTTTTCAAGGCGTTGTAAACAAATGACGTAGTGATACATAGAACGCGAAAACGTGGATATTTTACCGACGAATGCAATTTTCAATACCTGCAAATCTGTGAACACCAACCAATGAAATTACAGGAAATTTCTGAAGGGTGTTATCATATTAAACTTATTCAAAGAGAGATATTTGATAATTATTTAAGAATGTTGTTGTTGGACGGTGTTTAGTGTCGCTCTCAACATTTATTCAGTAATATCTTAACAGTGCCTACTTGATACAGAATTCTTAGCACTGCAACCCTGGTGTATCATGCTGCAGACACATACTATACCCCACCAGTCCCATTATATTGACACTGGAACGACCACACCTGGAACTTTTCTCTAAACAGGGAAACTCTAGTACAATTCTTCAAGTCTTTGGTATGACCCGGTCTGGGATCGAAACCCCGACCTTCCGCATGCAAGGCAAAGACTCTACCACTAGACCACTGCTGCTAATATATAAAACTTTATTTTCAGTAAAGCCAAAATGGTTATCGTCATACTAGTTGTAATATGCGTGGTACTGGCTACAATGTTAGGAGAAGTCCGACAAACTAGTCTTGCCTATGTCTCTGGAAATACTTCTCACGTGATTACAGAGCCTGGGAACACGGATAAAATTATGCGTACGACACGTATCCCGAAAATAATTCATCAGTTTTGGGACGATGAGATTATACCCACAGAGTTCGTGGAAAATATCAGAAGCCTTGTACGCGATAACAAACCGCTGGAATGGCAGTACTACTTTTGGACGGTGAAAACCGCTAGAGCTCTCATCAAAAACAAATATCAAGAGATTCTGAAGACATTAGATAAATACCCAGGTATTTTTTTCAGTAATATTCATATGTATTTATAATAAGTATCATATTTAACATTGTCATTAAATTGTTACATCTCAAAATACCACGATTTGATTATACAATTGAATGTGGTATAAATCAAACCTAACTTTAAACAACTGGGTGCCCAGCTATGCGCCGATAGGACTTTGATTGTCTCTTGTGTAGTAATATACATGTAGATCCGTATAGATAGATGAACGGACGGAGGGCGGACAGATAAACAGACAGACAGTTAGATACATAGATCTATTTGGGTAGTAAATGTACATACAAAGCATAGCACCAACATGATGCATGAACGATATAACAACACTTATATAAAGAATATAATAACGATACACACATATAGGCTATGAAATGCACACAAATGACAAAGACAACACAAAAAAAAGAAAAAGGGTTTTACTCTTATTTCCATTGTGGTCCTTGAATATTGATAACAATTACAGCGCAGTGTGATTCCCCATATTTACTGATTAACTCTATAAATGCAAGATGCACAGAAACACAACCAATCATGAGTTCATTTTGATCCTTGTATATATATATATGTGTATAGCTATATAGTCTGATTGAAATGATTATTTTCTGTGATATTCTTATATGATAGTTGTTGAATGTTTTGCTGAACATATACTTGATTGTATTGTGATGTAATACTCAAATAAACTTTTAATGTCTAAAGCCTCTATATCTCGTATGCTCAGGAGTACATTCGAAAATGTGTCTTTGTAGTTGGTTTTAAATGTATCCACCTTTTATTTTTCAGACAATTTATCCCCGGCTGACGCCATGCGCTATGTTGTTCTTTTCGAATACGGTGGTGTTTACTTTGACCTAGATACAGTGAGCGTCAAACCGCTAGAGCCCTTTCTTCAGCAACACCTTTGCACCTTTGTACAAGAACCAATCGAGCATTCATTAGTTTACGGGGTGGACTATTTCCTGACAACCTCTGCTTTGTTATGTAGACCTCGACATCCAATATTTTGTTTCATTATTGATAGAATCCCTTCTATTGGCAAGGCATGTCATGACCCACACGACTGCACGGGACCTTCGGTGCTTACGAAACTATACACCAAGTATAACGCCAAACCTTACGATAACATCAATGTAGTACCAACTGATCTCTTTCAAGATCAATACTTCATACGCATGCAAGGACCGCAGATACGTGAACAATGTAAGAATCTGAAATCACTCAACAAAGTTCAAAGCACGCGGTGGCGATGCGCGTCCGATAAGTCCAAATGCTTTCACGTACCACACATATCACTATAGTCACAGAACCGGAGCTTGGAAGAGCATTACATTCAAACCAGAAAATAATATTACAAAAATTGTACCTCATTTAAAAATGTACATGGGTTGATATATTGATAGATAACATACAGAAATAACTTATTTGGAATCTAATTAGAAAATGCATAAATATGTTAAATCTGAGTTAAGAAACGTGTGTTATATACTTTGTAAACTTAAAATGGATCAAACTTGTAGTTGGTGTTTCTTATGTATAACAATCCCCTTTTGTCTCACCTGGCAAAATTATCTGATATTATTGTGTCTGCTTGTAAAAACTATTTGTTTCAACGCTAATGGAAATAAGCAAACCATTTAGTGCTTTTATATGTTTATAATCACAGTTCTTACCTGTTGTAGTCCTATATTTATTAGCCAATTCCATTTGCTACGGATATCGGAAGAAGTATTTGGAGTGAGGTACTATTTAGAGACTATTTTGCTTAAAAATTGGACTCAAATGATCCCCCGAAACATCTGTAAGCTTGGTTGTTGTTTTTCTTTTCTTCATTTCTTTAAATCTAAAATGAAAAGTTTAACACTCAAATTGCAAGCAAGTTTTTTCTTTAAATAGAAAAGGATACCACAAAAATATGTTGATTTGTTTAGGAAGTTTAGGAAGAGTTTTATTTCAAATGTTTGGAAAACGCCAAAAGAGTCACCCGAAATTTAGAGAAGCACCTGCAGTTAATTGCCTTGCTACTTCATGTTCGTACTAATTCAAACTGTTTCATCTTAGGGTTTAATAGGATGTCTTTTGGAATCAATAGCATTAAATATTTTATGCCAGAGAATCGCTTTGAACTGCAAAGGTGTGAACTGACAAGTGATTTGCTGGCAAGTTCATTATTTATCTATTCTAATACTCGGAATACATACTCGTATAAGCAATATAATCAAATTGAAGATTATATATTAATATATAAATATTTTGATACTGAATTAAGAAAATTATGTTTTTCTAAGTTATCTAATTCAAGATTATTTTTAAGATTTGTCTGAATAGAAAACAAATCTTTTTCAATATTTTATTTTAATTTTGCTATAACAGCCTATTAAATAGGCCTGCTTTCTTTGTGAAAAATTAAACATACATATGTCCCTACTCAACACATTTGCAGTATCATAATATTATAATAACCTAAGTGAAATCAATCGATAAAGTAACAATTAATCATTTTACAGAATGAGAACAATCAACTGTGAAGTGATTAGTGTGAAAACTTAAACAAAATGGATAATGACAATTGAGGGGATTTTTCTACCCTGTCGTTCTTTGCTATGTTATTATTATTATTATCGAACTATTTGGGGTACAAAATTTGCCCCTAGAACAACTTTAACCCGGCTTGTATCTGTCCTTATACACGTATTACTATTACTGTTACTATTACTTTAACCATTATCACCACCACAACCACCACCATCATCATTATCATTTGTATTAGTATATGTATTATCATTTTTTTTATAATCATTATGGGACATACGACAATATCGACAATCAAGCTTGCCCATGTTCCCTGGTAAAAACAACCTTTACAGCTGTTTCCAAATAAACACTTTCCGAGTGTAGAGTTTTAATGTATGAAACGTCATTTTTTACTATAATTGTATTATTTACGCTTGTTTTGGAACATAAATTGATATATTCTTGAAATTGTTTCTGTCATTCCGATAAAACTTCATTAAATTTAAATATGTTTTGAAGGTTCTGTCAGTATCTTTTACCGAATTACAGGGTCGGAATATATACCAGATTGTTTTAATATGTATAATTCCATGATGCAGATGTATGAGGATGTGGTTTAAAGCAATTTTCAACACATTTCAGGTTATATATTGCATATCCAGTTTTACTGGCGGAGGAAGACCTCAGACTGAGTCAGACTGCGAATAAAACCATCTTTCATCCGCAAGTAACTTGAAACTTTCTCACATAAAGTTTTTTGAGCAAGCGGGACTTGAACCTACGACATTAGCGGTGAGAGGTAAGTGATCTTGAGACGGCGCCTTGTACCACATAACATTTGTGTTGTCATAAAAACATTGATTATTACGAATACGAATTGTCTATTTGAGGACAGCTTTACAAACAAGTAATCAGACATAAGATGTTTTCAAATAGAAGCAATCATTTGATTAATTATAAAGATCTACTCGATATTAAGAGTTATGAGAGACTTTGTCATGATGAGAAAAAAATAAAAGCACATGATATATAAACAATCATAAAAGTAAAGTTGACTTCCATCTATGAAATATATAAGAATTAATTTGTTCCACCAAAGTTTTAATATTCCATAGCAGAATTTGTCGCATCTTTTCATTATATGTGATTCGCACATAATTACAGAAGTCTTTTTTCAAAATTATTTTAATTTTATTAACTGGTTATCAAGTGCTTAATTTGTCTATCATTAGAAGTGTCAGTTTACTATAAAATGGACTACTACTACTACTACTACTACTACTACTACTACTACTACTACTATTCACTTCTACTACTGCTGCTGCTGCTATTACTACTGCCACACCACCACTACTACGACCACTACTTATACTATGACTACCATTCACTACTACTACTACTACTGCTGCTGCTGCTGCTGCTACTACTACTACTACTACTACTTCTACTACTACTACTACTACTACTACTACTTCTATTTCTACTACTACTACTACTTCTACTACTACTACTACTTTAACTACTTCAGCAACTACAATACCAGCAGCAGCAACAACAACAATAACCGCAACTGCTACTGAAACCGCCAATGCTACTGCTACTTATGCTGATGCAATTTTACTTCTGCTGCTACTACTATTACAATTACGTTTAATGCTACTACTACTACTACTTCTTCTACTACTTTTGATGCTATTACTATTACTACTACTACAAGAAAAACGATAAACAACATCAACAACAATTACTACTGCTGATACTTTTACTACTACTTCTGTTACTGCTACTTCTAATGTTGCTACGTCTACTACTACAACTTCTGCTACTCCTCTTCCTACTACTGCTGCTGCTGTTACTACTACTTTTTCTGCTGCTGCTACAACTATTTCTATTACTACTACTTCAACTACAGCAACAAAAACGGCAACAACAACAATAAATACTTATATCTACTGCAAATAAAACTGCTACTGTCACTGCTACTTCTGCTGCTGCTACTACTTCCTTTGTTACTGTAACTACTACTACTTTTAATACTCTTACTTGTACGTTTTTGCTGTTGCAATTTTTTTGTTGCTGCTGCTTCTTATAATATTTTTGATGCTGCTACTACTACTACTATTACTTTTGATGCTACTTCTATTATTACTGTTGCTACTACTGCTACTTCTACTAATAATACAACAAGAACAGCAATAAACAACATCAACGACTGTTACTACTACTGCTGTTGTTCCTGTAACTACTTCCGCTGCTACTATTACTTTCTCTGCTGCTGTTGCTGCTGCTACTACTTCTACATCTGTTGATGCTACCACTATTTGTTCTGCTGCTGATATTATTTCTATTTCTGCTGCTGCTACTACTTCTATTTTTGTTGCTGCTATTTATACAACATCTGCTGCTGCTACTTCTACTTATTCTGCTGCTGCTACTACTATTTTGCTGCTGCTAATTCTACAACTTCTGCTGCTGCTTCGTCTACTTGTTCTGCTGCTGCTATTACAACATATTCTGGTGCTGCAGCTACTACTTGTGCTATTGCTACTACTGTTACTTCTAATACAACTATTACTTCATCTGCTGCTACTTTTAGTACACCTGCTGCTGCTACTACTACTGCTACTACTATTACGGCTCCTGCTGCTATAACTACTACTTCAAATATTGCTGCTACTATTACTTTTGTTGCTGCTACTATTACAACTTCTGCTGCTGTTAGTACGACTACTTCAGCTACTGCTGGTTCTACTATTACTACTACTGCTTCTAATACTGTTGCATCTACCACTTCTACTACTCTTACTACTGCTACTATTATTGCTGCTGCTGACGTTACTTCTGTTTTTGAGTACACTTCACACAACTCAAGTTTCCAATTGGAATTGACCGCTTGGAAATCGTAATTTTCCAATGGAAACTAATGCCAATTGGAATATAAGAATTCCAACTGGACAGGATGATTTTAACTGTTTTACTTCCATTTATCTCAGATTTTAATAACATTTTCAGCTGAAATTTTGAAGTTAACTATACTGTATAATAGTAATAATTATCCCAAAATATTAAGCTTTGTTACAAGCCTCATTAAACTTCCGAAATTCACACTTTTTGATAATAACAAAAATGATTGTAATTAAATGTGTTTATAATATTGCTAAAAAGCGAGAAAATAAATAAATGTATATTTCTTAGACAAGCGGACCGAACCTTTAACTTTTGTTAGCATTTTTGTAATTCCGTAATGACTCAGTTGCTTTCCGACTGTACCTCCGCCAGTGTTCGGAAGTACACAAATAAATACTGCAGTGGTAATGTGCGGATTAAGACCGTTAGATAAGGGGTTCATTAACAAGATTGGAAAAGTTATGGTTTAACTAATATTATGTATCGTTATTGTTTTGTTTTGTTTTTTTTTGTTTTAAAAATATATTGATGTCTGCAATAAAACTGTATCGAATGCAGTACACATTATATTATTTATACGCATTGAAATACACATAGTACTAAATACTAGTTTGGTATACTCTTGCTCAGGATCCTCCCTTGCATATACGCGTTATACTATCGCATGCACTATAACGTCACAAATCACTTTATTATTGTCAATATTGAGAGATTACCAAGGGGGGGGGGGGGGGGGGGGGGGGTTGTTTAGTACAGATTTTAAAAAAGTCATTTTATGTTTATTAATTTTATGTGAACGATTCGTCGCTTACGTGCAATAAATTAGCTCGTGGGTTCCAGCTTATTAATGCACTGAGGTGAATAACAGGGATGTTCTTAAAAACAAGCGATTATTTAATTTTGAACCGTATCCCCTACAGTTCTCCATACTATGTTTCTCTCTGAAGTGAATTGATCGTATATTACAGACCGACGCGTTTCCGAACAAGCTTCGTAACTCCCCGTTTTCTGCCGAAGGAGTTTATCAGAAAGTGACGAACATTAATTTGTAAAAAAAAAAAACGTTCTTAATTATGTAATTATAATGTTGTTTTTGTTTATTTTTTCGTTTTCAAAGTATCTCAGTGATCAAATAAACATATACTCTGTCATCAGGAAGACTACAATTGACTTAAATTAAAACTAAAAACGACCGTTTCGGAAGTTTATTGAGCCTCTAACGTTCATAACGGAAAAAAAGTTGTTGGAAACTCACTGTGCTGTGTTTAGATGAAATAATAAAAATATATTCGTTTCTTTTATCCAGAAGTGTTTCTATGTAAAACTCGATCCACAGACATGGTCCTATACATCATAGCTTGATTTGTACAAACTTGAATACTCTTCTCATTTGAAGTATTATGCCAAATATGAACGAATCCGAATGACCCGTTCTTAATTATTCTTCCTGACCAGTCCTTGAGAAAAAGATTTTTGACAATTCTCAGTTATATCCTTATGTGACCCCACCTAATATTAAATCCTTCAAACCAGATCCAATTGTTATGCTAGTCAAAGTTTCAGATCTCTAAGTATATATACCCTATGTAAAGCGCAAAGTCTTAAAATCTTAAACGTTGTTGTATGTTGTATGGTGTTTAGCGTCGCTTTTAACATTATTTTTGTCATATCGCGACGGTGTCTACTTGAGACAGTATTCTGAGCGCTGTCACACTGGAGTATCATGCCGCAGACACATGGTATGATACCCCACCCAGTCACATTATATTGACACCGGGCCGACCAGACCAAGAACTGTCTTTTTAATGCTGAGCATCAAGCGAGGCGCTTCTAGTACCATTTTTAAAGTCTTTGGTATGACACGGTCGGGGATTGAACCGACGACGTTCCGCATACGAGGCAGACGCTCTACCACTAGACCACGCTGTGGTCCTCATCTTAAACGACTATTATATAACCTATTCCTTAATTTTAATATAATGAAATCCCGTACTCGCGTGAGGAATCAAGGCTAAATATGAATAAATATAACGGAACGGTTCTTCTGAAGAGTTACACAACTGTAGTCCTTTCAGGCAATTTTGGAAATTGAATCCTCCATATTGGACGCATTCATTCCTATGACTAAACAATGTTTAATATGATCTAAAACAGAACAATAGTTTTGTTCAAATGCATGAGAATGTTATAAAGTGTATCCATAGTAACTTAATGTGGAACTCAAAGTCCCCTTACAGGTCCCATATAAATCTTAACTTATTAGTTTGTAAACACATCAACATAAGTCTTGACCGCTTATTGATAATAATGCATTTTAACAGTTCTGAATTTTAAACCTTTTTGGGACCTCCTGATCTCTAAAAGATAAAGACACCAAATCATTTTAAAAACTCTAAAACTTACTGACCAAATAACACTTCTGAGAAAATTTAGGCAAAATCAGTTCGAACAAAAGCTGTCGGGGTATAGCTTGCTCGAATTTTGAAATATCGTCTTAAAATAATAGCTATCAGATGACTGAGATATGAGTTTTGTAAAAATATATCAAACAACTATGTATAGAAAGAGCATCCCGCTTATGCCTCTAATGGTATAGGAGACTGGAGTAGTTACTGAGAGGTTAACGCATTTGTTCTAAATATTCAAAGCGCTAAAATGCTACCTAAAGTCAAACCAAGCTATAACAATTAGCCCCTTTGAGTTATCTTACAGGTCATGATAAACGTATAAGAGTTTTGTTGATATATGACAAGAAGCTACGAGTATATATTATCGGGAAATAAAGCAAGTCAAATCAAATCAGATTTTATTGGCAACTTCGGCAAACATTTGCCTTTGGCCATTTACAAAGTTTTTTAAAAATATATTACAATTACACAACAAAATCATTAATATCATTCACATTACAAATTATGTACTAAGCTATATGTTGAGTATGAGAAACAGTGACATTATATAGGGATCGTAAAGTAGTTTCATTATTAAATATTATTTACTTGTTCTAGTGCTTGTTTTCGTATCTTAAAAGCTTCAGATACATATTTTCCAATTTTTAAAATTATAATTTTCTTGTTTTTATTTGACCTAATACTTGAAATATCTGAACTGTAGCCCAAAATGAACTATTTAAATATAATATTCTGATGCTATCGTATCTTGGGCAACATAGTAAGAAATGATATTCAGATTCAACAACTTTCATGGAACACAATTTACATTTTCTCTATCTAAACTAAAAAGTTATACTACGAAAATTTAGATTCTAAATTAAATTCACCGTCTCTTTTGCCAAAGGACTGGTGGAAAACATTAAAATCATTTATCAATTCAAATGATAAACCAGCTGTCCCACCACTAAACGATAATGGAAACATTGTCTCTGATAACAATACCAAAGTAAACATATTAAATAATTTTTTCCAGGAACAGACAATTCTTAATGATAACAATATTTTACCACCAATCATATTACCAACTGATAACAATGATATCATTCCATTTATTAGACTATCGCCTAACGATGTAAGTAGTATCTTAAAAACACTGCCAACAGGCAAAGCCTCAGGTCCCGATGATATCAACAGTTACGTCTTGCGTGAAATAGCTAATGAATTATCGACGCCTTTATGCAATTTATTTAACGTTTGTCTGACCAAAAGTGTTTTCCCAAAAGTCTGGAAAACGCATTTGTATGCGCTGTTTATAAAAAGGAGACCCTTCTTTGGTTAATAACTATAGACCTATATCACTGTTAAGCGTAATTGGCAAAGTGTTTGAAAGACTTATTTTTAAACACATGTATACTTTCTTTCGTGATACTTATTTTATTTCGTAATTTCAATCTGGTTTTGTTCCTGGTGATTCAGCAATTAACCAATTAACTTATCTGTACAATATGTTCAGTAAAGCTATTGATGACGGTAAAGAAGTTGGACATTAATCAAGGCCGGAGTGCCTCAGGGGTCCATTTTTGGTCCGCTTCTATTTTTAGTCTATATTAATGACATAGTATCTGATATCGCATCTAACATTCGTCTTTTTGCAGATGATACAAGCCTGTACTTTATAATCGATCACAATAACAATATAAACAATGCTGCACAAATTTTGAATTCCGACATCAACAAAATCACTGAATGGTCAAAACAATGGCTTGTAACTTTTAATCCATCGAAGACTGAATCGCTTCTTATATCTAGGAAACGTAATCAACCCGTCCATCCACCACTATATATGCATAACCAACAAATATCAGGAGTACAATCACACAAACACTTAGGTATACTTTTATCAAACAACTGTACCTGGCACTCTCATATTCAATACATTATGGATAAGCATGGTCAAGAATTAAAGTCATGAGAAAACTGAAATATCAGCTTGACAGAAGATCCCTGGAGACAATTTATACATCTTTTATCCGACCACTGTTAGAATATGGTAACACAATCTGGGATAACTGCACTAATTATGAAAAACACGAGTTAGAAAAAATTCAACACGAAGCAGCACGCATTGCAACTGGAACAACAAAACTTGTATCAATTAATAACTTAAACACAGAAGTTGGGTGGGAAAGTCTAGAAACTCGAAGGACGAAACACAAATTAATTATTTTCTATAAAATGGTAAACCATACGACTCCTCCCTACTTATCTGCACTAGTACCATCCCAAATAGGTGAAAATTCCCCGTATAATCTCAGAAATAGTTATGACCTACAAATTCCAAGTTCGAGAACAGCGCTCTACTATAATTCTTTCATGCCATCTGTTGTCCGTGATTGCAACAATCTACCTATTGAAACAAGACAAACCGTTTCTATCAATGCCTTTAAGCACCAGCTAAATAAAAAAAATCTTACCAAAACATCAAAACACTTTTACACAGGCACAAGAAAATGTCAGGTCTTGCATACTCGTCTTCGTACAAATTGTAGCACGCTGAAACAACACTTATTCAAAAAAAACTATTGAAAATTCTCAATATGTACATGTGGAGCAACTGAAAGTACAAATCATTACCTCCTCGTCTGTCCTATTTATCATGTCGAACGCGCTACACTTCTCGCTTCAATCTCTCATATATGCACTGTTTCCCTCAACACACTTCTCTTTGGAGAACCTCATCTCCCCCACAATACTAACGTCGAAATTTTTAAAGCTGTCCACAAATATATACTCTCGAGTAAGCGTTTTAATAACGAAAACTAAAAACTTATCTAACAACGCTGTAAAGCTGTAGACTTGTAAATAATAATAATAATTATAATTATAATAATAATAATTATAATAATAATAATTTATATGTTGCTCTCTGTTTCCCTTGGCTCGCTCGCCTTAGTCCTGAACTCGTCCACCTTTTTTTCTGTTTATTTTGTTTTTAATTCTAATTTATATGATTAATTATAAAATTTTGTTTTCTTTCAAAACTTAACAAGACATACAACTATCGATGTAAAAATCATATATCTTTTATAGAACTGTATTTTGTTAATATATCAAAACTAATCTAATGAATCTTCGCCACCTTACACAAATGTTTGTATAAGTTACTGAGGAGAGAAACTATATAAGAAATATTTTCTTTCGTTTCAATCCTTTTACTAAATATGTTGTGGAATATGCTGTACATAATTTATGAATAAATATGTTTAAACCAATTTCATTTAATTCAGCACGACATATAAGTAAAAATAAAATACCCCTTAGGGCGGGCCAATTTTGCCCCCAAGAACATGGTTTTGAACAAATCTGAGAGAGGGCCACAAACAGATCCCATTTATGAAACATCTAAGAAATAATTCTGCCAAAATACAGTCAAGAGTTATGATTCTTGTATCTATGAGTTTCCTAGAGGATAGTGAACATACAAGTGAAGTTTCATTCATGTCCAATGATAGGATGATGAAAGAAGTACCAAATCAAAAACTTTTTCTAAAAATCTCTAACCAAATTTTCTAAGTCTAAAACGGCCATGTTACTTTGTAAAAATCCAACCCAGAGTTATGGTTCTTATCTCTGTGCGTTCCTTTGATGATGCTGAACACTCGTGAAGTTTCATTCATATCGTATGAGTGGTTGCATAGATATCTTACCTGATAAAAAAACTTTAACCTGAAAAATTAAGCCCAAAAAGGGCCATGACTGCCAAAATGCAACCCAGAGTTATGGTTCTTGTGTCTGTGTGTTCCATAGATGATGATGAACACACATGTGAAATACCCCCCAACACAACCATACTGAACAAAAAGTTAACTGCTATGAAAAAGAAATTTTTTAAATTCCCATACCATTCATCTATAACAAAATATAGTCCCCATACAGAACCCTCATACATCCCAGCTCCTTGAATTGTCAAAACTTCAAACACCCACTCGTAGGGATTTATGATCAGAAATGCTTTAGATTTTAAGTAAAAGCTTTTTTTTCTACACATGAATGTGAAATTGAAAAAATTCAGTTTTCCCTTTAATATTCCTATGTAAAATTAATGGTTACCTTGCAAGGTCACTGTATATCCCAGCCCCTTGATTTGCAGAATCTTCAATCCCTTGCTGATGTAAGGATAATTTATATCATATATGAATAAGTTTGACAGAAAGATTATTGAAAGGAAAAATTATACAAATTCCCAATTTTAACCATATTGTCCCCAACCCTCTGGCCCCTAATGGAAATTCAATCCTCTTTATTGATCAAAATCAATTATACTGTTACTAGACAATTCTTTAGATCTTAAATTGAACAACATATTTACACAAATGGACGAATTTTCCATTTTCCCATAATATTCCTATGTAAAACGCAAAGTCCCCTTACAGGGCCGTATACATCCCAGTGCCCCTTGATTTGTAAAATGAGATCCTCCGTGGGCGAGTGGTCTAAGGCGCCGTCTCAAGATCACTTACTCTCACCGCTAATGTCGTAGGTTTAAGTCTCGCTCGCTCCAAAAACTTTATATGAGAATGTTTCCAGTTACTTGCGGAAGGAAGGTGGTTCTACTTGTCTGAGGTCTACCTCCAACAATAAAACTGGATATGCCATATACAACCTGAAATGTGTTGAAAAAGGCATTGAACCCCATTCACAAAACAAAGTGATTTGTACAAACCTCTTAATCATAGGGATAATTACTGACCAGTTGTTGAGAAAAAGATATGAAATGTTCAATTTTAACCTTTTATGACCCCCACTCGGCCCCTTATGGAACATCAATGGTTCCTATTGAACAAAATCTTATTTGTTATGACCAGAAGATGCTTCAGAACTCAAACTGAATCAAAAAACATCATAAAAACATCATGAATGGATGAAAAAATTAGAATTTTCCTTTTTCGCATAGTATTCCTATATACATGTAAAACTCTAACAGGGTCCCTATAAATACAAACCCCTTCATTTGTACAAAATTTAAATCCATACTCATTGGGATATTCTATATAAAAAATTTGACTTAATGGTTGTTGAGAAGATTTTATAAAATTTTCTATTTCAACCCTTTTTTGACCCACCCTGGCCCCTAATGGGAAGTCATTTCTCCTTATTGAACCAAATCTTATTTTCTATGACTAGATGATGCTTCAGAACTCAAATTGAACAATAATTTTGCTCAAATAAATGAAAAATGAGAATTTTCTGTTTTCTCATATTATCCCTGTGTAAAATTCTAAGGCCTCTATAAATATTAGCCCCTTTATTCATATCTTCATTCAAACTACACATAGGGATAATTTATGCCAAATAACACATCTGAATGACCGGTTCTGAAGAAAAACGATTTTTGTAATTCCAGATTTTAACCCTTTTAGGGCCCCTCCTCACTCCTTAAGACAGTGGAACCGAGTCATTTTTACAAATCTGAACCTCCTTGACCAAGCAATGTTTCCGTGAAAATATAGGCAAAATCAGTTCCTTTTTAAAAAAAAATTGATGTTAATTATGACATATGCCCTCTAATTGAACCCCAGGGACACCATTTAAACAAATCTTATAGAACTATAGTTGGTTATCATTACTACAGAAACATTTTCAAAATCTGTTTGGCCGTTCATGAGAAGATTTTTTAAGTTTTGGACTATTATCAATAACGGCGGCCATCTTGAAAAAAAATTCTTCTGTATAGTCTCCTATGCAATAGGAACATCCATGTGAAGTTAAAAGAGTTTAATTGGCCAAGTGGTTTCAGAGAAAGTGCTGCCGACAGACAACGCACCACCACATAAGCCCTTCTGGCCTTTGGCCAGTAGAACTTATAACAAGCATCATAGCGACATTGTTTTTATTAATTACACAAACTGGGTTACCATTATAACCGGTAAAATATCCCTGAAGCGAGTTGAATTGAAACCATTCATCATTTTTTATTTACGCGGACATGTCAAGAAATTAGTGCAAAGATGATTTTCAGATAAATTAAACTTTACTTATATAAAAACTGATTTTAGCCTAAAATCCGTTGCTAATGCATAATTGATATGCACGTTAAACGAATTTGGTGCATTTCCACAAAATATTTATGCATCATGCAGATATATGCATCTTATCTGAGGTTCTGTTGATAGAAAACACAAAATCAACATCTCCCTGAGTAGAGGAAACATAAAAAAATCTGTAAAGTGGCTTCAGAAAAGTTCAAGCAAACTTGAGAGCTTGGTGTAAAAAAGCTTCATACAAAATCTGGTGAAAATCTGTCAAGTGGTTTCAGAGATGTTGTTTGAAGTAAAAGTCAACGACGGACGAAGGTAGAACACAATAGCTCATCCCAAGCTTTGCTCAGACCAGCTAAAAAAGTAAACAAAAAACAGATGGCTGAAAACATACAGACAGCTACATGTACAGGATAAAGCCGAGTTGGGCTAAAAATTGAGTAATTGGCTTCAGAACGATTTAAAAAAATGTTAAATTTCAAACGGATGACGAGCAATAAGCAATCAAAATACCCAAAACTTGAGCCTTTGGCTAAATACGATCTAAAACATCACTTGAAGAAGACAACAACTATCTATTGGGCTTTTTCTCTTTATTTTTCTCTTTATTATACAAGACAACCGAATATTTAAAACTGGATCATCTGGCCCTGTAAATAGAAAATAGAAGAGCATTAATTGTTGTACAACTGCAACAATATAGTCACAGATGATGGAGAATGTGGACCTTTAAGCCACTGGCACTTACAAGCAGTGAAGTAGTAGTTAACTTTGTCTATTTAATTTATTTTTTACATTTTAACCTACTAAATGAAAATCATACAAAATACTGATAAAATACTGTAAATTTGACTTTGCAGGTGATGATGCATTTCAAAAAGCTGTTATTATGTTTATATCTGTGTGAATTTAAATGAAATTTTCTGAAAACATACACAATAAATTTGATAAGCTTGTAGATTAAAATCTGAAATTTACAAAAAAACTGTTGCTGAAATGTTGATAAATCCAGGTGATCAGCAAGAACTTTTGCTAGGTGTATTTGAAAGTTTTTGTGTCGATTCTTAAATTTTGAGAAGAAAAAAAAGAATTAATACCATAAGCATTTTAATTCAATATTTTAAGGTGATGAACAACAAACTTTGGATTACCTTGAATCGAAAATTTCTAAAAGATTTTGGATCAAGCAAACCATAGGAGTTTGAGGGAAATGGAAGTTACAGACGAGGCCTAAATAAAAATATTGCTTGTCCTTGACCAACCCATCATTTTTAACTTCGGTAGGTATGTAGGTAAATAAGGATCTTATCTTTTACATTGTGTTTTGTCGAATATAACATCTTATTACCTTTTCCTTGCACATTATCTCTTTAAAGCCGCATAACCAGTAACTAAAGATGTTTATTTTATAAAGATATGAACAACATTTTCATCAATAACATATTGTCCTGAATTTTCATTGCCTTCTGTGGATTTTTTTGTGTTGGAACATAATTGAAACCGTTTATGGAGCACTTTAGGAAAAGAAAAAAGTGATGCCTGGGAAATGTACAAAATAAGATAATTCTCGTCACGAGAATCAAACTCGAATTGCCCAAGTGACAATCCGCAGATATAACAGAAACGTTGGATATTATCCAACATTTGACACTGATAATTAGGGTAGCGGCAATATTATCGTGTAGGTAGGTAAAGGACAAACAATATTTTATTTTAGGCCCAACTGTGCCAGGCCAAGGAAACCCCTTTTTCTTTCAACTAAACTTCACTTGTCTGCAGTTCAAAATCTGCAAATTCAACATCCACAGACTTCACCACACCAGAATTTGTTCAATTAATGTGTTCGGGTAACAAACTTTAATAAGTAGACAGAGCAAATAAATGAACTCTTGTGTTACCTTTCTCTTCTTGTCACCACCAAGCTCGAAATGTTTACATCTCTTGATTGGAAGCTGCTTCCTGTATTTACATGTTGTACATTCCATTCTCAACACAATTTTCTTGGTTGTCTTGGCCTGAAATTGTTAATTAATTTTCATTAATGCTCCAGATAAGCTACGAATTTCACTTAAACACAAACAATTTTGTTTTTAAGTGAACCTGTTACACAAATAATTTTCTTTTCATGCAAAACTTGGTTAATACATGTGTATCCAAACAGCTGTTTCATATTTCCCAGTTATTACAGTTCTTACCTTAAAAGCTAATAGCAGAGTGAAAGATGAGACGTGTACCAGTTTATTCAGCCTTCTCATACAGGAGTTTGCTTATTATTTGTACGTAATAATGAAAGCATCCAGATGGTCAAGATCATGCACTTTGACAAAATGTTGAAGTGAGAATAAAAATCTCAGCTTGCAAAGAAAATAACATTCTAACCCAAAAATAAGTACATTTTTTTTGTTAATTTTCGCCCCTTACATCTATTTCTTCAATAAGTATTTTTAAGCCAATATCATTTGACACTGTCAATGACGAATTAAGACTATAAATTTGGAGTTCCAGGCAGATGTTTTTGTACAAGAAGCAACAAGTTGGCTCATTTAGAGCTTTGATCCCTGACTCGGTCAGACAAGTTGCTGACCAAGCTAGCCGGGCCCGGCTCTGTCAAGTTGTGACATAGTATTCATCCAAAATTGTGCTTCAAATCTCGATGTGAATGTTCATCAAGGTACATGTATACTGACAACAACATTCGTTATATAGAATCAAAGGAGGAGTATTGTCCAAATAACAAGAGCAGTCGCAGGACAGTGCGCTCGACTATTCGAATAATTTTTCACTACATACTTTACTTTGATTGAAACTGATGACCAATCTAAGTAAACAAGAGTTATCTCTCTTACTAAACAAGGTTGGTCTTGTAACTGCGAAACCTTTTATAAAGTTTCAATCCAAAACGTGCAGTGGCTGTTGAGATTTAAACTTAAACCAAAATTTCTAAGTCAAACAAGGGCATAATTGCATTATATTCAAGAAAGATTTATCTTACTTGGTTATTTAAGTAGGTGTGATGACTGGGAAAGTCTAGTGTGAAGTTCAAATACATTACAGGATTGTTGAGATATGGACTTGATGGTACTTAAACGTAAAACTTTAACCAGAACAAGGGTCATAATTGACATTATATTCATGTAAGAGTTATCTAACTTTAATAATTATTTTAGTAGGTTTGATGAGTGCTTAGTTTTGTAAGAACTTTCAATCCAACACATGCAATCGTTACTGAGTAAGCAACTTGCATGCAAAAGTTTAACTAATGTGCGAAGCCGATGCATACGCCAATGCCCGTGTGAGTAGAATAGCTCTCCCTTTAAATATTCTTCGAATAGTCCAGATAAAAATTAATTACAATCTATGTACAGAAATGAAGTCATCATGAGACAATATATTACTGCTTGCATAAATATCAAGTTATAGTATTAAATGTGGGAATCAATGAATATATATCAGTGTTTTTTTTCGGCCATTTTTATAGCCATTATTGGGTCATATTCCCAATGGCAAATAGTATCTTTTTTTCCCAATTGAATGGTAAAAATTCCCAATCGAAAGCTTCAAAAATGTAAATTGAAACTTGCCATACTTCCTTGATAAAATAAAGAAAGTTTTCCCCATTCTGAATTTAGTATGACATTGATTATTTAATTAAATGGCCTGATTAGCAAGTGTACACTTTTTATAAATATATAAATATATTTAATGCAAAAAAATTTCCCAATGTTAATGAAAATGCCGCTAAAATTCCCAATTCCAAGGGTATGGGTCATCTTCCCAAAATGGTGAAAAAAAACACTGATTATATACATTGTTTTGAAATGTCATGATAGGCAGTAATCAGCCAATGGAATCTAGCTTATCAATCAAAACATTATGCTAGAAAACCAGTCTGTGCCAAAAACTTTTCAGGACAGTCCTTTAGACTAGATACGGACTTTCCAAAACTACAGTCTGAATTTAGTTCTTATAATCTCTAAAATTTACATCAAGTTTCTTTTCTGACTTTTTATCAATTCACTATAATTTTATTAAGTTTCAGTGAAGAATATAATAATGTAAATCTTGCTCAGATTGTTCCAATACAATATAAAGACAAAGAAATAGTTGGACTAGGACATCCTTGAAAAATAGTTGTTTGCTGAGCTCAGACCCACTATTTTTCATGCGGGTAGGTAGGTAGCTAATTTTTTTGTTTAAACTTTGATTTTGCAGTCTTTTTAAATAAAAATGGACAGGAATCATGAAAAAAAAATTAAACGCTTTGAAAGTCAAGTTTGGGTAGCTGCAATTTTGAGCGAGTAGGTAGGAGCATGGCAAACAATTTATTTTTTAAGAACGACCTAAGGTTTACTAACCAAGTAGCTCATCATCAAGAACACTTGAAAACTAATCGCAGTTTGTTCAACTTGACCAAACTGTAATATACCTAATTTATGCAGTAAAAAAATGTGAAGGTTTGTAGAAGTATGCTTGCTTGATTTCAAATTACCTTTTTGTGGAAAATAGGCTTGGTCTGTCCACCGTATCCGGCCTGTTTTCTGTCGTAACGTCTTTTACCTTAAAATGAAAAACACAAGATAAATGAAACTGAATCCAATTGGGACCAATGAATGAATGAATAAATGAATGAGGTTTTACGGCGTACTGATGACAACAAGAAGGAAGATTCTAGGTTCACTATTCATGTACAAAAACAACAAATAAACATACAGATTAAAAAAAGAATACATCAACAAATGAATATGCAGTATGAACCTAGAACCTTGTTACCTGCAGAACTGCGGAGTTTCAGCAAATTCTATCATATTACTCAAATTGTCGCTTCCTATGACATGCATGAGACAAAGTGGTCCTATGCTTGCCGTCACTCAAATGGCTTCATGAAGCCACACAGGGGTTTGTAATTTAACCACAATAATGAACACGACAAAAAATGATAAAATGAACACGACAACCGTTCGGGAGATTCTTACTCCTCTGCAGAGATCAACAGTGATTCTATTCTTAGCCAGAACCTCACAGGCTCTCATTGGGGACAAGTTTGACTCCTAAGTTTCAGTATTATTTTCTCTTTCCAAATGAGTGCATTTGTTTCAATCCTGTACTTGTCCCACTTCAACTATGGAAGAAATTCCACTTGTGTTCAAGTATTTATTGATGCAGTCAGATATTAGAAAATGCTGTAACGGTCACGAACAACAATAATTAACCAAGAGAAACAACAAAATCAAAGTTCAACAAAACCTGTAATATATGTAAAGCAATATAAAATAAAAAAATATAAAACTGGCAGGCACATGATCCCTTAGAAAATATATTGATAGATGTGCGCAACAGCTATGTTTATCTTTACGCCTCAGTTAAAGCTGTCCTTAAAAAATGTTGTTCGCTTTGCTCCGACCCAGTATTTTTATTAGTTTTTTATCGATTTTGATTTTGCAGTCATTTTAAAGAAAAAATGGAAAATAAATCATAAAAATTTCTTTTAAATGTTTTGAAAGTCAATAAAGAAGTTTGGGTATCTGCAATTTTGAACGAGTGGGAAGGGGTACAGCAAACAATTTTTTTATGAGAATGGCCCAAGTTTGTTTTTACTAAATGCAAAACTTCTACATTAGGAACCTCACCCAGTTAGCCCAGATAGTAGCGTGTACGACTATCAATCAAGGGGTAGCGAGTTCGAATTCCTGTTAATCCAGTCTCCGTGACGATAATAGATATACAACATTGTGGTGTATTGCCTTCATTTCCCACCACTGGCAATTCAAATGGGTAAAGTTACCAGTTACATGCAGAGATGGGTGTACTTCAGTACTGGTTAACATTCAAGTAACTCAGGAAAAAGTGGTTTAGGGCAACTGATCATTTATTAGCCCTCAATTGAATCAAAATATTCAAAGAACCAACCAGATGTACATTATGATGAATATCCTGGAAACTAGTCAGAAATCAGAGAATATACACAGTGCTTACCTTGGGCAAACAGAGATGCTTTACCAGCTTTGTACTGTGTCACCTTGTGCAATGTATGCTTCTTGCATTTTTTGCCTTTGCAGAAGGTCTTTCTCTGCTTTGGTACGTTCACCTACACAAAATAAAGTATGCATTTGATTTTTTAATTTAAACATATTTATAAGCAATTTCTTAGGCATTGTTCTATATGGTCAGAACTCAGGTTTGCATGAATTTGGGGGTGTTCCGGCATAATGGCTTATTTCTGAGCAATGTGCATATTGTATTGCCAGGGTACATGTCAGCCTTGCTGCAATAGTCCTAGGTTGTGCATATTCATTATTCTTTAAAATAAAACCACCAAAACAGCATCAAAACCATTCAAATAATTAAATATTGAATAATCAATCAGCCTCAATTCCCTGTAGACTATGTATAAATCAGATACAACTTAGTAGTAGCTGTTTAAGTTTCATATTTCAATATGTGTATGAGGATCCTAAATTGGCATTCAAACTTTCATTTTGATTAGCATTTATCAATAAAAAACTGAAGGAAATAATAAAAAGGTATTTTAAGTTTTACCAAACATGTAATGGGGAATCCCATTCCAGATGACAAATCTTACAAGGTACACAATACGTGATACAACGTGGTTTACGGTCATGAAAGCAGATTGGAAATACCGATTGAGATTTGTTTCTACATGGTCTGCAGTTTACATTTATAAATAAACAGGCAGATTTACCATTTAAAATAAACAGGAAAACAGGACCAATACAAATTGCATTAATTAAACGTTGTATTCAAATAGGGAAATAGGGAAATTGAAACAACTATACACTTTTTCTTACAAAATACTTAACTACATTTCAATAATCATGTTTTGGATTGATGTTTCTCAGGGCAGGAAAATTCCACTTGCCATAACTAGTGATCATTTGGTCAATTCAAGCAATACCTTAGAAACTGACCATAATATTTCTCTGATTTTAAGCATTCAATAAAAAAATGTTGGACAGGGAGTTACTTTGCTATTATTTTAGAAATTTCAAGCCCGGTTTCTGTAAACGATTTCATTACTAATAATAACACAGGGCTCAAACTGGGTCTGAATTTTAGGGAGAAGTGACTTCTCCTTCATCCAAAAAAAAGGAGAAGTGGAGAAAAAATAGGGAGAAGTGGTAAATTTCGTCACGCGGTTAAACGCGTGAAAAATAAGTTTCATTAAAATTAATGCTATGTCATTATGTGTGTTTTTGTTTTTTATTGTTTTTATGTTTTATATTGTTCTTGATATATATCAAATGTATTGGTTGACTGCCTTCTCATCTTTTATCTGATGTTTTAATTAAGGAATTGGTTTTTGTAAGCTATATTCTTAAAGAACAGGGAGTTTAACTTTCAGAATAAAGATACAACTAAATGCACTTTCATGGTAGGAGTATTCTTGATGCCACTCATTATTGTTTAATTTTCTTTTTTGCAAAAAACATGGAACACTAGTACCTGGTAAAAGCAGAAGATAAATGCTATTTATCTATAACTTTATCTCCGAAAGAGTAATCAAAAACATATTTCTCTTTCACATATCGTTTTTATTTTTTACCAAATAAACACTTTTTTATTAAATTGCAAAACATACATTAAACACACATTTTTTAAATTTCAGATGCTGTGTTACATGCTATCCCCACTGCAGTCAACACACTGCTTAAACTAACTGTTTCTTACTTGACCTTCTTAATTCTCATTTATAAATATTTCGTACTTTCTGTTGTTTCCAGTATTTCAAGGCTCTTTGGAAGTCAAATTTGTAGTTATAGGTCGGATCACAAATATTTAGAGTAATTAAACCAGCTGATTTAAACAAACAAATTGGGTAGCAAAACAACTTTTTTATGTGAATTCTATACATCGCTCACGGACACCGAATTAACAGTTGTTATAATCGATTCAGTTCAATTTGTTTATTTCGACTCGAACATATTTATAGACAACAGTTAGCGGCAACATAATTATCAATACCTCTTTAATCATCGGTAATTTCTAAAAATCAAACGCGCAAATTATTCAGTTTGAGCGTATAATTCAGAATTGAATTACACTATATGCATCTCGCAAACACAAAGGATGATTATGTCATGCGTGGAAATGGAAAACTTTGATTGACAGTTGAAAAAAATGATCCGTTTCACTTAGACGCTGGATGTTTTAACTCTATGCAAGGGAAACCTTGATCTTGGTCAGCCAAACGATTGCGTTGCCTAGCAACCTATACGATGTAGGCATGGGGTGTAAACATATATGCCGGAAATTGCCTGGGGATATTTGGATCGGAAGTAACCGATTAATGCAATTTGCATTCCCACATGTGTGGCGACACTTATCCACGGCTTAGAGATTATACGAAATATTACTTCTAGTTGTAATTTGCACTTCGCTAGCAACCAGAAAAAAAGCGATGTTGTTAATTTTAAGGCGACTTAAAACTTCGCCGTGACCAAAAAAAAAAGCGAAGTGAAGGAGAAAAAAGCGACTTTGTCGCCCACGTCGCCCTCTAGTTTGAGCCCTGATAACAGTCATATTGTATAAATCTTTCAATACGACACATATTATAAATGTTTCATATCAATGAGAACTCCAAAGCAAATGTATGTTGAGATTGTTTTCCAAAACTTAGAGGCATACTGCAGCACTTGTAATGCCTACCCATGTCTCAGTATTCATTTAAAGTGTCGTGGCAATACATAGCTCAGGCCTGGATACGTAACATACAATGGATTTTAGAAAATAAGCCAATTAATTCACAATTTGAATTACTATTTAAATTAAACATTTTCACCGAGTACGACTTGATCACTTATTCACTATTGATGTTCTGTTGAAAGGCCATTTTCGACATGTACATAAATGTTTTAGTGTGAAGAACTAGTCTTCAAGAGCTTAATTTTGAGGCAACAACAGTAACACATTGCTTATGGGAGTTTCTGACTGCAATATTGGTGCAGAAACCCCAGAGAGAGAGAGTGAAATTATACAAAGACTGAATAGATCTACGAGTTATTGAATATCAAATATTTGACAAGGACAAACATATTAGTTGACCGCGTTTTGCATACAAGACATATGCAAACTTGTAACTTTAGATCCAACTAACTGCTCATAAGCATATCTTCCGAGGAAAATAAAACGACACGATAGGTAGGAAGCTGCCAAGAGTGCTTTTCGAGTGTCCAGAAACAGGAAAATAGATTACACAAGTGTATCTCTGGGATGATTTGCGTTTAAGAACATTTCTAAAATACTATTTTAACTAGTCTAGTTATGTGCATGCCAGCATTATTTATGCCGAAATATCATCTTCATCTAAAGTAACCCAGAAACCGATTTGAAACCAATAACATTTTCAATAGCAGTTCATCTATCAACACGACAACTTATTTCCACAATCATAGTTAAATTCGACTGTAAAACATACGCATATATAACATTGTTTGAAATTATTTATTTTTTATTCTTAATTCAGCTTGATTAGTCGGATTACTGAAACCGTATTTTCTAAATGTGTTTACCATTTTAGCAGTTTTCGGAAAAGGAAGTAGCTGGATTGGATAGTGCGTGATTTTATCGATAAGTACAAAGGTATCCCGAACACAAAACTGTATAAAACACGACGGGTTACGAAAAAACGATAACGAAAAATGCGGATCTTTATCAAACGTACGGGCCATGGTACTTGCTTATACATGTAACCAGTCCTACAACTAAATCATTTGACTGATATAATTTGATGGTAGCATTACACTGGTTAAACCAAATACTCGTGTATAAATAATTCCTTGGTAAAATGATAAAGTTTATGTATTGAATTGGTCAATAATCATAAATTAATCAATATGCACATTCTGTAATATTTTGTAAACATTATGGTTTTATAATTTCACATATGTTTTAAGCAGGTATTAGTAGTAATAGTAGTATGAGTAGTATTAGTAATTGTATTGTTTTACTAGATTGTTTTACTAGTATTGTTATTATTATTATTATTATTATTATTATTATTATTATTATTATTATCATCATTATTATTATAATTATTATTATTATTATTAGCAGCAGCAGCCGCCGCAGCAGTAGTAGAAGTAAAGTAGTAAATAAATGTAGTTGATAAAACATTTTAACTATGTTTATAAAGAATATTCTGGTAAGATCTAGTTAGACATGTAATAAAGAGGTTACTAACTGCGATGGGTGTGTCACAAGGTGATATCAGCCCATAGCGATACCAGGCCCTCGGCCTAAAGCCCTTCCACTGAGTACCTTCAATATTTGTCACGCTACGGTCCTGACATATAATAAAATAATAACATCCAGGCTATCCACCGCGCATAACTTGTTTTATGCAATATATACTGGCTTGTTTGCATTATGATGTATAATGAATTCTAATCTTGTTTCAGAACATAGCCATCGTCTTTATTGAACACACCTAGCCAGTAGCAAAGAAAATCTATTACTATTAATTTCACATTTTATTAAATTTTAATTAATGTTTCCATGTTGTTTTTCTGCAAAACTAACAAACAGTTAGCATATCTATCTCCGATAAAACCTGGTAAATCTCCAGTGTATCTGTTATAGATAATTAGTGTGTGACTTAAATTCAAGTCATTAGCAAGAGTTATGTCCCTTCCTCAACCAGCCATTAAATTAACACACTTAGTCAGCAGCGAAGAAAAACTATTTTTATTAATTAAGCAATTTTGCTATCTTATCGCAGAGACACATAATTTTATAAACATGTAATTAAGTCACTGCTTTCAGTGTACAATTATTATTGTATATGGCCTGTCTAAATTTTACTGATGACTCCATATTTACGGATTTAAATATTAAAATAATGCTTTTATGTAATATCCATTCAGGGACAGACTCAGGCATTTGAGACAGGGGGTGGGGGCGTATACTAAGGGCAAATTCTTTGTATGCAAGGGACACAAATGATGTCAAATAGGGTCTATTAACTGTATGAAATGAAGTAGCATGCATTTGCCTATTTTAAGGGAGAGACGAGACGGCATACGCTGGTTCCGACTCCGGATTTTCGGTCAGTTCAGCTATACTTGCCAGCTTTCATAATGGTATCCCCCACCACAATCACTCCTTTCTAATCCCGACCCACACAGGGTTCCGTAAATGACAGTTATATGTAAAATCATTTTCTTATTTAGGTAAATTTTAAAGATAACATTATGTAAACGAAAAGATAAACATAAATATTAAGTTGATATAACTTTTGTTGGTAACCAATCAAGAATCTTGTTCTCTATTATTACTAGAAACTTCATATTTTATTGGAAAATAAAGTTTTGCGTCAGGATGGCGGTGCCACAATAATATCAGATAGTAATTGCATAAATTATAAATTTATGATTACTTGATTTTTTCTTTCAAACTGACACCAGTATGCATATTTATCTTCAATAAACTAAAACAGTGTATACAGTATCGATAACTAGTGTGTGCTTTAATTCAAGTCATTAGTAAGAGTTATTTCCCTTCTGCAATATTAACTAATTATATATACTATGGATTGTGGTTTTAATTTGGTGATAGTTTTTAATGAACATGTGTTATATATGTGGAGATATTTATTTGACATAACTCTGCCGACAAGACTACGGCGAGCGAGCCTAGCTACAATGCGAGCTATAGTTGATTGATTGATTGATTGAATATTTAGCGTCATTTTGTATGCACTCGAGGACTATCAGTTAACCGAGCACACCCCATTTCCGCAAGTAACTGATAACTTTCCCACTTGAATCAGCCATGAGAGACGATAGATAATTAGACACAATGTCGTATATCAATCATCACGAAGACCTTTGCCGGGCGGGGATTCATGACCCCTGGACTGATAGTCAGACGCATTAGCAACTGAGCTGATCGGGTCCGGCACAAGGCTATACAATCAACCAACTCAACAGAATTGGTGTCAATCATTACTTGTATACAATGGTTTTATGGACTATAGGGACTATAGCGAATGCAATTGTACATTTCAAAGCTAGTTAATAAATAAAGTAGCATCGTCATTACTTTACTGGACGGAACAGCTACACCGGCCCCTGCTATTTTATGTTTATAACCCGCCACCTGGCGCTTTCTTTGAACTTCAATAAAAAAGAATATTTAGGTCAACAATGATCAAGTCGATATTATTAAATCTGACAGTAATTGCGGTATACACATTTTGATAACGCTGGAATTGGAAATACAAAAATGGAGGGTTGGTTATAGTAATACCTGTATGTACAGCACATAAACACATAGTGATGTCGTGTTTGCAAGTACTGTTAACGTCGTTTACATGTACACTTCAGGTTTGACGCGTGGCGCGCGGTAACAATTACCTGCACATTTATTGCTCATGTTGCATTGTTTTAAGATCACGCATGCGTGACTAATATACATGTAACTCACTGAGTGAGTAATGGTCTGGTCATGACTAGTCGTGGAATAATTAATTTTAAATAATTATGTATACAACTTAGTTAATAATAAACAGATAAACAACTAGATAACTGGAGATTTGTTATAACTGGCGTTCAATACGTAAGCTATGTGTATTTGATATCTAGGACTAAAATATTGGTTGTACGATACAAACTACATTTAAACATATGATTTGCTGTTGTTAAATTGATTAACTTTTATTTCACAAACAATGCAAACTGTACAAGTTTAACCGAACCAGGTTGTAAAACACTGGTCAGCAAATTTGTACTATCAATCATAATTTGATATCGCGATTATATCTCTAAGAAAACAATACTTAATGCAATATAGCATTTAAAAATCATTTTTATGTTCAAAGCTTGGGCCGTTAAATCTTTATCAAGGATGATTAAACTAATCTTTTAAATTTAATCCTCTCCATTGCAAAATTCTACTCTTTCATATGGTCAGCTGCCACCATTGCGTTTTCCATAGACTTACATCATAACGTTTGACCAAATTTTCACTATTTCTATCATTGGCGGACCAAAAAGTCCTACATCATATTAAAGTACTGTCCTAGACTCAAATAAAAATGTCCCCAAAATGGGATCAAAAGTACCACTTTTTGCCCCCTGAAGTTGGGTACCCCCACTTTCAGCATGAAAAAAAGGAAATTTCACCAATTTTACTTTCCATGCAGTTTCCTTGATAAAATGAATTTAGTCAGTCACAGAAACATAATTCTAATTTTTTATTGACACAAACATAATAAACTTATATTTTATTGTGATCATTTGCCAGTTTAACATTTTCATCCAACCAGAATTTAGCTTACTATAAAAATATATGCCCTGAACATCCCCTATACTTTTTTCAGCCAATCAGAGAACTCGTCTCAATGGTGGTAGCTGGCCATATGATAATGATGAAGAAGAAATAGAAGAAGAAGAAGAAAAAGAAGAAGAAGAGGAAGAAGAAGAAGAAAGAGGAGGAGGAGAGGAAGAGATGAAGGAGAAAACAAAGGAGAAGAAGGAGAAGAAAAAAACTGCTCACATAACATGTTTGTTGGCTCGAACAGGATTTGAATCCACGTCCACATCTATGGTGAGAGTTGAATGACCTCGTGACAACATTTTATAATAATTATTATTATTGTTATAATTATTATTATTATTATTATTAGTAGTAGTAGTAGTATTAGTAGTATTAGTAGTAGTAGTAGTAATATTACTGTCATTATCATTATTATCATTTTATAATTATTATTTCTATTTCTACTTTTATTATTATTATTATTATTTTTATTATTATTATTTATTTTTTTATTTTTTTTTATTTTATCATTATTATTTTTTTATTATCATTATTATTATCATTATTATTATTACTATTATTATAACTATTATTATCATTATTATTATTATTATTATTATTATTATTATTATTATTATTTATTTATTTATTTTATTTTTTATTTTTTGTTTTTATTACTATTATCATTATTATATTCATAAACAATACCGATGTGAATGTTCAGCGAATCGGTAAGTGTATAATTGTGAGTGACTTTAGACGATCAATCATGATTTATGAGAAGTATTTATTTATCATGACCATTGCGTCTCGCCTGGCCCCTGTCTTTATTACACATGTCAAAATCACATTCGCACAAGTCACGCCGGGCTATGTTTTATTGTTCAAACGAAGTGTTTTATGGCGGTAATGAAATCAGTAATCGAAACAGATATCACAATATCTGATTAAATACGTGCTTATGTATGTTTGAATATTAAGCGTCATTTGCATGCCATCGGGGGCTCACGGGCTATCAGTTAACTCTATTCTGGGATCCTAGTACGGTTAAGTAAACCCACATCTGCAAGTGATTGATAATTGTTTTCGTTTGGATCAGAGGAGAGATAATGAGACGCATTACCGTATTGCAATCATCACGAAGACTGTAGCCGGACGGGGTTCGAACTCCCAATCCCTGTATTGATAGTATAGTCAGACAAGCTACCGACTGCGTTAATCGGGCCTGACCTTACACATGCAAAAATACTTACTCTGTTGGCCCATATTACATTAAAACTACTTGGAATGTTGATTATAGACGGATTATAATAGATACAATCATCACAGCTTTATAGGTATTGGAATAAATTGACCATCACTGCGTTGTTATAGTATATTCCGGTCCCTGATGTCTCCAGAATAAGGTCTGTTTAACCCCAATGAAAAAACAGGAAATGCTATAGCTCTCCCGTAACTCATAGCAAACTGTGACAATCAACGTGCTCGCGGACGAACGGACATATACTGTTAAACAGATGGGATAACCTAAGTTTTCTTGTTATCCTTTTCTTAAGATCACATCGAACTTAACCAGTGGAAGTGTGCCTCGTGTATGAAAGAAATTGAGTCCTTGACTCTCTTTTAAGATATATGCCTTTTTCCTATTATATAAACTTGATTAGACATATGAAACCATAACGATAAACTTCAAAAGCCCTAGAGATGTTCTTTTACGATATACGATTAGGATTACGAGAAAAAAATGACCCGGAGTAAATCAATTTAGCTGAAACAAGCGAAAATAAACATATAGGCATATGCAGAAATATGGTTATAAGCAATGGTTTAAATTAGCTGCTTTGTATATTTAAAGTGTCTATTCAGTAGAAGATTGCCAATGTTTATAGGGTAGAACGACCGAGAAAAGAACACAATGCCATTAATAATTAATGTTGCCCATGCGGTTCATATAATATCAAACTTTCAACGTTACAAACATTAAACGTCAAACATTGCATCAAGTTTCAAGTGAGCGACTGTCGGATTACCGCTCACTAGATAGGGATACACGTACGACATACTTACCGATGTAGGATATATATATATAAATACGCTTGACCATGCATGTCACATCGTCCATACTGGTACATATCTGTCACGAAGACCTATTGAACTATTAACGACACATTAGTTTGCCATCAAGACCAATATTTCTATTACAACATACAGGTTCACATTCTTCGGGGGTGTCTTTTCTTATTTGCCTGGTAAGCATATTCTTAATTGTCCACGGGCGTCGACACGGATGCGGCTGGGTGCGGCATAGCCACAGCAATATTCTTAATCATTGCGGCATGCCTCACATATAATTTCAAAACCTTTTCTACATTTATAGCTAATTTCCAATGTTTCATACATTTATTTTGTATACTGAACCAATAATTTCCCATTTAGTTTTGTTTAATAATTATCTTAAATTCAGACTATGATGGCAATTGTCATTCCTTTAGGATTGTCACCACTGGTGCCGCTTGTTTTAAAGTCTAAAAAAAATACGTGACTAATTCCAAATATGTTCTTGATCCCGGTAACTTTCTTTTTAACAAAGGAGTCACTTGTTTTGGAAATATATTCGATTGGTATCCCTGACTTTGTACTTGTCACTTCTTTGATATTAAAATACTGTTTTATTGTTAATGTCACCGCCTTCTCCCCTAGCCCTAGATGACCTGGATCCGGTAGAACAATTTGATGGCATATGTAGATACTTGAACACATGTAGATTTTTCAATAGTTTTATGTTATCTAATTATTATTATTATATATATGTGTGTGCATGTATCATCTTATTCCATCTATTCAGTAATCTATCATACATTCTGAAACAAACATTAGAAACAATAAATATTATGATACATACAATATACAACGTGTTCGGTGATGGTGGCTTACACAATGACAGTTCAATAATAACATTTACAAATATCTTATTTACTTATTATAACAAACAATTTCAATTATTCCAGTTATACAAAACAATAAGTTACGGTTAATTGAGACATACAACAAATCTAATTACCTGCAGGTATAATCAGTATTACCCACATGTATAGTTATGACGCACAAAAATCGAATATGGCATAGTTCAACAATGTTAAAGAACAATAATGAGTGTGAAATCCGTTCTCTGTCTAAGTTATTTGTAGATCATAGGCCTAAAGGGAAGTAATAAATGTACCAAAACTAACTAAGCTACTGGTTTTACTTAAAGCTACCTACTCTGTATATAACACACTATGACATTAACATTTATTTGAACATGGTGTTCAGATTGTTTTAAGTAATCCGTTGAATTTGACCCCTTTGTCTGGCTTTGTCACTTTTCTTATATTGAACACTTAAACTAACATAAGGTTACTAAGGTGTAAGCAATGTGTTTATTTTTTCAGACATCTAAATCTTTATAACTGCAGCGGTGGTCTAGTAAACCATCATCATTTAAAAGATAATTCGAGGTCTTGTGTCAGCATATTAATGTGTCTCGGTGGATTATCATACCAAGTGTCGGCAACGTTATACACTAGTCTGATAGACTTGGAATACTGTCACAAGCAGATACCGTCGTGATATGACTGAAAATAGCTAGGTGAAATAGTGTACAATAAAATACAATATAAAACAATACACTTTAATACTATAAACCTTAAGAATGCGCGTAAATAAATGCTTATTGTATTATTTCTAAATTGAATTTATTTATAAGTGTCCTTTATGTTTGATTTGTTTTCTGCTGATAAAAAAGATATAAAAAAACACTAAATGAACACCATTTTATTCAACTCATTACATATCGAACTCATAAAGTGTTATTGAGACATTGAAATGGCTAAATATACGAGCTATCAATTGCTGAGATGTGGGAGTAACTGGGGTGCAGACGCTTAAAAACTTAGGCTTAGAGTAACAGTGTGGTTTTCATGGCAGTGTTAAAACAATGCACCGTCCATTTTGAATAAAAAGGAAACTCGGGTAACGTAAAAATCTATGTGCAGACAAACTTACAATTTACTACTGGTAGATAAATAAGGTATTCAAAGGCCTTTTGGTACTAAAGCTGCATTTCATTTTGTTTTAGTGTGTTATGTGCATAATGCTATTAGAAATAGATAAAATACTATTTTAGAAGGTCAAGTATGGTCAAATTGTTATCATTAGAACAAAATTAAACTTACTAAACTTAGCAAATATTCATCAGCCTTAGACATTAGACGCTCTATTCCGATCTTTATTTTAGATTATTTAATCAATAGTTCATTCTCACTGAAGATATGTAAAATATGTTATACACGTGATGTTAAAAACTGATCGAAACTGATTGGGTAAACTGTTCAGAGCATATGAATAAATCATTATGCTATTTGTTATTTAATACGAAATTTACAATATCATGTTAAAGACAAGTATATGCTATATTTTTTCAAATGTCCTTAATGTTTATACCTGTCATGTACACATGTTGTCAATTGTATGTACGACGAGAAACTGTAAAGTTTAAGTCAAATTAAATATGTTCACATTTTTAGTTTAAACATATTTTATTGTCATATTAACAAAATTACAGTATGTATCATCGATATAAATCAAATACAATTTAATGCAAAAGGATTATGTCACAAGTTATCTCAGTATTAGACGTCCACATGTATATGTCTATATATGTTTTGTTGAGATTATCATCTGATCACAGTACAGCTTCCCCGTTAAAAGGACTATATCAGGATCATCCTGGACTATTTCAGACATTTACCAAGAGTTATTCGATAATTGCCCTTGCACAATTTCTTGATATTGGAGATGATTTTAAAATTGGCTACCCCCACCCCTTCCCCATACCCCCAACCCAGTAAACCGTGTCTATTTATACCCATTGAGCTCGTATTGTCAAAATATATGTATTTAAACATGCCAAAATAATATATTGAAAAGGGCTTTCCTATCTTGGGCTACGTGCCTATGTTACACTTAAATAGATTAAATAAAAAAGAATAAAATATATTTTGTGTCATACTAAATGAGTCGCGTGATTTCATTTTGATTTTAATTTGATCTGTTATACAGGTTACTTATAGTAAATATAAGTGCTACCTGTTTTTAGAACGGGGATTTCATTTCAAGTTTACCACTCCAATTTACATATCGATTTTTTAACGTTTTTGGTGGATTTGACATACTAAAATATTCTATTTATATTGATTAATGATATTGAGATGCTTTTATCCATTTTGATAATTATTTAATTTTTTTAGCGTTTTATCCTGATACATTCCTATTAAACATCTCATTTCTATAACCCTAGCCATCTTTGAACACACGGGTTTGATTCCCCTCCTTCTTAAATATCCAAAAATAAAACAACCTCTAATACTTTTGCTTACTAACATGACGGGGACATTTATTGTAAATAATACTTGTAGTCTTGCAAAAGAGACGAAAAAGCCGCACAATGAATGTCCATGTGACTTTATGATGGTAATGAATCGCCTTGATCCTTGACAACAGCTGTAAATAGAGCACTTCCGACATTTATGTACTATGTCACAACTATGACACAAGATTAAACACTATTATAATGCTTCATGTAGTATTAGAACGACCAACGTTTACAAATGTTTTCTCATAAAATATTTAAATTTACATGCAAGACTGCTGCAATATCAAACAGCATTATATACAAACAGTATATATACGTAGATTTGCTACTGTATGCCATAGCCCCATCTTACTATAGCTTTTTGATAACTTTATATTGTATATTATTTAAATTAAATAGCTATCAAAAAGCTAATAAGATAATGCTTGTGCTTTATGCAGGTTGGAAGGATACGGGCAAGCATCCAGCGACTCAGCCCAGTTTAGTGTGATAATTGAGTTCCAAGTTCATTTTGTCTTCCGCCACACAATCAAATATCATAGACAACAATAAATTGATATAATTTACGATTTTGTCATGAAAATCAACATATCATAGGATTTTGTTTAATCAAGAAGACTACGGAAAGTAACGTCTCTGGCTGTAGAATATTGTTTCATTATGGAAAGTAACGTCTCTGGCTGCAGAATATTGTTTCATTATGGAAAGTAATGTCTCTGGCGGCAGAATATTGTTTCATAAAAGGAAAGATACGTTTCTCGCTGCAGAATATTGTTTCATTGCTGAAAGTAACGTTTCTGGCTGCAGAGTACTGTTTCGTTACGGAAAATAGCGTTTTGGCTGCAGAATATTGTTTCATTACGGAAAGTAAGTCTCCGGCTACAGAATATTGTTTCATTAACTTAAAGGAAAGTAACGTCTCTGGCTGCACAATATTGTTTCGTTAAGGAAAGTAATGTCTCTGGCTGCAGAATATTATTTCGTTACGGAAGGTAGCGTCTCTGTCAGCAAATTATTGTTTCGTTACGGAAAGAAGCATCTCTGGCTGCAGAATATTGTTTCGTTTAAGAAAGTTACGTCTCTGGTTACAGAATATTATTTCTTTACGGAAGGTAGCGTCTCTGGCTGCAGAATATTGTGTCATTGCGGAAGTAACGTCTCTTGCTGCAGAATATTGTTTCATTACGGAAAGTAGCGTCTCTGGCTGCAGAATATTGTTTTGTTAAAAAAAGTTACGTCTCTGGCTACAGAATATTATTTCTTTACGGAAGGTAGCGTCTCTGGCTGCAGAATATTGTTTCGTTACGGAAAGTAGCGTCTCTTGCTGCAGGATATTGTGTCATTGCGGAAGTAACGTCTCTGGCTACAGAATATTGTTTCGTTGCGGAAAGTAGCGTCACTGGCTGCAGAATATTGTTTCATTGCGGAAAGTAACGTCTCTTGCTGATGGTTTGCTGTAGCTTTAATTGTGATTAGTAATCACGGAACTATGTAATTGATGATATATAGCATTATAATCATATAACAAAGGACATTTATGTAAATACATAGATTTGGATGGTAGAGGGAAAAAACAGAGATTGACTGAACAAGTCTCCAATGTCAAACATGATACATCACAGTTATGACTTATTCGTTGTGGTAAATAAAACAGTCAATGTCGAGCTATGATGACCATCCATGCATGAGTAATTAGCCCGCTCCATATATATACAGTGTTACTTTTTTGTTTTTGGCGAAATAGTTGAGCATACTTATAGAAACAGTGAAAATTGGATTTGTTTTTTTTAAATATCCGGGAGATAGTACACGACATGAAATGAAAGGGATTTGCATTGTTGTCCTTGTGATATTGGCAGGTTGGTTTTCGTGATTGTCTTTTTATCCAATTGTCTAATTATTAATTTCATTAACGCCGATTCTTAACATTTTATTTTGTTGGGAAAAGATAAATTCTCAGTGTATGTAAATATATTTGAATGATTACCATACATACACACTAATGATGAAGTAGCAGTTATTTATAATAATAATAATAATCATTATAAAAATAACTACATGCCATCTTGGTTTATTAGTGTGGCAAACTACCATAGTTTTATGTGTATTGTACAACAGTGGAGCACGTGGTTCAGTGGTAAAGCATCGGATCCATGATAGGGTTGACTCGGGTTCGATCGTTCGCCACGGCAGTGTGTATTGTCCTTAAGCCGACACTTTATCTGCATATGCAAAGTACTGGTTCTACCTAGGAATACTTAAAACGTGATTTTTAAGAACTTGTTTCCAAAGTGTGTTAAAAGGAATAAGCTTTAAACGAAACAGAACTAACATCAATATCAACAAATTACTTGCAAACTTTCTCGTGACATGTTCGGAACGAGTTGATTTTTTCCAAACACGGTCTAACTTTGGTACGGGTAACTCTATTTGTTAGTGTGTGGACGTAAAGCACAAGGTCTTTCAAGAAAAAAAAAGAACAAAAAAAAGATCATATCACTGCAAGCCCACTTACAGAAAAGAAGTCATAGACACATAAAACTATATATTTCTTACTAGATGGAACCACTGGTGATCTAATTCAGATGAAGTGTCTCGCTCAAAGATAAAACACAGCTAATTTTTTTTAAACTTATTAATTTTATTTCGATTGTAAACGTTCAAAATCTTGCTGGATATCACCCGTACTAAGCACATGCGGAATACATTTCAAATTGATATTTTCTTTTAATGAACATTCATTTTTTGTTTAAACGGAGTATATCAAGAAAACACGCTAGAAAAATATCTTAAAAAATAAAATTATAATTAAAATCGATGAAAAGCATCTCATTATCATAAATAAATAAAATCCGAGTGGCTTGGTATGGCAAATCCACCAAAACGTGACAAAATCGATATTTAAAATGGAGTGGTAAACTTGAAACGAAATCACCATTTTAGAAATAGACTGCACTTAACTACTGCTTGGCGTTATTCGAACTCTTCCTAAGATGAAACAATTTTGCAAACCTGTATCAATGGCGGATCTACTTTTAAAATACCTGCATACGCCCCTCCCCCTAAACTTCCATATGTTATTAAAATGCATTATATTTCTACTGAAAACAAGTTTGTCCGTTCAGATTTTGTGTTGCGCCCCCTCTAAACTGAAATCCTGGATCCACCTCTGTGTATAACGGATCAATTTGAAATCAAAATGAAATCACATGACTCATTTAATACGTCACACTATATGTTGCACTTTCAAGCGGGAAATCTATTTTAGTCTAACAGGCGCGTAGCCCTAGTTAGGAAACCCTTTTTTAACATATTATTTTGACAGGTTCAAATATATGTATTTTGGTAATACGGGGTCAATGAATATATACAGACATAATATATTGGAAAATATAAATTTTAGCCAATTTTAAAAGTTTGAAAAATCCTGATAAATTCCCTTTAAAATGCCATGCTTGTTGACACATTTAAAACGAACATTTAACATACTAAAGGGACAATCTGGAACATTTTTCATCCTGTCGTACTGGGTGAAATACGTAGGTATTTATTTTTCCTTTTTATTCCTGTCTGTTTGTTTAAACAGTTACAATTTTTTAATTCAACATGCATTGGACATCTTTGCAGAAAATGGTATTCTGTTTCAATATTTTCATTACATAACAACATGTCGTCTGCTGTCTAGTTATAACCATAATGTCATCCGTTTTAAATAAACAATGTAATGATGACCTAAATAACTTAACTTTGTATAACTCAACACATTTATATTTTTTTTAACATTTATTGGTATAATCGCACAAACCATCATGAGCAAAATGTTTCATCCTATATGATCAAGATAAAATTTACGCACCCATAAATTCACGCGCTAATATGACGTCACGCTAGTCTCATAAGACAGCTTATCAACATGTTTGTCAAATAAAAGTGTAAAAATCTTAGTTATATGCAAGAGAGATAAATAATCAGATGAGTCATGTATATATCGCTGAGATTCTTGGGTCCAAACCTTCGGTATCGCTATTTTGATATTAACCCGAAATATCATTTAAATCATTTTATTATTTTTTACCATCTAGTTAATCCACCTCTTTGGCAGTGTAAATAAAACCCTAAAAATGCCTGGTTAGATTAATCCAAAATTCTCAACAACACTTGCATCACTTACCTATGGTCTTACTCCAAGGGTTTAACCAAACCTGGCTTTAACTCTAGTTAAAATTTCAAACAACCTGGTCCTATGTCAATTGTTGCTAAATTGTAAATATGTTATTCCTGTTCAGTATCAAGCAGTCTTATTGTTATTTGTATATCCATATTGTCTGTTTCCTATTCCTATTGTTAAAATTCTTTTCTTAATATTTGTTTCGTTCATGTTCTCTGTTTTACATTCTAATTATTAAATGTTCATTCGTGTTGTATGTTAACATTTTTGGATGACGTCACAGTTTAGTAAGCGTTAAACTGCTATGAATTGTAGGAAAGGAATAGACTTCCCTGCTTTTTCATTAGGGGTTATTAGACCTGATTCGGGAGATATCAGGTTATGGAAAAGACTAAACTGTACTACTTATGGTCTATACAAAAATAAAAATAAGAACACCACACACTAGTCTGGTAATTAGTTTTGACATGTTCGTTCATCAATATTATAATTAAATGATATACTTTTTTTTGCAATTTGTTTTTATTTGAAAAGATAAAACACTAGAAATTAGAATAATAAACATAAAACATAAATATTAAGATCAACAACATGCATAAAGTTTGACAATAGTGACGAATATAAAATTGCAACAAATCGAATATTAATCCTACATACACACTAACGTTTGCTTTGTCATAGTCTGTAATACACATTCCTTCTTCTTAACCATCTGTCTTGAAGACTCGTCGCCCGAGTATATATGTAGTTTTCGGTCTTAGTAGCAAAGAGTTTTAAAACGTCTTAACACCCCTGTTTATCTGAAGTTTATCGTTTTGTTCAGACTTGCCAGTCTGCAACTCGTCGTTCTTGTTCTACATTATACTGCCTTGAGTCTTTGTAATACGACCTTTTTTCATCTTACCAATCTATCTTTAATTTCAGATATCAGTTTTGATACACTGTTCTCTCTCTCTAGTTGCATTAGTTTATAGTGTTTGTTTTAAAAACATATCTCATTTTTAACCAATTAAGCGTTTCGGATTAACGCAGTTCTTGTTGTAAACATGCACTTTTGTCTGTAATTCACCATTACTGTATTAAAATAACCAATCCGTTTGTAGTACTTAGGTCGTATTCTAGACACACAAGTCTATCTTTTGTTCATTTGGTAATGGTGGTAAAAACAGTACCGGTCATCATACCGCATATCAAATACGAATATCTGCAATATAGTTTGTTTGTAGCACACTTTTCTAGGCCTAAGATATCAGTATGAAATGTAGTACACTTTTGTAACTTTGTATAATTCAACACCTCTAATACAGTGTACTTTTCTGTGTCAGACACGCTGTTATGTCTGTGGTTATATTTTCATATTTCTTTCACCTTTTCTTCTACGTCGTTCACTATTCTCTGAAGTAATTGGAATTACATGCTTGGTATAAGTTATTAATCAACTCGAATGCTCTCACTTGTCAACATATATATTCTTTATTATTACTTTATGTTCATTTCCTATACTGCTGTTTATTTTCAGTCAATGCTGCCAGATCACAGAAACTAACCCGTGGTAGACCTAGTTTTAAACTGAAACCTGCACCATCGTCTCGGCCTGTTGGCCTTCCCCCAACCTCGACGAAAACAGGATCATCAAGACCAAGGACCTTCAACAGAAATGGTAGTATGATCACCAAATATCAAATTACAATGTATTAAAACATATATTATAAATAAATACCAATGTTCAATAGAGCTGATAAAGTACTGTAACGTTTAAACTTTATAGACATTGTACACATTGTTGTATGATATTTAAACATTATATTCCAGTTAAAGCGTTTTCCAGGCCTTCCGGTTTACCACCAGCTTCTACAAAGAAAGGAAAACGACCTAATAAAAGTAGACGCAGGCCTTCTGCGGGTCAGCAATTTGTAGGAAGATACAATCCATTTTTCAAACCTCAAAGACAGCAAGCCAAATTTCCAGGTTTCTATATTCCACCACCTCCAGCAACAGAACCGACTCCTTTTAATGCCAGGCTTCACGTAAAATTCCATCCAGCTATACTGACAAGACCAAAAACACCGAAACCAAAACCAACACCACGCCCTACTACCCCTACACCTACAACACCGGCACCCGAACCAACTGAGGCCATTCCGACAGAATATCCACCAACGACTCCGCCCGTGGAGACTCCACCTCCGAGAAAACAAGCTGCTCCAAAGAGAAGGAGAACTCAACAAACAAGAACTAAATCTGGACCACCTCCTTCAAAACGGCGTAATAAACAAACTAAAAGGAAGCCTGCACCTGAAAGGGAGTTCGAATCTCCCGAAGGGGTCCCTCGAAAACGCAAAACAAAGCCGGCAAAGGTTGCTGTAGGTACGACAGTTCCCACGACATTCCCACCAACCACACCACCTTACAATGGACCTACGACAGATCCTTACGGAGGTAGCGCTTGGTCAGGTTCATATGCAGTTGATGCACAAGTTGGAAACACTGGGGTACCAGCAGCTAATCCAAATGGCGGAATCATGAAATCCGCAGCTATCAGTGTAGTACCTGATCCAAAAGTGGGTACAAATAACGGAGGAAGCACGGTTCCCGTCGCAGGTGAACAAACTCCGGGAGGAACTGCCAGCGCATCACCTTCGTCGTCGGTCGGAGCAGCTAAGCAGCCGTGTGTAATCACACCCGTGTGCGGATCTGATACATATACGTATATGTCGGAATGTTTCTTGAAATCGTAAGTTTAAATTTTTGTCACTTTTTGATCTACTACCGTACATCTAATGAACCTGTGTGTCCATATATGTTCTAAACTGCAAGTCATTGTGCAGCTATAAATCCAACAAAAACTTGCTTACCGAATATTGATTCATCTGCTAACTAAAATATAAATACATCCATAGAAGGCAGGTACGCATTGCAACTTGCAAGTTGAAATGGATTTGAGATAGCGTCTATTGTAAAATGAAATCTAAAATAGAATATGTACTTGCATGAAATACAACACAAATATGTATGAAATACTCCTACAACATGTGCATGCACTCAATACAATATTTGCATGCATCAAATACTCGTACAATATGTACATGTTTGCAATACAATATGTACATGCATGAAATACTAGTACAACATGTGCATGCACTCAATACAATATTTGCATGCATCAAATACTCGTACAATCTGTACATGTTTGCAATACAATATGTATATGCATGAAATAGTAGTACAATATGTACCTGCACTCAATACAATATTTGCATGCAACAAATACTCGTACAATATGTACATGTTTGCATTACAATATGTACATGCATGAAATTGTAGTACAATATGTACATGTATACAAAACAACAGTTACATGCATAAAATATAATAGTTGTTACAAACAAATGTGGTCTCTTTCTGTACCTTTATCTGGTATGTTCAAAATATTACAAAAAAGATACATTGAATTCACTTAAATACAATTTCCATTTAATCTTTCTTTCGCCGAACCGAAAGGTCTTAATACTGTACACATTTAGTTAGTTTAGCAAGTTTAAGCCTGATTGTTATACATACATGCAGATCCAAAAAGCTGCCGTGGAGTGCTGCTAAAATACACCTTAAATATTCTTTTATTATTCATTTCAATCCTTAAACTTTACTTTAATAACATTAAGGTTTCCTTGGACGTCTAACTTATATCTTAACATATTTCACAAAGTAGTAATCTATATAAACACATGCTATAGAAAGACATTTTTGCGCAATATACTTTAAGACTATCTCACACATGGTTAACAGTTCCATGAAGTACACCATACAACGCAATACTGAACGTCTCACACTCCAATTAATTTTATACTGTACTACATATAGAGACATGTACTTCTGGAACACTGGATACACTACCAGTGGTTCTAAAATGCCCTTTTCCCATAGATAGTCCTCTGTTGGTCCAATTATGCAGAAAAAAAACATGGGGTTGACCAGGTTGCTTTTTCATAATTTTGATGGTTTGATGGCATCCCTTCATTTTTGACAATTCTGCCCATTTGTTGCAGTGTATCACTACGCATCTTTAAACTGTTATAGCATCATTAAACAGTTTCCGATGTCATCCAAACTTTGCAGAATTCATGAAAATGTTCCAATGTTCAAAGACATTTTATGCATTTAAAAAAAATGCTCAACCGCTTTACACAGCTCTTATTTCTTTGGCGTAAGAATCTTGCTACTGTCATGTAAGGGAGGTAATTCTTAAGTGAGACCTGAATAATCCTATTAACATCTGGCGATCTAAGTTAAGCCTTGCCAAGTAAAACTTATTTGTATTACTGGAACTAACATAACCTTTTTTTAGTATTTTTTTATTTTGTTCTCCAATACATTACTCTATTACAGTTTCATTTAACAGAACATATAGCAACGACACAAACGTTTTTCTATAAATAACAATTGTATATATTAAGTAGTTTTATGATTACAGATTTGGTTCTATAAAGAATGGCATGTTTTTCAACATATATCATTTAGAAAGTTTTTCAATCATCACATACTTATGGTGTTATATGTTCATGACAATTATAACCGTAAGTTGATCATTTTAAGTAAATATTTTATGTTTAAATTTAGTATCTCATATAAACAATAATATTTGAAACCGTTAAACAACAAACACCCCATATTGGATTTTATGTAGGAAAAAAAAGACATTTTTAATAATAACGATTACATAATCAATTGTGTATCAACTAACTTGACTTGACCAAAGACACATGTTTGAGGATAGTAACATACTGGAATGTTCAGTAAGTCTGATAGTTCAGTGACAAAGAATACCGAATGTCAAACGCGGGAATCCACGTGCTCTATGATATGACGCGTCATACCACAATATGAAAACAAGTTATATAATTTGTGTTTCTTTCACGGTATTGATATGTGCCTGTTTGTTTAGTCTGAATAATATGAAAGTGTTTGATACTGCGATTGGGCGGGATGTCATACCATATTATCAAATTCGTGGACAAAAGTTAACACGTAACAAAAACCATGTTGTCGATAAAAAGGAACTATTATAAAGTAGCTTGTGAGCGACCCTGATCGCATTTAAGTGTCTATATGAGTTTGTTGTACATCAATATAAATTATATATATAAAGGGTTTTATTAAATAGTACAGGTAAAAAAAAAACACCCTGGTTTTAGTAATAATGTAATCATTTGTGTGCGTAGAGCATTCATGTATAAACAGTAAATGGATTGCGACAGGAGCATGGATATATTACAATGATATTTACTTCGATACTATAAATACAGATATACATGAAAACACGTGTCATATCCCTCATGTCACAGCGTGTTAGACAGCCATGTCGGGAGCAGACCTACAGGTCAACTGTAAACATTGTTATGACAATCAAAACATAGGAGTTACATTTTATCTAACAAAAAAACGAGGCGTTAGTGTAGAATGATATAGTGTTGCACGCTCACACCAGCTGAGGTTGCGGGTTCGACCCCTACGTTCGACCCGATGCCTCTTAAAAAATCAACACTCAGTACTGGTTCTGCACAGAACACGGACTGGGGAGCGGTTCGTGTAAAAATTGAGCTTTGTTAACAATTGAGCCAAAATACATTGGCATAAACTAACAGAGAAAATGTAAACTTTGAAAGAACAAAAATACACCGCTTTTCTTGGGGTCGTTTTTCTAACAAAAAAAAATGAAAAACCTTGATAAAGGTTATATAAACAAGCAGAATGCTCGTACTCGATTTGTTCACAAAAGCATATCTATAGCCTGGTTTTATAAACTAAAAGGATAAAGATACGCCGAGTGAGTTTCAGAGTGATGTTATTAAACTATTCGAGAGATATGTACATTTCATAATATATATAATTATGATAATTTTTATAGAAAAAATCATTAATGAAATACCTTAATATATATATTCCAAAACTGTAAATATCGCTTACAATAGTTTACAATAGTTATGATAATTGTAAATATCGCTCACAATAGCTAGGGTAATTGTAAATATCGCTCACAATAGCTAGGATAATTGTAAATATCGCTCATCATAGCTAGGATAATTGTAAATATCGCTCATCATAGCTAGGATAATTGTAAATATCGTTCACAATAGCTAGGATAATTGTAAAAACCGCTTACAATAGCTTGATAATGTGGCTCTCAACATCTGTCATTTCTTTATTATTTCAGCATATATGAAAAGGCATACTCGTTAAACTAATACGAGTTTTGCAAATTAAGGATATCGCGAATGATAGACGGACATGATCAAAACCCAAAATACTACCCTAATAAAAGTAGCCGATACCACTTTGCGAATGAGCAAACATGAGCAATCATAATACTTTTTCGGGAAACCATTCATTAATTATACAAAATAACACTGGACTTGAAAAATAAATAAATTAAGATTTAAAAAGAGTAACTACTTTAAGTTTAACATGCGTTGACGCAGTCAACGACGCAGTCACAAAGGACGCAAAGGCCACATCCAACAAAACAAACACACACGCAGTCGATACTTATAGTTAGCATAACAAGTACACCGTATCGTGGTCTAGTGGTAGAACATCTGCCTTGCATGCGGAAGGTCGCGGGTTTGATCTCAGGCCGGGTCATACCAAAAACTTAAAAATGGCATGTGGAGCTTCCTCACTTGGCGCTCAGAATTAAGAGGATAGTTCTAGGTCTTGTCGGCCCGGTGTCAGTATAATGTCGCTGGGTGAGGCATCATACCATGTGTGCACGACATTTTACTCCAGTATGGCAGCGCTCAGAATATTGTCTAAAGCAGACACCGTCGCGATATGACTGTAAAAAAAGATTGAAAGCGATAACAACATAATAACGAGGAATTGTATAGAAGGATAGGAAACTTGCATCTCCTGACTAAATTTGATGAAACAGCACACAAGGGATTCATAATTTGCAAATTAATCATTCGTAATTCACAGGCAACTGATTTATTGTACATTAAATGTAAGTTGTATGTAATCTTAGATGTTTAAACATGTTTCGATCTCGCAAAACGCTCTTGAATTAAATATATTGAGGTTTGAAGGAAAATTTATTGTTATTTGTCGTTATTTTAGCTACAGTATACACATTTTGTTATGACAAGTACTTCAACAATTTTTAACACAGATTTCTAGAAATGGTATTGTTTTGATGACAATTTCATTCTGCAATGTAAGAAGTTTGATTGGTGTTCCTGAAATGAATTGAAGTGAAGATAATTAAAAACGAGATATTGCGGGATTTTGCCTGAATACGCGAGCGTCCACAAAATTCCTATCTGTTGCCTTTCCTTCTTTATATAATTCCTTGATAAAAAGTACAAATACAAAGATACATACACTGTGGGAATAAGGTTCAATGCTTTGGATCGGCCGGTAGCAAAAGACAAAGAGTGTTTAAACCTGATTTATGACTGCACCCAACCTCACTCTGCCCTGCGTCATCAAATCATAAAAGGAAACGGTGTAACTTGTTGCGAGTACGTACGTATATAGAGTATTAATAGTCCGCTGCACAGAATATGCTCCTACTAACATTACCTGACATTTGTCATTCATTGCAAGTATATATGTATTTAATTGATATAGAATTATATATAAATAATACTAGTCATAACTAGGTGATAGCCGCCGAAATAAAACAATATCAGTGCAAATAAACGAACGCCCGGTCAGAGCGTTAACTGCATAGATATATATAGATATATAGATATATATAGGCATTGACGCGATTTTTTATCGGTGCCGAAGTATCTTCGCGGAGGCAGCTAACGCCGGTTTGTGCACTTATATTTATTTTAGTTAAGGCTTTTCATATGTAAATATGTCATACCTGACATCAAATGTCCTGAGGCTAATGGTAAAAGTGGTTTATAAGATGGATATGGCGAACAGGTATTCTCAATAAACAATAATAAAATATGTTTGCTTATTGCTGTAGCTATGTTCTAACTTAAACATAGTATTGAGAAAAAAGAATAAATACAGTCTAAAATCTACAATGAGTAAGACTGTTCAATACACACATATATATTACACAATTTTATAGTAAAACGTGTTACAGAATTTTCTATCCGAACCAAAAAGGCCATGAATTATTCTTTTTTTGCATACCAAACATATTAAATAATTATTTTAACTTATTTTATCGTGATATTTTTACAAAAGTCGCTTTTAAGACATTAAATCATATGATTTACGCTAAATATATTTTATACGTTAAGTTATAAATGAGTCTTAATGTAAAAGCATGATTATTTTATGCCGGCCCTAGGATGAGATAGAAATACCTAACCCCGGTAAAAATGCAGCTATCTTTATCCGGTGTGCAAGAATTTTTTATCTCATCCTGGGCTCAAAATAAATTTCTCGCGCTGCGACGTTGTAGGGTTAGGGCTAATGTTAGATGACGTCACATAAAAGTTATGATTTAACGTCACTAAAAAACGACTTTTTCGGAAAATTCAGTCATTTTGGATAAGGGTTATCGATATAATACGGCAATGCCTGGTTTACGCAAAATTACTTTATCCATCGATACTATTTTTCTGTTCGAAATATAAAACAAATAGCGATTTCAATAATGATTCCATCCCAGCGGGGTCCCTGTTCCCTAGATCGATTAAAGTAAGGTACATTGTTCCTAAGATCTCCAAAAGTATTTGAATGTCATAGTTCCCCAAAAGTATTTCCCTCAGATCTTTAAAATTAGGACGTTGATTCCTGGATCCCTGGATGTTATGGCCAATGTTCCCCCGATCTCGAAAAATAATTGGCCATGTTCCTCAGATCTCCAAAACCCCTGGGATGTAATTTTACAGATATATTACACGGGATAGATACAACTTTCAATTTCATATTTATATTTCTGATAACAACAGAATCGAAACTTAATACACGTGCAATTATTTCTTACACGTATATGGAATATGATAAAACAATATTAAATATGCATTGCATGTACTGCCAATCGAGGCTAACGAACCCAAGATCTTTATATATTAATTATATAATATATCATATACTTATATATTATATGATGCATATAAATATACATATCATTATATTAATCGTCATTTCATAATGAAGTGCAAATATCGATATATAGTCTGTGAGCACGTAACGTAAACCTTATAGTTATAGTCCGAAATAAGAATATAAAAACGAGCAGCATTGACAGCAATCACTTCACAGAATTTTCTGTATTCACTGTAATGTCAAAACGTGAAATCGGGATATTTTTGAAATTTCAAAAGTCATATCTCACTAGATTTGATGGCACTTGGAAAAATTGTGTGATCTTTATTATCGGTTTATGAGTAAATTGTATTTATAGAACCAACAAACATGATAAAATACAAATTTTGTGACCCTTTGTGATAATAATTTTTATTTATAAGACATAGTTAAGGTTTACACAGGACTGGGTTATACTTATTTTCATTATTTGCCAGTGAATCACAGTGAAATTGTTTTTAATAGGCTATATTTCATATTTCAGTGGCGTCACCAAGATGTGTAACGGATTCTGTCCATGTCCTGCGATAAAGCCACCTTCTCCGGTCGCAAAACCACAGATTTTCCCAGGAAGAGGTCAACTGCCACCTTATACATTTACACCAAACCAAGTAGTCTCAAAATCTATCCCACCAGAACAGGTTCTTCCACAAATATCACAACCAAGAGCAAGTCCAAGTACAAATCCAATCAGAAACAGTGTGACGAAGCCAGTGAGCGGTCCTCAACAAGGAAGCCCGAAATCATCAACCATGAACAATCGACAGAATATTCCAAAAACTGTATCTACACAACCATCTGCACCAGGTGGCATGACCTTACAAAAATTCGACACACTGAAGCAATCGATGATTAATGCCATGTCAACACGAATATCTTCATCAGCTGGTTCAAAAACAATGCAACCAACTGCGAGTCTTGGTGTGTCTGTGGTAAATGGTCCTCCACCGCCAAGAATGTTTTCACCGCCAGCAACAAAAAGGATATTACCCACTGCAAGTCGTAGAGTGTCTGTGATTAATGGCCCTCCACCGTCGAGAATGTCTTCACCATCAGCTACAAAAACAATGCAAGCACCTATAAGTCGCGGATTACCTGAAGTAAATGGTCCTCAACCATCAAGATTATATTCACCTTCAAATCGTGGATCGCCAGTGGTAAATGGTTCCCCACCTCCAAGGATGTCATCTTCGTCAGCTACAACAAAAATGCAACCGACAGCAAGTCGCGGATCGCCAGTGATAAAAGGTCCTCCACCTTCAAGATTTACAGCCACAAAAACAATGTCATCAGCTATGGTAAATGGTCCTCCACCTCCAAGAATTCCAGCTACAAAAACAATGTCAACAGCTATGGTGAATGGTCCTCCACCTCCAAGAATTCCAGCTACAAAAACAATGTCATCAGCTATGGTAAATGGTCCTCCACCTCCAAGAATTCCAGCTACAAAAACAATGTCAACAGCTATGGTGAATGGTCCTCCACCACCAAGAATGTCTTCATCATTATCTTCAAAAACAATGCAACAGACCGTAAGTCGTGGATTTCCAGCACAAAATGGACCACCGCAGCAAAGAATGTTCGCGTCTTTGATAGCTTCATTATCAATGCCACAAGCTGCAAGTCGTGCAAATGGTCTTCGACCACAGGGACTGTCTTCAGCAACAACTTCAAACACAATGCAACAAACTGCAGGTCGTGGATCGCCAATAGCAAATGGCCCTCCACCATCAGGAATGGCACCTTCGGTAGCTTCAAAAGCAATGCAACAAATTGCGAGTCAGGGATCGCCAGTAGTAAATGGTCTTCCACCACCAAGGATGTATTCGGCCGCAGCTTCAGACACATTGCAACAAATTGCGAGTCAGGGATCGCCAGTAGTAAATGGTCCTCCACCACCAAGGATGTATTCGGCCGCAGCTTCAGACACATTGCAACAAATTGCGAGTCAGGGATCGCCAGTAGTAAATGGTCTTCCACCACAAAGAATGTCTTCAGCCGCAGCTTCAAACACAATGCAACAAACTGCGAGTCAGGGATCGCAAGTAGTAAATGGTCTTTCACCACCAAGAATGTTTTCAGCCGCAGCTTCAAACACAATGCAACAAAGTGCGAGTCAGGGATCGCCAGTAGTAAATGGTCTTCCACCACCAAGGATGTATTCGGCCGCAGCTTCAGACACATTGCAACAAATTGCGAGTCAGGGATCGCCAGTAGTAAATGGTCCTCCACCACCAAGAATGTTTTCAGCCGCAGCTTCAAACACAATGCAACAAACTGCGAGTCAGGGATCGCCAGTAGTAAATGGTCTTTCACCACCAAGAATGTTTTCAGCCGCAGCTTCAAACACAATGCAACAAACTGCGAGTCAGGGATCGCCAGTAGTAAATGGTCCTCCACCACCAATAATGTCTTCAGTTGCAGCTTTAAACACAATGCAACAAACTGCGAGTCAGGGGTCACCAGTAGTAAATGGTCCTCCACCACCAAGAATTTCTTCAGCCGCAGCTTCAAACACAATGCAACAAAGTGCGAGTCAGGGATCGCAAGTAGTAAATGGTCCTCCACCACCAAGAATGTTTTCAGCCACAGCTTCAAACACAATGCAACAATCTGCAAGTCAGGGATCGCCAGTGGTACCATCAGGAATGGCATCTTCGTCAATGCAACAAACTGCAAGTCGGGGATCGCCAGTAGTAAATGGTCCTCCACCATCAAGAATGACCCCTTCGACAGCTTCAAAATCAATGCATCAAACTGCGAGTCGGGGATCGCCATTAGTAAATGGCCCTCCACCATCAGGAATGTCCCCTTCTACAGCTTCAAAAGCAATGCAACAAACTGCCAGTTGGGGATCGCCAGTGGTTAATGGTCCTCCACCATCGAGAATGTTCCTTTCGACAGCTTCAAAATCAATGCAGCAAACTGCGAGTCGGGGATCGCCATTAGTAAATGGCCCTCCACCATCAAGAATGTTTTCAGTCGCAGCTTCAAATACAATGCATCAAACTGCGAGTCGGGGATCGCCAGTATTCAATGGTCCTCCACCATCACGAATGTCCCGTTTGCCAGCTTCCAACACAATGCAGCAAACTGCGAGTTGGGGATCGCAAGTGGGAAATGGTCCTCCACAACCAAGAATGTCTTCATCGTCAGCTTCAAACTCAATCCCTCTAAGATCAATACCGTCAACTGGAGGTACTTCAGCATCAAATAGCCAAAGAATGGTAACAAACGGCGGCCCACTAACAGGAAGATCTTCTGGTCATAGTCTACCATCTGGTTCTCAGTCGTCATCAGCGTTTGGTCCCGTTTCTGCTCAAAGCAGTAATCAATGTCGTTGTACGAAAAATTTTAATCCTGTTTGTGGAATGGATGGTGTTACATATAACAATGACTGTCTGCGACGTTGCAGGTTAGTAAATCACATCATACTCTGTTTTATTATTTAATTATTATTTAATGTTTTACATACTAATTGGAATGTCATTTTGACACGTATGAAAATCGTTTGATTTGCATTGATTTGCGCACGCTACAAAGTTTGTTGAATTTGTACCAATTTGTGAATGTGAAAACAAACAGGGAATTATGACAAACAGTATAATTATGTGGATTAGTAATTGTGCCATGTTCCTTTAATATCGCTAACGCTTCAATCTGAGGTATGTATTCGAGCCAGAGTCGGTTAGGTATACTAAATAAAGCGTATACCCAAGTTTTATTTCAGTTGATCCTCCATCTATAAACTTGGTACCAGGTATATCATCTGATAAATAAAAACCGTGTTCATCTAAATTCAAAAGAACAACATGCATATGATAGCTCTCTCATATTAATTATTTTCTTACTTACACGTTATGCCATTTGTGACAAACACTATTTTGTTTTGGCTTCCTGCATCTATAATGTATAAATAATATTATTTTTGTATTGTTGCTTTTGTTTACTTTCACTGCGTGGGCTGAGAATACTGAAGAACATGTTATTCATTACTGATTCTTTTTGTTTCTGAATCTGTGATTTATTCCTGAAAAGTGTGGTATTGCATTCATCTCTTCGTTTTGCGCTTGGACCAAATTAATCAAATGAAGCCTTTTTATATGATATTATGTCTGCTGCATACGAAATTAGTTTTATATTATTTCATTTAAGACGACTGAGTTTTGCAGTTAATTTATTCAATTTTAAAGTCACTTTTGACAATATTTCTGTTATATCACGTTGTCGTCTGCTTGAGACAGTATTGTTTATGTTACTTCACCGGAGTATCATGAAGTATCATGCCATAAACACGTGTTATGGTTATTACACATCAAGTCACAATACCGACGTATCTTTTAAGTTCTGAGAGACAAGCGAAAATGATTTAGTATTTTTATTTCTTTGATATGACTCGAATTTACTCACTTTTTTATATCCTATAATATTATGTATAGTTTATGAGAATGAAAGGATAGCTTTAACCAATTTGGATGATCTGATACCCAGTCAATAAGGATAATTATAATATTATAAATATGATTAATATAAGAACTAGTCAAACACAGTATATTATATTCAGAGTATAAACTATTTAAAAAGTAACATCATAATGGCGAACGTTTTTTAATATATATATATTGTATACCTTATACCGCGATATACCTATTATCGCGAATTCCTGTCTAATAACAATATCCCAAGATATGAGCAAAGGTCCAACCTCCGTTAGCGTCGGCATTTGTTTACATTTCGTACCGGCAACAGTTTATTACTCAACACACTTACGTAACTTTATTACTGTTTATTATTGATGCCATTATTAACATGGTTGACAAAGTTTGCGACTCGCGGTTATAGGTATGACCAGTATATATATGTTAATTATAGACACAAATTTGTAATTCTAATCAGTTTTATTACGTAACCGGCTACAGAAGTGTCATTGGCTATTTACAAAACCAGCAATATGAAAATATAGCCGTAACATTTAAGAGATAATTTATATTAACAAGTAGTTTACATTATTCAAGGAATCCATATTACACATCAAATAAAATCTTAATTTTTAGTTGCGGAGAATGGTTAAATATGTATTCAATTGTTACAGGCAGTATATCAAATTACGACGTCAGCTTATATGCGTATTGGCGCCGATGACGTCGTTTTCCTAAAGCACGGCCTCAGGCGTTAAAACAGCTCTTCTAAAACTCTTGGTAGATTTAAATATTAAATATATCTGGGTAATGCATCGTAATATAAAAATGTATTATTATAATTATACATTTATCTTTGTTGATTTACCACAGTCTAAACATATTTATCTTACCAATTAACAGTGGTGTGGCGGCTGATTGTAACGGACCCTGTCCTTGTAACCATGCACCGGTAGTAGAGACTCCTACAGCACCACCTACATGCGAAAGTGTCTGTCCAAATGTATACAGACCTGTATGCTCTTTGTTGGATCACCCGTTCGACAATGAATGTTTAATGAGATGCAGGTAATATAAGTAAAATTATCACCGGTTTTAATTTAACACTTTACAAAACTTAAGCGAAGATGAACGTGTATGTTCTTTTTGTAAAATAATGTTGAAACTGAACTGCATGTTTTGGTGCAATGCAAATAAAAATACACTAATAGTGTGAATTCTTAACTGACAAAACAAAATCTATATTTTATAACTTCAAGAGTTTAACAGATCGGGAGATTTTTATTTCCCAACAATTGAATGAAAAGGTTAACTGCCAAAACCTATTTTTAAATTTCGCAAAATCGCAAACCTCTTTTATATTTATAAACAATGCATGTAATTATAACATTTATATATTTAGTCATAATGACAGTTGTAATACCATGTTGAGCAACCAGTGCTACTCAGATCAACCCAGATCTGATCTGGAGTGATAATCTATTTTTAACGCTTTGAACAACAAATACAAAAGCTATTTTTTCATCCTAACATATTATTACAATACAGTTTTTAGACTTTAAATCAATATTTACACCGATTAACAATTCTCATTGTGTGGATATTCATTTGTGGTCAATTCATAAAATTGTCTTAGTTTATGATTTAATATAATTATATATGTGATAAATATGGTATTTTAATGTAATATAGATATAATAGTCTCTTGTAATTCAGTTAAGAATTGCATGGTAAAATCATAACTGTTTATTGTTTGTTATGTACATTATTATGTTACCATGACGGGACTGAAATAGATATATAAATATATATATACAATACTTATAGACAGATGAATTCGTAATAAAAACATTTGCAAAGTCAGTTAAAAGTTGGAGTATGATTCTGATCATATATATATATAATTGAGAATTTGATAGATAAAGTCAACGAATAAATTGATTGTTTGATTGAATAGTTAACGTCATTTTTATGTCATCGAGGGCTAACAGACGATCAGTTAAACTAACCACTGTTTCCTGGGATCCTCGAAAATTAACCAGTACTCGAGCATACACCATCTCCGCAAGTAACTGATAACTTTCCCACTTGAATCAGCGGTGAATACAAATGCTAATGAGACGCAATGTCGTATATCGATGACCACGGAGATTATGACGGGGCGGGGATTCGAACTCACGATCCCTGGATTGGTAGTCAGGCGCGCTTACGGCTGAACAAATCGGGCCCGGCTCAACGAATAAAACAATTATATTTGACATACATATTAGAAAACAATAGTTGTGATATACGATAGAATAACTATTCCAAAAACTGTAATTAAATCAAACTTTTTTTATTTAATCGGTAGTTCTAGAATTTAAAATAAGATTGATAATATTCGACTGAAAGTTCATTATTATTAGGATAAAGAACAGTAGGGCGGAATTGAGAGCCACATTACCAAACTATTGTAAGTTATATATATCACAGTTTTAGAAAAATGTATGCTCATATAAGTACTGTACAAAAATATTTTTTACAGTGGAGAAACGATGGGTTGCGACCATATTTGTCCATGTCATCTGTCCGCAGTTTACAACTACGAACCACAACAAATTTATAACAATAACAACAACTACGTACCACAGGACACCACAATAACCACCACAACGCCACCTCCGCCGGCGGATTATGGAAGTAATGGTAGCGGCGAAAATAACAACTACAACAATGAGCCGAGCAACCAACCACTGAGCACGTGTGAATGTGCGCCAGGTGACGAAGACCCCGTATGCACGATTCACAATGTGACCATGTTGTACGGCTGTGAAGCAATTTGTTTGTAAGTGTTTACTTTCATTTCTTTCGTTACAATCAGATTTTTATAAAAGAATCACTGTAAATATATAAACCATGATTCTTACTTTGTTTTATTCTCCTGTAATGGTTCATCATAGTTTTCTTAATTTAAGTACTTTATGTTAATATTTACTGTTTCATATACGGTTTCATTATTTCACATGTAGTTTTTACTATCAAATTCCAATACTGTTGTGATATTGACTAATTAGCACATTGCGCTTGGTATACATATTGTAAGTTATGTGTGTTTAAATGTATCGATTCACATACAAATGTCACTAATATTATATACTTATTTTCCCATCAATACACATTAGAGGAATTTCAATTGAACATTTCTATATTGAACTTTAAATGACAAAAATACACAAACGTGTAAGATAGGCGTCACAGGAATATATATGGTAAGAGTCTGGGTTTATAGGGAGCCCAGGTTGTTTTTTCTGATGTATTAAAGTAATTGTTGGCGAAACAGGAACCTGGTCATACTTACAAATTACATGCAGAAATTTTTAGTCACTTTATATAATTTATGCTAAATAAAATATAATTTTATATGCATATTTTTATTATTTCAGAGGGGAGACAATAAGGTGTTCGTCTGAATGTCCGTGTTAAAATAGCCAGTCGGTGTGAGTGACGTAGGCAAATGCTTACATGGATGTCCATCGTTCGGCAGAAAAATTAAAACAAATTACATAATGACTCACCTTTGTGAAAACATAAAAAAATATATTGCCCTTTAATGATATAGCGTTAACCAAGTTTTATGTCATGATTACTAATAAATTACTTATGATATGAATATCTTGTTTTGTGATAAATGTAGACTGTTTTAAAGGGATTATATTGGCATATTACCGTCAATTTCATGTCCTAAATACACACGCCCAGCATGAAGATACACTTATAACTTAGAGATATACGCGTCTAAAGTGTCTAACTGCATAACCTCGTTATTACAAACATCGGGTTTCTGAAGCCACGTTTTTGTTTTTGTTTACATTTGCCATTTTCAACGAACCGCTTTCGGGTTTCCGATCAATCATCGGATAACACTCGTTCCAGATCTCGTTTTCGGGGCTTTGTTCGGGAAGTTTACGGAGTTCGATGTAAACATTGCGCAATACTTTATTGTGGGACTTATTAAAGTTCTGGCTAATATTCAATGACTGTTAATTTGATAACTTTCAAGTAAATAAAGGTTATAAGTCAATACATAATTTTGTGTACACTGCATACAGGAAAAGTCTGGATAAACAGCGTGTTCGTGTTACTTGCCAATATAATTCCTTTAAGGTTTAACTCTTTTATTTTTTTCTTTATAACATCAGTTTTGATTGATCATCTTCTAGTGTTTAATTTTGTTTATGTGCTATTAGTTTTATATTCGAATTCGAGGGTATGTTTTGATATTAACCACACACAATTTGTATATGGTAAGTTGCTTGTTATATACGTTACACCTTTTCATAGTGTATGGAACACTATCCATAATACATATCATTTATTTATAGTGTGTGAAACGTTCTCCGTAATACACTACCGTTAATTTATAGTGTGTGAAACTTTTTCAACAGTACACTACCGTCAACTTATAGTGTGTGAAACATTCTACTGTTAATAAATAGAGTGTGACATTTTCTCCGCAGTATACTATTGTTAACTCATAAAATTGTTTGCAAATAAATGCATCTAAAATAACTTTTTCTTTGTTGAGTTACTTAAGGCCCTACAACGTTAACATCGGACGTTTATGATATATACATATGATTGTGGGCAATATTCACATGTTACACAAAGCCGCTGCTTCCACCAGACAACAATTGCTATGGATGGATTAACGTTTTACGCATGTTTACGAGATGAAAACAATTACCAAGAATTGCTTTTCATTAATTTGTTTGGATATTAAAGATATGAGGAAAAACGTTTCAACAGAAAACACATACTCCAAAGTTAACATACACCACACAGCAGCGATACAATACAGTTACTCATAATGAGTAATATATATATATACATACAGAAGAAATTACCATAATTTAAAAAAGAGAGTGAAGTAATTTTTCCAACCATATTATAAAAAAATAATAAGATGCAGATAGTTGTCATTTTCTATTAAAAACATGACATAATAATAAACCTAAGGATGAAGGTGAAATGTAATGTCACCACTTTTCAGAAAAGAGTCATGACTACTTGTAATGGGTAATAGATATTTCTGTAGAGATAATAGAGACGGCAGCGGTTACGTAACCAATTTAGTAATGGTAACAATAGGTCCATGGTTTCTCGAAACAACCACGCTAAGACATAGTTTTTTTTACACCGTATTGTTTTATGATGTGAGGTTGGACGATGACTTAAGCTGTTTGGGCAGGCCTAGTCTGTAGAACGAACCTAGCTATCCCGAATGGGTCGGTTAAACACTAATTGTTACGAGCACGTTGATTTGCCAGTTGCTTCGAGGACAGTTTATATGACCTCATAGTTTAATAAGAAATCAAATGCTTTGAATTGTGGGAAATGCATATATTTCCCTGCTTTGCTTCATCGGGGGTAATATACCTGATTCGGCGAGACACCAGGTTCTATATACAGACGAGTACAGGTCAGTATTTTTTTACCTATAGTTCAAAGATGACCCTCTGTTGTCAGGTAATCTGTATTTTGTATTTAGCGTATTATGTATAGGACTATTCTATATGTCAGTTGTGTTTGTTATGTGTGTTTCTAGTACGTCCAGTCCAGACCGCTCTCGTTTCGCAAGTCTAATTTAAACAATATTTCAATAATGAATACATATATATTATGCAACAGGAGATATATTATTTAAAGCGCGAAAACAGTATAAAATAACAAATATAAAGAGTAATCTGGGAACGGTCAGTAGCAAAGCTACCAATGGGGAGTTTAAAACGGGTTAAGAAGTGCAACCATCCTCGCTCTTTTCAATATACCCGTTTTGATATTGTTCGACAGTATTATCATCGCTTAACTTAACAGTTGTGCTTCTTCAATTTGTGAGAGGATATAAACCGGAAATATGCACATTTAATCGGAACTATAAACAGTTTACTGGGTAAGTGCCTTTTATTACCAAGTTTATTATCCGATGCTGTTCAGTTATGTCGAGCTATTGTTGCATTTATGTGCCAAACGTATGACCAGTTTTAAAGAAAGGCACTATCGTAGTATTTTTTTTATCCTTTCGACCAGATATACATAACATTTTAAGTTGTCAGTCGTGATATCTTGGATATGTATTTGAAGATATAACATTAAGTTTCCAAATAATATTTATTCAACTCGGAAATATTAAAAAAGAAAAAATTCAAGTCAGATCTGTGTTTACCTTTTATTAACTTAAAGGTTATTTTTATAAAGTCAATGTTAGTGTCCAGTGTATATTGTGCGTCTTTTCAATTAGGAATTGCTTGTCTTGTCTATTTGCTATTGCCCCCTTTGGCTTCAATACACCACATTCCAAACACAATTAGATCTGTTTCTGCCAGATACCTCGTCCCAAAACTGCAGCAAATCCAACAAAAATGGTCCTTGCTACAGATATGCTATTACTGAAAAAAATAATACCAGAAACATCTCAGTAATATAAATTATAAACATTATGCATCATCTTCATATCAAATAACAATTCAATTTAACCATCAAACGTCTGATAGTGAATGATCAGTCCAGTTAAATTATCATACATAAAGTATGCAATGTTTGTCGATTATTCGATATAGGTATATCAATGTTATCTTGCTATCATGGATTAATTTTCTTAAAATATACATATAACAGGAGACAAAGCATTCATAGCACTACAGCAGCTTATGAGAAATTGCAAAGATAAACCATGAATGTCAAATAATTTAGGAACAACAACAATATAAATTGCATGTTAAGAGAGACTAACCTGTAATCTAACTTAATGCAAAATACTAAACCTGCCAAAATGAATATTCCTAGGTACAGTTGATAGACATCAATGTCCTATCATACTTACATATCGAGGAAAGATTCTTGTTTACTATCAGCCCCAGCATGGATTTCCGAGCCGATGCCCATCAATTCCTAGAATTAGAACGACTATACTGTCCATATTGTCTTTCATATTCGCAATTTTCAATTTTAAAAAGTACATTTAACATGATATGTTACCGTATCCATTTATGTAAAGGAGCTATTAACGTTATTTGCATTGCAAAGTGACAATGTTATAGTTTATTATTATCCGCCGTAATGATTCTAATAGCATGCTCTATTCATGGGCTTATCATGGGCATATTATCTTTATTTCAAGACTAATCAATATCTCTTAATACGAGGTTTACAACATAATAACTTTGTTTCAGTTTGAATGTTATTTGATATATTTAATATTGTTAGATGTCGGTATGTGATGGCATCTGTTACAAGCCACCGTTGAAACTGTTTACTTTTCAATTTTATGTTTTTGATGAATTATAGAGATTTCTCAGTGGATAATAAATGGTAATCCACTGTTTCAGACTGAAATTTAAAATCAAACATTTTTATACATTTGTATATTGTGTCATTGAATATTAATTTAAAAAAAACAACAAAAAACAACAGAATTTATTATTTAAAAAAAAAATACCTTTTTTTTTAATCTATTAATATCTAATGGTAAATTGAGGTCAGTACATGCTATTTACGAAGCTGTCCGTAAATAAACAAAATTTACGTAAATGTACAAACTAATTTGTTTGTTTTGGTGTGAGATCAAAATGACATTCATCTCGTGATCACCAAGAACGGCATTCTCACTCTCGGCAAGCCACTCTTGAGAATATAACTTTTGGTGATCACTTGATGAAATACAATTCGATCTTAAACCAAAACAAATAAATATCCTTTTTATAATACAAACTAATGGAAGGATCCATTTTATGAACATAGCGTGTCGAAGAAAAAGAAAATAATATAATCTGTGGTGATACGTTACGTCATATGTGATGCTATATGCCACAACCATCACGCCAAACACCGTTTAAATTAGTATTCAGTTTTCGAACAATACTGAGTGAGCAACATGATACCAATGAATTAATAAAAATAATAATAACAACGTTAAGTGAAGCGGATGGTCCAGTGGTAAAGCATCGGACCCATGATTGGAGGGTCATAGCTGTGTGGTGTCCTTAGGCAAGACAATTTTTTCCGCACATGCTTAATATTGGTTCTACTCAGGAAGACTTTGAGCGTGATTTTTACAAGTTGTAATAACTTATTTCATAGTCGAAGTAAAATGAATAAGTTTAAACTAATAAAACCGAGTCAAAGTCGTAACAAATAGTATAATAAAATGAAAGGGGCTTACCTTATTTAAATGAAGGTTCGAAGTTTCGGTTCTCATTGAGCTTCGTCGTTTCGACATGGCAAGATCATGTTCTACCCTGCGATGTTTTGCATAATTTTTTCTTGAGCCGACTGTTGGTAGGTGTAGTTCTCTTCGATTCGGAACTGCATGCTTAGGGATAAATTGTTGTACATGCCTTGCAATGGAATTTAATTCGTTATCATGAATTTGACGCTCACGTTGCAGCGACCTAGCTCTAATGTTGGTATTTTCCGTTTTTCTTTCTCGTGCGTTATCTTCAAAATGTCTAGCAGTTTTCGGATTTTGGTTTCGTCTATTTATTTTAGTGTTGGTTCTTTCCTCTTCATTTTTTCTGTTTATAATAATATTATGTGTTCTTTTCTGAGCGCCAATTACGCGCCGTTCAGGTAAAAAGCGCTTACCGTACCTAATTCTGTTCATATGATCCATAGTATTCCTTGTGTTGTCCCGTTTCAATAAAACATTAATTTCATTACGCCGGGTTATATCTTTAACCCGCATTTCATCGTTGTTATCTAGCCGCAACAGTCGAGTGTGTCGAATTTCGTCACCAATTCTGTTGGCAGTGCTACTTCGTTCATAATATCGTCTCAATTTGTCTACAAGTTGGTTTTCATTATATGAAACACGCGCAGTAGTTTTGGTATGCATTGGTCTTTGTCTTAAATATGATGGAATTTGCCTAAAGTGCCTCATTCTTGTTGCACGGTTGGTTTTCTTTCCAATTTCCTTTCTATTTATTGCCTGTGTAGTGATTTCCTTTCTTATGATATTGTCAATGAAATTTCCAATACTTGAAGCTCTATGACGTTTTGCATTTCTTTGATTATATTGTACTCTTACTTGATCGTACTCTAGATTCGAACGCGTGGTCGTTCTTGTATATTGCTTCAAATCTCCATGTACGTTAATCCGTCTGTCGGATATCTGTAATCTATTTAATTCACGCTGACTTGCATTTCTAATCATTTGCTTGCTTTGGTGGTTTTCATTTCGACGTGTTTCTGCATTAAGTCTTGTTCTCGAACTGTACTGTTCCAAAACGTTACAATCTCGTTGTGTGAACTGGTTTCTATATTGTTGAAAATATCGTACGTTCTCGTAAGGTTTAACGCGATTTCTAACGGATATTATCCGGTCCATAGTGGATATTTGTCTTTGATGACTTCGTGTATCTCTATTCTTTCTGTCGGTTTCCATATATTTGACACGTTCATAAGATAGACGAGTAGGTGAGGCTGTTTCAAAGCGCGATTGTTTTGGTTGATATCTACCGGATACATGCTCGTTGTAAATATGAGAACGCTGGGACAGTTTGCAAACATCTTTTCTCACACTGTCCTCTGATTTTTCAAATACCTCCCATTTTTCGCATTTTGCATTTTCCGATTGTATGCCTTGAATTAACATCAGGACCGACGCAACCAATATGTAGAAATGGCACGTTCGCCGCATTTTATTAAATCTGGAAGTATAGCATTTATATTACGTGAGATTGTTAAAAAACCAAGAAGTCCAAGATGGCCCGATATCGCTCACCTGAGTGATCTTGAGTCACCAAACTTAAGACGATTAAATAATACATGTACAATCAAAATTCAAAAAAAAAAAAAAACGAGATGGGCGAGTAGTTAGAATTTTGATTTGTTTTGAAGATGTAACAGATGCGTAGAATAGTTGTGCGATAACAATAGTATCCTTTTGCGGATATCTGGATATCAGATATCGGAAGAAAGTTGCTACTTTATATCAATATAAAGAAAACCAGCTTCCCCTCCTGGCGACTATGTTTTTCGACGAATCGCAATGGCTGGAGCAAACTTTGTAGAGGTTCACCCGTTGTTAATGTCAGTGAAATTACATCGAAATCAGGTTGGTAGATTCTGAAAAGAAGGCTTTTGAAGTTTTTACTATAGCTGCCTATATAGTAAACTAGCACTTCACTGTGGCGGTCATGTTTTTAACAAATAACAACGGCTTGAACAAACTTGGTAAAGGGTCACCCAAGGAATATTTCTGCAAAATTGTTTTAAAATCGATCCGGTGGTTTCTGACAAGAAGATTTTTTAAGTTTTTACTATAGCTTATATAGTAAACTAACCTAACCTCCATGCCGCCATGTTTTTTGACGAATCACTACGGTTTGAACAAACTTGGTGGAGGGTCCTCCAAGGAACATTTTTGGGAAAATATTTTAAAATCGAGCTAGTAGTTTCTGACAAGATTTTTTAAGTTTTTATTATTTAAACCTGCCCCGTCTACTGACAGCCATGTTTTTTCGACGAATCAAGATGGCTTGAACAAACTTGGTAGTGGGTCACCCAAGGAATATTTCTGTGAAGTTATATCAAAGTTGGCCCAGTGGTTTCAGGGGGAAGTTCGTGACCGAGAATGCTATATTTAAAACGCTGTTTCGAAGTCACTAATGAATTGGTTCGGTCTCAGTTAGCCACGACATCTTTACATGGAAAAGTGTAAAATTACTTGCAGTAGTTCTACTCGGATTCATTTTAAGGTTTTCGTCCACCAAAAAAAAGTTCGTGTGTCAATAATTGACATAGTTTGAAATATTTGTTTGAAGGGATATACACACATTTGTTTAATAATAACTATTATATACCCAGCTAAATTCAAGATGCGAATGTTAGTATTTTTATCATACAAATCATTTTTACATACTGTGTTTAAATTAGTATCATCTTGCTTCAAAGACATTAAAAAGACATTAAAACTATTTTTAATTTTAGAATGTTTCTCTGAATCCTATAGTTGGTAATGCTTTTGTTTTCATATATTTATAACGGTAACCATATGTGCTTAAATGAGTAACGGAAACTTGAGACATGTTATTTTAATATTTAATATAATTATCTCTTAATTACGCTGGATCCGAACGTTTTGTTTTAAAATCCACTCCATTATTTCCCTAGGACTACCAGGGTAAAGAGGTTGTACGATGTGTATTTGTTAACAGTATTTATTGCAAGATATCACGACTTCAGTGACTTCTCACTAACCATTTTAAATTCTGTGCTTTTAATTAAATGTTTGGTCATACTGTAGAAAACAAAACTTTTGAATTTTATTATGAGATAACATAATTATTATATAAAGGTGACACAGCAGCATTAAAAAAACGAAGTCGTCGAGGTTAAGATCTGGATTCAAGAATCCTTGATTTGGCCCAATACATTGACAAAATATTAAATAAACGGAACCGAAATATCTAGTATGGCGACACTTGTGCTCATATAAATATAATTAAAAAATCGTATTAGAACTCTTAGGTTGTTCCTTACTTTACGGTACAAATGATAGGAACATATAAATGTACTAGTATGAGCTCTCTGACATGAAACTATTTACTATAGTTCGGCTATATATGATTTCCTCTTTTAAACAAAAAAAATAGTTTCGAAAAAAAAAATACAAAAGCTATTTTTCTACAAATATTATACAAGTATAAAAATCAAAAGCCCTTAAAATGTAAACTTATTCTACAATAACTGCAATAAGTATACAACTGTAATAATAAAAAAATGTTTCAAAATCACTAGATGACCTAATTGGAAAAATGACCATTTCACCTACTGTTTGATTAACAAATTATATATATTGTATATTAGTCTATAGTCTACTATAGTTAATACTAATATATTTTAGTGTGATTAGGAAGACAGCTTAGAGAAATAGGCACACTATGTAATATTACTAACATATATACCCGATATATAGTAAATACTGACACTCGATACTGGTTCTACCCATAAAATGGAATCTGAAGAAATTCATATAAGTTCTGAGCTTACTTCCTAATCAACCTAAAATAAATAAGTATAAACTATAGTATAGACTATACAATAAATATACAGTATACACTGTAAACTCGTGAAATCTACTTCAAATAAGATAACAGTATTGTAAGTGTTATAATACAGTATACTATTTACGTATATGTATAAATGAGCAACATAATAATTGTTATAGTTTATAAAAACAGTATAAAAGAGCATATTTTCATAACTGTTATATTGTAATGAGAGTTCCTAACAAAATAGTATTTGCATGTAAATACTAAAGTACATTTTCAATATATTAAAAACCAGTCTAAAAAAAACTCTAAATGTCAAATACCGCACAAGCTTAATACTGATACTATCCAGGGATGACTTCTAGCGTGATTGGTCTTATAACTTCTTTCACAATCGAAGAAAAAATATAAGTTTAAAATAAAAATAAAATTAAATACAATACTTACATGAAGATGGGTAATAGAGTCCTTTAAGCAAGAAGATACTGCTGGTGACGTGGGTCGCTGTCTGTTCTTATACCAGGTTTTATCATATTGACGCACCAGTGGGTTTGCTAATGGCAATCACTAAGACAATCTTTTCCTTAATTGAATACTCGAAATAAGAGATTTAATTTGGAATCTCTAAATTGAGTTATACATAACTGTCGGAGGAACAATTGAATTATATCAAGATACGGGTGTCGACTTATTAAAAATAAAAGAGGTGGTAAGCACAATATCAAAATAGATAATGAATCATAGTTGTGAATAGTTTATAATTAAATGGTCACCATGACAACAATCAAATAATAGAACATTTAGGTTTGCAAACCAAATATTCTTAAAAAATACAATGGGGTTAAAGTCGCGTTTAAAATTTTTGTTTCGTAGCGCATGCTTCAGACAAGACTTGTTTGGATTTTGAATTCGGTTATCATAGAAACCGTGAACTTAAGCGTATATTTAAATTAAATAGTCGTTTTATAGTGGTATATGAACTACTTCATTTTTCAAAACCAGTTGAATATTTATTGAAATATCACAAACATATGATTTAAGTGGAAAATTTTCAATGCAAATGTTTAGCAATACTAAATGTGAGTTGATTTTGCTCATGCTATTAAGTTTTTCTTGTATATTTCTATTCTATTTATCGTTCTATATGTATATGAAACACGGAACTTTATCGGTAAACACTAACAACAAATGACACCGTGAAAATGGCGAAAGAATAACGAAAGATTTGATGCAAAAACATGACGTTTTTGTTTTAAAATGGATAACAGTTAATTAAAAACCTGATTAGCGTGCACTGTTTTTGCAACCGTGTATTGAAGAAAGTCGATCAAGACGTTAGGTAAAAAATACAATTTGTCTTATTCTGCTTCCGAGCAGTTCTACGTGCTTACAAAGTGGTCATCTGCGACTGCTTCCAGTGAGCAAATAAGGGCGTGTTAGCTGGCTATTTAGATGGGGACAATGCCACGGTTCAACGAGGAGTATACTCCAATTCTACAGCGTTATATCAAAATTGGTGTAATTACGACTCCATTACGGCGGTTGGAAACTCAATCAGTTATTATAATAATCAATCGCGAATCCTAGTCTATAGTGACGGCCGCAAACGAATTTGGAAATGAGATCTTCACACTGAAATGCGTTTCCGTAATTCAGTAAATGACGGATAGGGTTCGGGATAATAATGCGCATCTAGCGACATCTGGTGTACGTGGTCAAATAACATTCATTCGTTAGTAGTCAAAAGACGTCAAAAGGAGTATATGCATTTTAAGTCTCAGACGAATAAAAAAAATCAAAATACATTATTATTATCATCACTGTTTCAGGGGTAAACATGTTATAAGAACCGTGTTAAACATCTAAACGTGAAATAAACTCATATTAAAGTTTTTTTGAGATATTACTTGTTTAAAATCGTTTACAGAAAATGCCATAGGAACGTTTAATTCAGTAACTAATAAATGGACAAGGCGTGAAAAGGGCCGTCTAAACGTGTTACAAATTTAAACTTCATTAAGGTGTGATCGCGAAGGTGCCATAAAAAACGAGTAAGGCACTTATGTTTCAGTAACAATTAAGCACCATAAAATAAGGTGTAAGGAAATGATATTCAGAAATATGAACTACCTTGGAAAAACTAATAGAATAAATGTGATTTCATTAATTGTGTTCGTTTCCTTGACATTCTGGGCTATTTATAACGTAGGCTTTCTCCGTACATTGTTGCAATGGAGTGGACGACATATCATTGTAAAGCTTATAGCTTCATTTGATATAGAAGGAATAAGAAATAAAAAATGTCTGCTAGAAAACAATTTTCGTAAAGTAGGGAAATACGATATTGAAAAATGTGAGCTATGTGAACAAACGGAATATATACGAAATATAAGTTTCACAAATGGTATAGATGTTATTCCCTATATGAAACATGACATACCTTTTGTTATAAATACACGTAGTCAACAAAAATATGATATAGTTCTACTCGTAAATAAGTTTTTAACCATTGACGAACTAGATATCTATGAACCATGTCAATTCAAAAGCAACATGAAAACCAAGGTATTAGATCATCGGAACTTAATGAATCTTGTTTTAATAGATAAAGTGACTTCATTTTATGCATTCTGGGAAAATTGCGCAGTCATATCTTTTAAGGCTTTTCGAATATTTTATTCGCGTCCAAGCTATCTCGATGCAAATATTCAACTTACAGATACAAATTGGGTATTGTTGTGTAAAGATTACAACGGCAGGCATTACAAAAAGGTGGACATATACTCATTTTTTACGATACTGGTTGTTGAAACTGGGTATGTAGACGTAAAACTGGTGCCGAAACCAATATGTGTGACCATGTGTACCACACTGTATGGAAGACTCTACTCTGGGGATAACCTTGTGTTCACAACTGACGTATATGAACTGTATTTCAAACCTTCGTGCGTTGCCAATGAAACAGTAGTAATTGGTTTTGGTGGAGATTTTTATTAACACAATTGATTTGCAAAAGTTGATATGGATATCTAAATTAGTTTGCGATATGTACAATATTACACTTAAGAATGAATAACACTTCTACCGCCAGAGTTAATCAAAATTAAACTGTAAGGTTTACATAACAACCATGTGGTGCGAAAAAAGCCGTTAATAAATTAATGTTATTTATGGGGTCATGTCACTAACGTACATCACATGTTATTCAAGATCACTATGGAAACAGCATCGATACCAAAATAACGCTGAATTGACGTTCAGTAACTGGAAACTATAACTGAAAACGTTTTACGAGACAACTACCATTAGGTCATATACAACAATACCAAAAACATTGACCATGCCATCCTTTTTACACAGCGATGACTTGATCTGCTCCCTGCTTTGAAAAGATAACTATACAAAATTTAAGTTTTAGCCTCTCGTATAGTCATTTATTACATATATGATATAGCCGTTTAAATTGTTAAATTGTCAATTGTCAATGTAAGTACATTAGAACAAGGTTATGGTCTTGGCGCTATGTTACACAGTCTCACATGTCTAAACTCAACGTATTTTACTGTATATTTCTTTTTGACAGTTAAAGTTATCACAATAAATGTCATATGAATCGGCACTATCATAAATGCTCTGCAATTTGGTGCACCTATCGCATTATATACTGACGACTTTAAAAACACAATTTTTAGAAAAAATGAACATATTTTTATCCCAGATCTTTATCGTTGTTATCGGTTCACTTGAATTTTTACAATTATAACTGTCGGCCGTAATTAATTTGTTAAATGTACAAGCAAGGTAAGAACCTTTTGTCTTAGTTTATCATGAATTCCATATCTCGATTCGATAAATTGTTACATCAATTTTTAGTGGGAAAAAAACGAGTTTAAATATAAATTGCCATATGTGGTATGTCTCTTAATTTATTGATAAAATATCTGGTCAGTGCTAATATCAGTTTTGATAGTGCAAATTAAGATAATTGTAATTTTTGCAAGTCATGGCAACGTCCATGATTTATAAAATAACGCTTGATTTATATCGCTCTTGCCAAACGACTCATGGACATCACATTAGCGTTCGACTATTTAATTCTCAGATAATCTATTTAGTTATTTTCTACAATTGTAATAATTTAAGTAATACTAAGATGTCTGTTAAACCAAACTTAATAAAAATATAATTCATATTGAAACAGTTTAATTTAAGAAATAATGTTCATTTCAAATTCTGATTATATTTAAATAAGATAAACTAGTTGACTTGATTTCTTTCGTGTGATTATTTATGATCAATAAACAAAAACGGCATGAACATCATATACGTGTTTGATTATTTATTTCTCAGGGCCTCAAAAAGCGACTAGAATGTAGAAACGAAAACCAAGAGAGCAGTTCGTGGTGATTTATAATAACCACACCGATATAGTTGAAAACAATGTAATTATCGTTAAAATGAAAAAGCTACCATAAATCCTCGTGTAACATGAGGGAGAAGACATCAACTTTATTGTTACGTCAATAAAGATACATTTTGAGATATATAACTTCATTGTTACACAATACCAATACTTGTGTTTATCAAGTCGTTAAGTATAATTTTAAACGCGCAATTTGTCTCTCTGTTTAACAGTTTTAATATTTCACTGCAAATATAGTATTATCTTCGTAATGGACTCGGCAATGTATTACACGCTCTGTATAAGCATGCATGTGGTAACGTTCCATCTGAATACCTTTTTAGTAGTGTCTTAGACATATGCCCCAAATTGTATAAACACGTGTTAACTTTACGTTTGTTTTACTCTTAACCATGGGTTAGATTTTATCCAAACTGGTTAATATGTTGTATATAACTCTGTTGTCACAAAGTTTTATACAACAACTGACCAGAGTTTTAACTGGTTTTTTATCTTAACCAATCATTTAACCAACTGGTTAAAGGTAAACAGTGTTTATACAACTGGCTACAGGTAAACAATTTCAGTTTTCATAGCAACTATGGTAAACAATAGACTTCGGCGAGCGCGCCTAGCTACAATGCAAACCATAGCTACAATATCAATGCCTCTGCCAAACCAATAAATTTGGTGTCAACCCTGACTAATATACTATCGATTTACATGCAACACATCTGGACTGGACGAACATTTTACATACAAGAAGAGATAGCTTTATATGAGTAGGATCCAGTTAAGTATTTATGGCTACTCACATGCTATATAAAGGACATATTTAAAACCCGTTGGATCATGAAGATACAGTCAACTTATATGTATTTTAGTTCATAAAGGGAGGTAATTAAAGGGAACATACTGTTGCCGGGCGGGGGATTCGAACTATTGAAAAGGAGTTTCCTAACTTGGGCTACGCGACTTTGTTAGACTAAATTAAATTTCCCGCTTAAAATTGCAGCCTTTTTTGTGACGTATTAAATGAGTCACGTGATTTCAATTTGATTTCAAATTGATCCGGCATACAAGTTCACACGTTGTAGAATTGATTTCATCTTAGATAGAGTCAGAATGACGATTTAACGATGCCAATCTGTATTTAAATGATGTCTATTTTTAAAATGGGGATTTCGTTTCAAATTTACTCTCTAATAGAAACATTGATTTTGTCACGTTTTGGTGGATTTGATAGACTAAACCATTTATTAATGATAATGAGATGCTTTTTATCTGTTTTAATTAAAATTTTATTATTTAAGACATTTATAGCGGTTTTTTTCCCTGATATACTCCCTTTAAATTCAAAACATCGGAATTTCCGATTTTTTTTATATTTTCAGATGCTCATTCACAATGTATGATATGTATATATGGAGATAATTATTTGTGAATAATCAGACATAAATCTTCAGACCAGACTTCGACGAGAGCGTTTAGTTACTGTGCATACCATAGATCAAATAGCATATATCTATATTGCAATGAAATGATGTTTCTGTTTAACAATTTTAATTTACATAGCAAATTGCTCTTCAATAGGATGAACTGAACTTATCCGGAGTTCTGCTCAATAAAATCTTGATGTTAGTTTAACAGATTTAATTTTCACATCAAACTTAAAACCTAATAGGGAAATATGCATGAATCATGTTATAATTTCCGCAAGGGGTCAGCTCTTCGTATTCTTTTTTGAAACGGGACATCTTATGACCGACTTAATAAAAACCTAACTTGATAATTTTACAACAAATGTGGAACAAGGTAACGGACTTGCACGATGTTACATAATACGCAATTTTTATTTCGTCAGCATCTGACGACGTGCTCTAAGGAAACTTGACATTACAATATTTACAACAAATTTGAAACGAGACTGAGGATTTGTAACTATTTTACATGATATGCATTGCTGCTTATATTTTCAGCATCCGACGGCGTGCTGAAAGACACCATTACATAATGATGATTACAGCATATTGAAACGGGGCAGCGGATTTGTAATTATGTTACATGATATGCAATGCTATTTAAATTTTCAGCATCAGAAGACGTGCTCAAAGGAAACATTACATTCTGATGTTTACAGCATATTTAAAACGTGGCTGTAGATTTGTAACTATGCTACATGATATGCAATGTTATTTTCAGAATCCGAAGATGTGCTCAAAGGAAACTTGGTATTACAATGTTTACAGCAAATTCGAAACGAGACAGCGGATTTGTTATTATGTTACATGGTATACAATGTTATTTTTATATTCAGCATCCGAAGACGTGCTCAATTGAAACTTGACATTAAAATGTTTACAGCAAATTTGAAACATGGCAGCGGAATCGTAACTATGTTATATGTTCAGCAATGGGGTGGACTCGCTGTATTCTATTTTTAAAGGTTACATCTGAGGTCCTGCTCAATAGAAGCTTAACTTTCTGTTTAACCGTTTTGATTTTCACAGCGTATATGACAGGGTTACCGACTGTGTTCAGGAAGATTAACGACGAGCAGTATGCCAACACTGTGCCCTTTTGGTCGTCGGTAAAGGCTGTCGGGAACCCTCCGACAAGATGTAGAAATATACACGAGCCTGCAATGACATTATATGTCATATTCATGAATGTTTGTATTGACACAAAATGACAGTCTTCATGTATCACGAATAATCAAATAATGAGCGGTATTTCTGTGATTTTTCTTGTTTCAAAGATTATTTGAAACCTAGTTTGTTTACAACTTATGCAAAACATGTAAAACGGCAATGTAAATTGAATAGTTTGTAAAAAAACAAATTACCATTCTTTTTCCAGTAAGATGTTAGTACATTGAACGTATTCAAAATCTAATAAAGTACAATGTTGGCCTGCTTTAGTGACTGAAGCCTTAAATGCTCCCTCTCCTGCATTATGTCATTGTTTGAAAAGAAGTCATAATAAAGAAAACAATGTATTTCACGGAGAATTGATAAATTCTAAGAGGGAATATAAAAAAAAAAATGGGTCCGCCGTGGTCGGGTTGTTTAAATTGCTGTATCAAGATCAATTACCTCTCACCGCTTAGGTTGTTGGTTTGAGCTCCCGCTCACTTCAAAAACTTTATGTGAGAAAGCTTGCCAGTAATGTGCGGAAGGACGGCCGTTCTACTCAGACTTCTTTCACCAATAAATCTGGATATGCCATATATAACTTGAAAAGTAGCAATAAATCTCATTCAAAAAGAAGGAAAGTAGTATTTGATAAAAGAAATAGCTACGTTGTTATTGTGTATGCTGTTTATACATTTTATACCCCCCCCCCCCCCCCCTCCCACCTGCAAAAAACTCCAGAACGGTTCCTATAAGCTCTGAAATTTCTTCGCAATCAAGCTAAAATAAATAAGTACCTAAATTAACGTAAATATATAAAATAAAATGTTTAGATAATTACCCATAGGTGCCCAGCAGAAGCAGTAGAATGTTACAAGTATTAAAACTGTTTTCGTCGGTCCGAACCATAATGCAATACCTTCTCTTTTGTGACTGCATCGTCGGCTTTGCCGCCAAGCTACAAAAAGTATACTTGTGTAGCAGAAAATCATGAAGGCAAACACAAGATTGTAAATACAAGCCAATGACGTCATAAAACTGTCAGACATTACGCCAAAAAAGCTGCAGTACTCGATTCCGTGTTGGGAACGTTTCCGCCACCCCGCAATTGGTAACATACTTATTATTTCAGATATAATCCAAACACACCAGCAGTAAATTTTTATTCGTTTCTCCTTAAAGACCCTCACATACTTGTAAGGAAACATTATTCTGAAAAAGCGATCGAATGTTAACGCGAGAATGTGCATAAGCGTGTTGATAAACATTCCAGCAATTAACCCACACCTGAATGCACATTCATAATAGTTCTTGTAATGTATTAAGTTGTATAGAACATTGTATATACACATAATAGAATTAAACGTGTCGCCGCAAGCAAGATTTGAAATCAGAATTCGAGAAATATCGGAGAGTGTGTATCTGTCTTTTAATGCATACATTGCCAAAATATTTAAAATGATTCCGACACTTGCGACGAAAACAAGAAACACGTGCACAGTGAAGTAACTCCACGTTATACCATATCCGCTTAAACTAGTGTACAAAGTACCGGAGGATGTTGCTGTTGTGACGTTCATGGAAACATTCATCTTCAACATTTTCTACATTTATATATTAGTGACTAAAATTCGTGCGTAGTGTACATGCATTCCAGTGACGTCTTATCTTACACAGATCACGTTTCAATGACTCACAATCGCCATTTTGAAATATGTGTCAGTTTATTGGGGGTTTTTTATTCTGAAAAAGAAACCCACACTGTGCATTATTTCAATGACAACAATAAATGTTCCTATTTATAGTTCAGTCATTTCCTTTACTATGGAAATATAGTTCAGTAACCGGTTAGTACGTTAATATATTTCAGTGACGTTAAAGAATTTTCAGTGAGTTCAAACTGTGTGAATACACGTCATTAATATTATAATTTAACCCTACTGGTTGAAGTATGTATGTATTTCCATGTCATGATACTAATGTCAATATAGCACGACGATTTTATATTCAGTGACGGGTTATGCAGCATGATTTCTAATAAAGCATTTTCACATCCATATTATATCGCATGTTATTCACACTGCCAAGAACGTCGTCCGCAGAACACACCGTGTTATTTTTTCAAATAGTCTGTACCACGAACCTAAGCATGAGTTTCAAATAATATGGTGCAAATGTTGACCGAAATCACAATAAAATGTACAAAAATCAGACATTTAAAAAACTCAATGACATTAACACAAAACGAATTTAAAAAGCAATCCAGTTGTCTAGTAAATATCATGAAGTAATAAGTTATACTCTTAATTTACTCGAATTTAGACGATATTCGTAATGAATTACATTCTCCGACTAACAATGTCACGTTACGAGCCGTGTCGATGACATGGAATGCATCAATATCGTTTCCGTCACAAAGCAGTATAGTTGAAACTTAGGAACAGCCTAGGCTATTATTGAATATGAATATATCGTTTACCATACGGATTATCGTTCAGCAATTACATGAAATGACAATAAAAAACTTGACACAAACCATCAGTAAGGCGCAAAAGATATGTCAGCACTCTCCCGAAGTCACGATTGAACAGTTCGATTCTCTTCCATCAATCCATTGTAATATCTGCTAGAAAAAGATTGTAAATCTGCTATCTTCTTTTCTTAACTCGAAACCCTCACTAAATTGTAATCAAAGCGCTGTGTTCGCTGAAGGCCTGGGGCTGCAAGAGGCTTGGTGGAGAAGTAGGTTAGGAGCAGAATAAAGACAAATCTTTATTGGAAATACAAATGGACCAAACGTGTGAAATGTAGTTTTATGTATTTATTGTTAATACCATGCAGAAACGACTAAAATGCAATGTGTCAAAATGTGCCTGACATATCGGTAAATAAAAGGGTACCTAAATAAAGACAATTTTTAATTTTCACCTATATTTTCTTTGACAGAGTCAACCGCAACTTGGCCAGGTTTTATTAATTTATGTCACGTGATGCCTGATAATATCTTTAGCGTATGGCTGCAGAATATAATAGGAGACGTAAGGCACTCGCATTTACAGAGTTGTTAACTTATAATGCGTAATTTAGGTAAAAAATCATTTAAACATTGTTATGGGGCCTTCTTTAATAAATATTTAATTTTATTGGTTGACTACTTTGAACTATTTTTCATGCGGATTGATCTTATGGAGGATTACTTCGCACTTTTGGATTGACAACCAGCCAAAAATGAAATTCATCAGAAATCCAGCATTGGTATTATGGTCTTCTGGGCAAGCCCCATACCAAATCAACAAATCTTGCTTACTTCAAGTACGTGTCCAACAATGTAAATAAAGTGACAGTGCGCGGTTCCTAAAATAAATGAATAAAAATGACGTTATCTTAGGTGAGAGTAATATTGTCTTATTTCTACAGTGTGTGGAATCACACTACACCGGCAAAATCGAAATTATTTTGTTAAAAGAAAATGTATGCTCTTTGTAACGAGCAAACTAAACAAGTATATCTTATATTTTCTATTAATTTTATTGTTATAAGTTCAGCATACACTAATCTTCGTAATAATTGGTTAAAGTTAACAACGGGAGGAATGAAAGTTAACCATATATACGGCACTTAACCAGAGATACGACAGTTATCAAAAAAGATGACATTTAACCAACCAGTAAGACGACAGTTAACAAGAAAGACGACAGTAAACCAAAGACGAAATAGTTAACCATTAATACGACAGATAACCTTAAAGGCGACAATTATCAAAATGACGACAATTAACCAGAAAGACGACAGTTTAACAGGAAGACGAAGTTAACGACGGGAGGAATGAAAGTTAACCAGAGAGGCGACAGTTAACCAGAAAGACGAGAGTTAACAAGAAAGACGACATTTTACAAAAAAGGCGACAGTTATTAAAAGAGACAACAGTTAACCATAAAGACAAGAGATAACAAAAAAGACGACAGTTAACTAGAAGGACGCCAGTAAACCAGAGAGACGACAATTATCCAGAAAAACGACAGTTTACCACTGGAGGAATGAAAGTTAATTAGAAAGGCGACAGTTAAACAGAGACGACAGTAAACGAGAAAGACAACAGTTAACAAGAAAGACGATAGTTAACCATAAGGACGTCAGTAAACCAGAGAGACGATATTTAACCAGAGAAACGAAACTTAATCAGAAAGACGACGTTAAACAACGGAAGGAATGTAAGTCAACCACATATAATCAAATTACCAGAGAGACGACAGTTAATCAGAAAGTCGACAGTTAACCAAAAAGACGACAGTTAACCACTGATACGACAGTCAACCAGAAAGCCGAAAGTTAACCAGAACAAGAGGGCCAACTTGGCCCTATATCGTTCACTTAAGTGACCTTGAGTCACCCAACTTTAGTAGATTATATAATACATGTACAATCAAAATTCCAGAAAAACGAGATAGGCGAGTAGTTAAAATTTTGATTTGTTTTGAAGATGTAACAGATGCGTAGAAGAGTTGTTTGTTAAAAATAGTATCCTTATGCGGATATCTGGATATCAGATATCGAAAGAAAGTTTTCACTATAAATCCATATAAAGAAAACTAGCCTCCCCTCCTGGCGACTATGTTTTTCGACGAATCGCAATGGCTGGAACAAACTTGGTAGAGGTTCACACGTTGTAAATGTCAGTGATATTACATCAAATCAGGTCGGTAAATTCTGACAAGAAGGCTTTTGAAGTTTTTACTATAGCTGCCTATATAGTACACTAGCACCTCACAGTGGCGGTCATTTGTTTTAACAGATCACAACAGCTTGAACAAACTTGGTAAAGGGTCAACCAAGGAACGTTTCTGCGAAATTGTTTTAAAATCGATCCGGTGGTTTCTGACGAGAAGATATTTTAAGTTTTACTATAGCTTATATAGTAAACTAACCCCACCCATGGTGACGGAATCACTACGGTTTGACCAAACTTGGTGTAGAGTCCGCCATGGAACATTTCTATTTAATTATTTTAAAATCGAGCCAGTAGTTTCTGACTAGAAGAATTTTTAAACTTTTAATAATTAAAATTGCTCCGCTCCCTGGCGTCCATGTTTTTTGACGAATCAAGATGGCTTGAACAAACTTTGTAGAGGGCCAACCAAGGAACATTTCTGTGAAGTTATACCATAATTACCCAGTGGTTTCAGAGGAGAAGTTGTTAGAAGTTAAAAGTGAACGACGGACGACGGACACCAGGCGATCACAAAAGCTCTCCTGTGAGCCTTTTGGCTCAGATGAGCTAAAAACAACAGTTAACAAGAAATACGACAGTTAACCAGAAAGACGACAGTAAACCAGAGGGAGGACAGTTAACAAGAAAGACAACATTAAAACAGAGAGACGACAGTTAACCAGAGATACGAAACTTAACCAGAAAGACCACAGTTAACCAATTAGACGACAGTTAATCACGGAAGGAATGAAAGTAAAACACATAAAACTATAAACCCATTACCCAGACAGACCACAGTTAATCACGGAAGGAATGAAAGTTAAACACAAAAAAATATACAACCATTAGCCAGAGAGAACACAGTTAACCAGAGAGACAACAGTTAACCAGAAAGACAAAAGTGAACCGCAGAGACGACAATTAAACACTGGAAGAATAAATATTAACCACATAAACGACAATTAACCAGAGAGACTACAGTTAACAAGAAATGAAACCACATAAAATTATACAACAACTATTCAGAGAGACGACGTTTAACCTGAGAGGCAGACGTTTAGTTACATTGCGTACCATAGATCAAATAGCATATATCTATTTTGCAATGAAATGATGTTTCTGTTTAACAATTTTAATTTACATAGCAAATTGCTCTTCAATAGGATGAACTGAACTTATCCGGAGTTCTGTTTAATAAAATCTTGATGTTACTTTAACAGATTTAATTTTCACATCAAACTTAAAACCTAATAGGGTAACATGCATGAATCATGTTATAATTTCCGCAAGGGGTCAGCTCTTCGTATTCGTTTTTGAAACGGGACATCTTATGACCGACTCAATAAAAACCTAACTTGATAATTTTACAACAAATGTGGAACAAGGTAACGGACTTTGCACGATGTTACATAATACGCAATTTTTATTATGTCAGCATCTGACGACGTGCTCTAAGGAAACTTGACATTACAATATTTACAACAAAGTTGAAACGAGACTGAGGATTTGTAACTATTTTACATGATATGCATTGCTGCTTATATTTTCAGCATCCGACGGCATGCTGAAAGACACCATTACATTATGATGATTACAGCATATTGAAACGGGGCTGTATATTTGTAACTAAGCTACATGATATGCATTGCTGCTTATATTTTCAGCATCCGACGGCGTGCTGAAAGACACCATTACATTATGATGATTACAGCATATTGAAACGGGGCAGCTGTTACATGATATGTAATGCTATTTAAATTTTCAGCATCAGAAGACGTACTCAAAGGAAACATTACATTCTGATGTTTACAGCATATTTAAAACGTGGCTGTAGATTTGTAACTATGCTACATGATATGCAATGTTATTTTCAGCATCCGAAGACGTGCTCAAAGGAAACTTGGCATTACAATGTTTATAGTAAATTCGAAACGAGACAGCGGATTTTTTATTATGTTACATGCTATACAATGTTATTTTTATTTTCAGCATCGGAAGACGTGCTCAATTAAAACTTGACATTAAAATGTTTACAGCAAATTTGAAACATGGCAGCGGAATCGTAACTATGTTATATGTTCAGCAATGGGGTGGACTCGCTGTATTCTATTTTTAAAGGTTACATCTGAGGTCCTGCTCAATAGAAGCTTAACTTTCTGTTTAACCGTTTTGATTTTCACAGCGTATATGACAGGGTTACCGACTGTGTTCAGGAAGATTAACGACGAGCAGTATGCCAACACTGTGCCCTTTTGGTCGTCGGTAAAGGCTGTCGGGAACCCTCCGACAAGATGTAGAAATATACACGAGCCTGCAATGACATTATATTTCATATTCATGAATGTTTGTATTGACACAAAATGACAGTCTTCATGTATCACGAATAATCAAATAATGAGCGGTATTTCTGTGATTTTTCTTGTTTCAAAGATTATTTGAAACCTAGTTTGTTTACAACTTATGCAAAATAACGGCAATGTAAATTTAATAGTTTGTAATAAAAAAAATTACCATTCTTTTTCCAGTAAGACGTTAATACATTGAACGTATTCAAAATCTAATAAAGTACAATGTTGGCCTGCTTTAGTGACTGAATCCTTAAATGCTCCCTCTCCTGCATTATGTCATTGTTTGAAAAGAAGTCATAATAAAGAAAACAATGTATTTCACGGAGAATTGATAAATTCTAAGAGGGAATTTATAAAAAAAATGGGTCCGCCGTGGTCGGGTTGTTTAAATTGCTGTATCAAGATCAATTAACTCTCACCGCTTAGGTTGTTGGTTTGAGCCCCCGCTCACTTCAAAAACTTTATGTGAGAAAGCTTGCCAGTAATGTGCGGAAGGACGGCCGTTCTACTCAGACTTCTTTCACCAGTAAATCTGGATATGCCATATATAACTTGAAAAGTAGCAATAAATCTCATTCAAAAAGAAGGAAAGTAGTATTTGATAAAAGAAATAGCTACGTTGTTATTGTGTATGCTGTTTATACATTTTAAATGATATCGTTATAAACGTTAAACGTTCTCCTCTGCCCTAGTGTTTTCATTGATAACGCCAAACCCCCCCCCCCACCCCCCCCCCCCCCCCCACGCCAAAAAAACTCCAGAACGGTTCCTATAAGCTCTGAAATTTCTTCGCAATCGAGCTAAAATAAATAAGTATAACCTAAACTAACGTAAATATATAAAATATAATGTTTAGATAATTACCCATAGGTGCCCAGCAGAAGCAGTAGAATGTTACAAGTATTAAAACTGTTTTCGTCGGTCCGAACCATAATGCAATACCTTCTCTTTTGTGACTACATCGTCGGCTTTGCCGCCAAGCTACAAAAAGTATACTTGTGTAGCAGAAAATCATGAAGGCAAACACAAGATTGTAAATACAAGCCAATGACGTCATAAAACTGTCAGACATTACGCCAAAAAAGCTGCAGTACTCGATTCCGTGTTGGGAACGTTTCCGCCACCCCGCAATTGGTAACATACTTATTATTCCAGATATAATCCAAACACACCAGCAGTAAATTTTTATTCGTTTCTCCTTAAAGACCCTCACATACTCGTAAGGAAACATTATTCTGAAAAAGCGATCGAATGTTAACGCGAGAATGTGCATAAGCGTGTTGATAAACATTCCAGCAATTAACCCACACCTGAATGCACATTCATAATAGTTCTTGTAATGTATTAGGTTGTATAGAACAATGTATATACACATAATAGAATTAAACGTGTCGCCGCAAGCGAGATTTGAAATCAGAATTCGAGAAATATCGGAGAGTGTGTATCTGTCTTTTAATGCATACATTGCCAAAATATTTAAAATGATTCCGACACTTGCGACGAAAACAAGAAACACGTGCACAGTGAAGTAACTCCACGTTATACCATATCCGCTTAAACTAGTGTACAACGTACCGGAGGATGTTGCTGTTGTGACGTTCATGGAAACATTCATCTTCAACATTTTCTACATTTATATATTAGTGACGTGCGTAGTGTACATGTATTCCAGTGACGTCTTATCTTGCACAGAACACGTTTCAATGACTCACAATCGCCATTTTGAAATATGTGTCAGTTTATTGTTTGTTTTTATTCTGAAAAAAAAAAACACACTGTGCATTATTTCAATGACAACAATAAATGTTCCTATTTATAGTTCAGTCATTTCCTTTACTATGGAAATATAGTTCAGTAACCGGTTAGTACGTTAATATATTTCAGTGACGTCAAAGAATTTTCAGTGAGTTCAAACTGTGTGAATACACGTCATTAATATTATAATTTAACCCTACTGGTTGAAGTATGTATGTATTTCCATGTCAAGAAACTAATGTCAATATAGCACGACGATTTTATATTCAGTGACGGGTTATGCAGCATGATTTTTAATAAAGCATTTTCACATCCATATTATATCGCATGTTCTTCACACTGCCAAGAACGTCGCCCGCAGAAAACACCCTGGTCGCCCGCAGAACACACCATGTTATTTTTTCAAATAGTTTTTACCACGAACCTAAGCATGATTTTCAAATAATATGGTGTAAATGTCGACCGAAATCACAATAAAATGTACACAAATCAAACATTTAAAAAAAAACTCAATGATATTAACACAAAACGAATTTAAAAAGCAATCCAGTTGTCTAGTAAATTTCATGAAAGTAATAAGTTATACTCTTAATTTAGACGATATTCGTAATGAATTACATTCTCCAACTAATAATGTCACGTTACAAGCCGTGTGGATGACATGGAATGCATCAATATCGTTTCCGTCGCGAAGCAGTATAGTTGAAACTTAAGAACAGCCTAGGCTATTATTGAATATGAATATATCGTTTACCATACGGAATTACATGAAATGACAAACAAAAAAAACTTGATGAAAACCATCAGTAAGGCGCAAAAGATATGTCAGCACTCTCCCGAAGTCACGATTGAACAGTTCGATTCTCTTCCATCAATCCATTGTAATATCTGCTAGAAAAAAGTTTGTAAAACTGCTATATTCTATTTTTAACTCGAAACCGTCACTAAATTGTAATCAAAGCGCTGTGTTCGCTGAAGGCCTGGGGCTGCAAATGGCTTGGTGGAGAAGTAGGTTAGGAGCAGAATAAAGACACATCTTTATTGGAAATACAAAATTAATGGACCAAACGTGTGAAATGTAGTATTATGTATTTATTGTTAATACCATGCAGAAACGACTAAAATGCAATGTGTCAAAATGTGCCTGACATATCGGTAAATAAAAGGGTACCTAATTAAAGACGATTTTTAATTTTCACCTATATTTTCTTTGACAGGGTCAACCGCAACTTGGCCAGGTTTTATTAATTTATGTCACGTGATGCCTGATAAAATCTTTAGTATATGGCTGCATAATATAATAGGAGACGTAAGGCACTCGCATTTACAGAGTTGTTAACTTATAATGTGTCATTTAGGTGAAAAAAACATTTAAATATTTTTTATGGGGCCTTCTTTGATAACTATTTAGTGTTTATTGGTTGACTACTTTGAACTACTTTTCATGCGGATTCATCTGATTGAGGAGTACTTCGCACTTTTGGATTGACAACCAGCCAAAAATGAAATTCATCAGAAATCCAGCATTGGTACAATGGTCTTTTGGGCAAGCCCCAGGCCAAATAACCAAATCATGCTTACTTCAAGTACGTGTCCGACAATGTAAATAAAGTGACAGTGCGCGGTTCCTAAAATAAATGAATAAAAATGACGTTATTTAAAGTGAAAGTAATATTGTCTTATTCTTACAGTGTGTGGAATCACACCACACCGGCAAAATCGATATTTTTTTGTTAAAAGAAAATGTATGTTCTTTGTATCGAGCAAACTAAACAAGTATATCTTATATTTTCTATTAATTATTTATTGTTATAAGTTCAGCATACACTAATCTTCTTAATAATTGGTTAAAACCATGATTATTTGCAAATGATATACTTGGATTGCCTGTCACACTATGGCAGAATTAGTAAAATAACGCTGGAAAAAAGTTAAATTTCAAGATATAAATAAAACCCTTTTTCCATATATTTGTATATTAATATGTAAAGGACAATGCATAATATCTGAGATTAATTTATTTAAACATAATTAACATCATTACACACAACACATTTGCATTTCTCCTGCATCTGGAATGTGGCCGGGAGAGCCGGAACCTGGTCGGGTTTCAGTTTTACCCCGAAGATTGACCTTATCCTCGATAAAGGGAGATTTCGTTTATAAACGTTTCGATAAAGTATCGATACACTATCCACAAAGAGACATCAATTTAAGAAAGAGACAACAATTGAAGAGTCAGAAACAACAAATAAAAGATAAAACAAACTTTTAAGACACATATGACCACAGAGACGACATTTAAAGTTATCTAGAGAAACAACTGTTACAGTTTACCAGAAAGGCGACAGTTAACCACGGGAGGAATGAAAATTAACCACATATGCGACACTTAACCAGAGATACGACAGTTATCCAGGAAGATGAAATCGAGGGCTTGGTGCGAAACGGTTGTAACTCAATGTTCCTTAATTGTTCAGGAAAGACAAAAAACTTCTTCATCCCTTTATTTTTTTTGTTCATATTTATTGTCTTAAGACTATCATTTTCTATTTTGTGGATGATTTCAATAGAGAATGACTGAAAATAGTCATTTAGCTTAAAAAAAGAAGATATTTGATGAAGACCCAGTAACAACCCTTTCGCACCAAAATTTTGCAAATTTTGAAATTATTTCTTGGTGCAAAAGGGTTGTATCAGAATTTTTATTCTCAATTCCTGCAAATGTCAAATGAATTTTTAAACATCTTTTTCATGTGTTTATTATATATATATATTTCTTTTATTTACTCTATTTTAAAATTATTTAGCTTGAATACCAATTTTTTTTTTTTTGTATTTTATAACAAAACAACGGGAAAGTAATACATTCTATAATCTAATGACCATTATATTATCTTCCTGTCCTTTTCTGTAACAAACGGATATCCCTATTAAATACAGGTTATTTAGGAATAAATATTTTTATATATTCTACATTTTTAGCACTTTTAACGACAGTATTAAGTATGATAAAGACCATGATATTGGTTGAACGTTACTTAAACATTAGGAAAAAATACTGATAATTTTGACTAAAATAAAACTTATTCATAACTTTTTAATCATAAACACAGAGAAAATAACAGAAATGAGCTACAGCATAAGAAAAGAACCCTTAATGCTAGTTTATCTGACAAAATATTAAACGGATGTGGTTGTAAATCATCTACTGATGAACTGCAGGCCCAAGTCTGCAACCATTCTGGTCAAAAATGCAAATAGGTTTTGTTAACTTTAAGCTATAATACAAATTTAAAGACCATGATAGTGCTCCATCATTTTGCATTGATAATGTACTGTTTGGTTACAACTTTCAGGAAAGGTAAATCTCATCAACTCATTGCTATACAATTTGGTTGTGATTTTTATGAAGCTCCACTAAAATACATCGTTATAATAATGCGTTTTACTGTATTACGGTAAAACAGACCATAACTTATCTTTTCAAGAACTAAATTTATAAAATAACGCTTGTTGAAAACCTTAAAATTAGCCATGCAAAAAGTATTTTATTATAAACTTACTTGAATGTACATGTTATAATGTAATAGTATGTAGAATGGATTAAATTATGTACCCTTGGAATAACAATTTCTGGCATTGAGACAAAAGATCCACATCAATAACATTGCTTGTGTGAATGGGATAAAATGATCCCTCAACTATTCTAGTCCAATAGTGGATGGACTAGGTGTGGTTGACTCATTTATGGAAAAGTGAATACTTCACCATCATAATCAGACTGATAGTTGAACTGATTGGGGGCAGACAATTAACAGTTTAATACTTGTGTTGATACCCAATAAACATTATCATTTCAGCGTTAATTTTAAAATTCTTGATTTAAAGGGCAAGATTTATTAAATGACAAAAACTAAACATGCATATTTCCTGAATATAATAAGCGTTTCCTGAACTGGTACTTCACATCATTGCTTGTGAAGATGGTTGTATTCCGGATTCTAATTAGGTTTCCATGATCTCAGGTAAGAATAGGTCAACTGATCGACTGTATTGTTAGCCCTTTATGGCATAAAAATTATGCTAAATATTTGATCATTCAATCTCAAAATTGCTGCCAACTGTATGGTTGTATGATTATGCACAACTATTTTTACTGGCACACTCTGAAGAAGCATGGATAGAGTTTCCCTCATTCTGTGCATTCTCTTAATATTTATGAGTGATAAAAAGATGATTGAACCTCTGCAGGCCAAACCACAACATGATAATGTAAAACCTATTATATTTTCAGTTTTCGGTGGTACTGTCAATATAAATTGTGTTGTTTTCTTCTGATTATTGTTTTGGTAAAAATGAAAAAGACACAAGGCAATTCCGTGTGATGTTTTAATTGCTATTGACTAGCAATGGAGCCCACTTCATAAATGGTTAAATCTGGCTCCAATCTTTTTGTCCTGCTGATACATTTTCAAATGCATTTCATAGACCACCTTGATCTTTCTTGGGTTGATCGAACGATAGTTTAAAATTGATGTATAAAAAGTTTGACTGTAGCAGATTAAAATGCTTCAAGTGAAAACTTTTGCTTTCACAATTGGTTTATATCTAGAAATTAAGACCAACAGTCAAAAGTTGCATCAAACACATTTCTATAAAAATGTAATACTGTCATTTAAATCATCAATGCATTCATGAATTTAAATGTCAACTTGTTCTTGAATGTTCATACTGGGTAATCAGATACAAAGCTTAATTTATATTTGTCTGAAAAAACACTAAATATTTCAGCATGCTTAATAGCTTCTGATAAAAAAAGTTTGCAACTATAGGTATTGGCCTCATTAAATAAGACGCGGATGGATGTGGCTTTATCATTGTTTGCATATCCGGTGGTCTTGGGAGGCGCAATATAAAAAAATAGTCAAATGGCTTCTTGGAGAATTGCAGTATGTTGGCTGTATATATTTCCCATCTAAAATAGGCTCAAATCAAGAAATTGATTCTGCATCAGGGTCAATACCATTTTCAAGTGTAATACTGCCACTTGTATCGTTAATGGGTAATTTCAAAGGAATCATTGCCTTTTAAATTGGGTGGGACTGCTGAATAACTTATAATTAGAGCTCTAGTTTATAAAGAAGTTTAATGTTTGAAAATGAACAACAAAGAAAAAAGCTGCATTAGTTAAGTGAGTTAGTTTAAAATGATAAATAAAATGTGAAAGAAATTTTGCATTATACAACCATTATTCAATTATTCTTTAAATTATAAAATGAATAATATTTGCCTTGCATTGCAAAGGTCATAAGTCTGAGCTGTGGCAATATCTAATATAGCACTAAGTGCTGGTTCCACCAAGGAAACAGATTTCTGAAAACTTCTTTCACGATCAGAATGAAAATGATAGGACATCAAATTGATTTTATATATTTATTTTCAGTAAAAACACGATAGTAAATCTATTTTCTGTCTTTTATTTTTATATACCCATTTCACCAGCAATTTTATTTAAATATTTACTTGTTATAATGTATTAATATATTTATATCATATTGGCAAAAAAGAACTAATCCATAAATTTATGTATGATGTCATTTGTGATAAACTAAGACAACCTAATCACTTAGATTTTGTTAAATTAAGGGTTGTTAATTGATGAATGAATGAAAAAATATAAATGTTAGTTTATATTATACATATAAAACTAAATATTCTTAAAATATTCACTCTACATTTTAAGGATTTGGACATAAATCTTCTGATGGAAGGGTTGTAACTTGAGTTACAACCGTTTCGCACCAAAGGAATCTGACTTTTTGAGATACAACCTTAGGACAAATATACAATTTGATGGGTATAACTTTAATATTCAAAGTTATAATTTTTACTGAATGTGTATATACACAAACCAAACTGAAAAATACAAACAAGTCATTTTTGATGAAAACATCAGTTACAACCGTTTCGTACCAAGCCTTCGATATTTAACCAGCAAGAAAAAAACGACAGTTTACCAGAAAGACGAAAGTTAACCATATATACGACACTTAACCAGAACAAATACAGTTAACAACGTTATCAAGAAAGATGACATTTAACAAACCAGTAAGACGACAGTTAACCAGACAGACGACAGTTTACCAGAGAGGAGACAGTTAACCAGAGAGACGAAAGTTACCCTGAGGGGCGACAGTTATCAAAAAGACGACAGTAAACCAGAAAGATGACAGTTAACCACGGAAGGAATGAAAGTTAAACAAATAAAACTATATAACAATTAACCAGAGAGACGAAAGTTAACCAGAGAGACAACAATTAACCAGAAAGACAACAGTGAACCAAAGAGACGACAGTTTAACACTGGAAGAATAAAAATTAACCATATATTCGATAATTAACCAGAGAGGCGACAGTTAACCAGAAATGTAGCCACATAAAATATCCAGCGATACGACAGTTAACCAGAGAGACAGCAGTTAACAAGAAAGACAACAGTGAACCAGAGAGACGACACTCAACAAGAAAGTCGACAGTTAACCAGAAAGACAACAGTTAACAAGAAAGACGAAAGTTAATCAAAAGGACGCCATTAAACCAGAGAGACGACAGTTAACAAGAAAGACAACAGTTAACCAAAAAGACGACATTTAACCAGATAGACGACAGTTAATTAGAAAGTCGACAGTTAACCAGAAAGACAACAATTAACAAGAAAGACGACAGTTAACCAGAAGGACTCATGTAAACCAGAGAGATGACAGTTTACAAGAAATGTAACAACATAGAATTATACAACAATTATCCAGAGAGACGAAAGTTAACAAGAGAGACAGCAGTTAACCAGAAAGACGACAGTTAACCAGAAAGACGACAGTAAACCACACGAAGAAACAAAATTAACCACTTTTACGACACTTAACAAGAGCGACGACAGTTAACTAGAAAATCCGAAGTTAACCAGAGAGACAACAATTAACAGGAAAGACGACAGTGAACCTGATAGAGGACAGTTAACCAGAGAAACGACCGTTAACCTTTTGAAGAGTGAAAATTAACCACAAATACGACACTCAACTTGAGCGACGACAGTTTACCAGAAAGTCGAAGTTAACCTGAGAGACAACAGTTAATAGGAAAGACGACACTTATCCAGAACGACGTCATTTATCCAGAAAGACGGCAATTAGCCAGAGAGACGACAGTTTGCCAAAAAGACATTTATCAAGAAAAAAGACAGTAAACTAGAAATGCAACAATAAATCAGAGAGACAACAGTAGACATGAAAGACGTCAGTTAACCAAATAGGCGACAGTAAATCAGAAAGACGTCAGTTTAACAGAAATATTATAGTTAACCAAAGAGACGACAGTTAACCAGAAAGAAAACAGTGAACTAGATAGACAATAGTTAGCAAGAAAGACGACAGTTAACCAGAAAGGTGACAGTTAACCCGGGAGACGACATTTAACCAGAGAGACAACAGTGAGCAGTAAAACGACAATTAACCATATACGATAAAGTTCGCTAGAGAGAGTACAATTAACAACTGAGACAGCATTTAAGCAACGTGACGATAGTTACCCGATTGGATAGTCATAATTCATGCTTAATATCTGATAATACATGAATTATCAGTATATCAGATATTTATTGATTTAAATGGGAAGACAATACCGGTTATGCCGCTTTAACACAGATATGACAGGATTTTTCATTGTCACGAATGTAATAAATAACTTTTAGCATACAGACAAAGGAGATGTATCGATATTATGATATTTATGAGAAAACATTTCCTTGACGACACTTGCTTCCAGAAAATATACACTGGTTCTAACTGGTTTTGCATAAGTAAATTAGAAGCTTGATATTAGAGCTCGTCAATAATGGGAATGGGGAGAGGGGCGGGGCGGGGCGGGGCGGGGCGGGGCGGACGGCTTGTGTGTTTGTATAGTATCGTTTAAAGGCGTTATTTTGGTTGATGTATTTTTGCGTTGTTCGTCTTAATTTCAATACCAAACAAAATTGGAAAAGCAGATGTATGCCTCAGAACTATCTGTGTTGAGCATTGGATTGATTATTGAACGTTGTACATCGATGTATGAACGTCAGATGTTGAACGTGGAATGCCTGATGTCTAATTGAATCAACCTGTATTCGATAGTTAGTCTACATACCTGGACTGTACGCGTCACTTTCCGGAACAGGTAGTAGACTGAACTTGACTAGTGGATTGTGTTACCGAGTGGTGGACTTGCATTGTCTTGTCGTCATACATGCGTTGTTCATTTTCCTACAATTGTTCATTAGCCTTTCTCAGAACCTGATATCACCCGAATCACTTTCCAGAAAAAGGTAGTAGACTGAACTTGACTAGTGGATTGTGTTACCGAGCGGTGGACTTGCATTGTTTTGTCGTCATACATGCGTTGTTCATTTTCCTACAATTGTTCATTAGCCTTTCTCAGAACCTGATATCACCCGAATCACTTTCCGGAACAGGTAGTAGACTGAACTTGACTAGTGGATTGTGTTACCGAGCGGTGGACTTGCATTGTTTTGTCGTCATACATGCGTTGTTCATTTTCCTACAATTGTTCATTAGCCTTTCCCAGAACCTGATATCTCCCGAATCACTTTCCGGAACAGGTAGTAGACTGAACTTGACTAGTGGATTGTGTTACCGAGCGGTGGACTTGCATTGTTTTGTCGTCATACATGCGTTGTTCATTTTCCTACAATTGTTCATTAGCCTTTCTCAGAACCTGATATCACCCGAATCACTTTCCGGAACAGGTAGTAGACTGAACTTGACTAGTGGATTGTGTTACCGAGCGGTGGACTTGCATTGTTTTGTCGTCATACATGCGTTGTTCATTTTCCTACAATTGTTCATTAGCCTTTCCCAGAACCTGATATCTCCCGAATCACTTTCCGGAACAGGTAGTAGACTGAACTTGACTAGTGGATTGTGTTACCGAGCGGTGGACTTGCATTGTTTTGTCGTCATACATGCGTTGTTCATTTTCCTACAATTGTTCATTAGCCTTTCCAAGAACCTGATATCTCCCGAATCACTTTCCGGAACAGGTAGTAGACTGAACTTGACTAGTGGATTGTGTTACCGAGCGGTGGACTTGCATTGTTTTGTCGTCATACATGCGTTGTTCATTTTCCTACAATTGTTCATTAGCCTTTCCAAGAACCTGATATCTCCCGAATCACTTTCCGGAACAGGTAGTAGACTGAACTTGACTAGTGGATTGTGTTACCGAGCGGTGGACTTGCATTGTTTTGTCGTCATACATGCGTTGTTCATTTTCCTACAATTGTTCATTAGCCTTTCCAAGAACCTGATATCTCCCGAATCACTTTCCGGAACAGGTAGTAGACTGAACTTGACTAGTGGATTGTGTTACCGAGCGGTGGACTTGCATTGTTTTGTCGTCATACATGCGTTGTTCATTTTCCTACAATTGTTCATTAGCCTTTCCCAGAACCTGATATCGCCCGAATCACTTTCCGGAACAGGTAGTAGACTGAACTTGACTAGTGGATTGTGTTACCGAGCGGTGGACTTGCATTGTTTTGTCGTCATACATGCGTTGTTCATTTTCCTACAATTGTTCATTAGCCTTTCCAAGAACCTGATATCTCCCGAATCACTTTCCGGAACAGGTAGTAGACTGAACTTGACTAGTGGATTGTGTTACCGAGCGGTGGACTTGCATTGTTTTGTCGTCATACATGCGTTGTTCATTTTCCTACAATTGTTCATTAGCCTTTCCAAGAACCTGATATCTCCCGAATCACTTTCCGGAACAGGTAGTAGACTGAACTTGACTAGTGGATTGTGTTACCGAGCGGTGGACTTGCATTGTTTTGTCGTCATACATGCGTTGTTCATTTTCCTACAATTGTTCATTAGCCTTTCCCAGAACCTGATATCGCCCGAATCACTTTCCGGAACAGGTAGTAGACTGAACTTGACTAGTGGATTGTGTTACCGAGCGGTGGACTTGCATTGTTTTGTCGTCATACATGCGTTGTTCATTTTCCTACAATTGTTCATTAGCCTTTCCAAGAACCTGATATCTCCCGAATCACTTTCCGGAACAGGTAGTAGACTGAACTTGACTAGTGGATTGTGTTACCGAGCGGTGGACTTGCATTGTTTTGTCGTCATACATGCGTTGTTCATTTTTTTATCGCTTTCAAAGCTGTGACGTAATGAATGAAATGACTAATCAACGCGCTCAAATGTGGCTGTCCCAACAATGTAATGGACCCAATCAGGAGAACTGGGTCAGTAGTACAGACTAAATATTCATGTTTTACATATAGAACTGGGTCAGTAGTACAGATTAAGTATTCATGTTTTACATATAGAACTGGGTCGGTAGTACAGACTAAGTATTCATGTTTTACATATAGAACTGGGTCAGTAGTACAGACTAAATATTCATGTTTTACATATAGAACTTGGTCAGTAGTACAGACTAAATATTCATGTTTTACATATAGAACTGGGTCAGTAGTACAGACTAAGTATTCATGTTTTACATATAGAACTGGGTCAGTAGTACAGACTAAGTATTCATGTTTTACATATAGAACTGGGTCAGTAGTACAGACTAAATATTCATGTTTTACATATAGAACTGGGTCAGTAGTACAGATTAAGTATTCATGTTTTACATATAGAACTGGGTCAGTAGTACAGACTAAGTATTCATGTTTTACATATAACGGTGGTTTATCGCCATTTATATGTTCAATGTATGTGTTGTTGATATCCATTTATATGTTCATGAGTTCAATGTATGTATTGTTAACCCAAAATATGTGTTCCTAAATTATAATTACTGGATTTGGCCACACCTATTACGCTACGGGGTAGTGCCGTGATAATTAGTATATTGCTTACTTGTTGATTGATTTGACTAATTAACTAATAACTCGTGAAGAAGTAACACACAATAGAATCTAACACCATAAAATGAAAATCAACATATATAATTTTTTATATAAAAATTAACTCTATTAATTTAAAATTTAACAATGCATTTTATAAAAGAACAACGTCCGCGAACTCAAAATGTAATATGTGTAAATATTGTTTAGCAGTAAGAGTGCGTTCCCTGTTGACAACATGATATTTTTACCTAAATTGTGGGTGTTGATATTGGTACATACGTGGTATATACATGTACGCACAAGGCTGTTGATGTTTATTTTAATGCATAATTGTGTAAATAAAGTATACATGTGTTTGCGTGTCCATATACGTTATCTAACCCTTTATGTTTCTACTCGTGTATATGTATAAATAGAGGAAATATAGAAAATATAAACAATTCTAGTAGTGAGGAACACCCTCATTTAAACTGGTGTTGTTTTTGATTAGATTGAGAAGAAGTTTCAGTTTAAGAACTGACGACCAGTAATACACGCACTGAAATGTTTAATTTTTTTTATTTTTTTTATTTTTAAATGGGGTTTAACGCCATTTTCAACACATTTGAGGTTATGCATGGGTTGTCCAATTCAATTGGTGGAGGAACACCTCAGAATGAATCGAACCGAACTTTCCGCAAGTAACTGGCAAACTTTCGCACATATAGTTTTGCAGTGAGTGGGACTCGAACCCACTACCTTAGTGGTGAGAGGTAAGTGATCAGTAGACGACAGTACCTTAGACCACTCGGCCACGGAGGATCCTGCAATATTTTCAGATAGTTGCTACGGTTGAAGTGTGTGTTTATTTATTGTGGGTATTTTTTCGATATGAAACAGACTGGAAACGCATAAATTGCATTTTTACCAACCAATGTGAAGACCGCAGCGTGGTCTAGTGGTAGAGCGCCCGCCTCGCATGCAGAAGGCCGTGGGCTCGATCCTCGGCCGGGTCATACTAAAGACTTTAAAAATGGTACTTGAAGATTCCTCTCTTGGCGCTCAGCATTTAGAGGACAGTTGTAGGTCTGGTCAGCCCGGTGTCAGTATAATGTGACAGGTAATGTGACAGGGTGGGGTATCGTACCATGTGTTTGTGGTATGATGCTCCAGTGTGACAGCGCTCAGAATGCTGTCTCAAGTAGACACCGTCGCGATATGACTGGAAAATTGTTGAAAGCGACGCTAAACGCCATACAACCAACCAACCAAGCAACCAATGTTACATTTAAGCATCGACAGAATGTTGAACGTAACTTGTCGATGGTTGAGCGTCTTACTGGATGGCGAACTTGAGTGTTGAACACCAATTATAGAGAATCTTACACGAGAGCTCAATAAACGAGTTGGCAGAACGAACGAATTTTTCAATCATTATATATTTCAAGCCAACAAGTTTAATAAATTCAATAACAATATACACGAATATGAAATATTTTTATCGCATAACTCAAAATTCGGTACGTCTACCATTTGCTGTTTTTTATGAGGTAGAAATTCGATTAAACGTTTCTTTTAAAAAAAACATGTAGCATATACTGCAGGAAGACAACACTAGTAGAAAAGAAGTGTTTTAAAGCGTTTTAACAAATGGATGTATTAATGAGCAATCGAGGATTGTTTTTTACAAAAAGGGATGTCACTGCATTGTCTTTAAAAAAAAACAAGCTGGCCAACCTTCAAGTTATTGTATATTTTTATTTGGAGATATATTCATGCTATAGAAAAATACTTAATTCAAAACCTGTTCTTTGTGGAATTTTGTTTTACCGTTGAAATCCTAGACCTTATTTTACACGAACAAAGAGCAAAATTCAACTGTGTGGTGTGGCCATTCTTAATATTGTCTCATGAATATGCATATCTACACAAGAACGAGGTTAGGAGCACGTCCTATCTTACAGCAACACTAGCTTACATAGAGATTACATGGCTATCTCGGATAATAATTGAGATAAAGTCTGACTACATCTGTTAATTTAGATTTGTTGACAGTTTAATTTATGTAAAGGTCAAAACACAATATTTAATTATTGATTTAAGTAGGGGGTGTAACAGATCACAGAGAAATAATGAAAAAAATATATAAAATAAAGACAATTAACGTTTTATTTACTTAATATACATGTTCGAACTCATCTTATTACAAGTATGTCTTAAAACAATGTCAACATTTAAATAAAGCTTATAATTTACTTTACATATCAGTTGTGCAGAGAGAAGCAGAGTAAACCCAACTGTTTCGGAAGCTGATTGTTAGTGTCTGTTAATATTAACATTGAAATGTAGTCATAAAGTGGGAGTAATACATTTTCCAGATTGTCAAGTGCAAATATATACTTCACAGGTGTACCAATTTATGGGGACTATATTTCTGAATTTTTTGTGTCTCTGTCATCATGCTTTCCATGTTTTCTCTATGTTCTCCAGCATATCAATATACTTTTGATGGGCTTGGATTCTTCTGGTTTACAGTGCTGGTTTTATCTTCTGGTTTACAGTGCTGGTTTTATCTTCTAGTTTACAGTGCTGGATGTAATAATACAGTCCATTCCCACCCTATAATGAAAGATACAAATATTAGTCAATATTCTAAAATATTGACAATAAATTGTTATATATAATACTATGTTCACATGTCTATAAAATTTTGTTTATAAGGCGTAATACGGTAACACAAATTGTTTCACTTCTCTTTCTTTATATAAGATAATGTGTTGTTACATGCTGCGGTTTATGCATATATTAAAGAAAAATAGATGGTTTTCAAATTTGTATTTATTTCAAATAAAAAACAAATAATAATAAGATATTTAAAATTCATAACAATAAAAGATATATATGTAAACATGATAAACTTACATTGCAATGTAGTCCTCTATCTCACCTTATTTTGATTTATACAATTTGTTTATTACACAGGTCCCTTAATAATGTTATGAAAATCAAGGGAAGAATCTGATCTACTATCTGATATCCAAAATGGAACAACACAATTTTGTTCAGGTCTCAAAATATCACCCCAGGTTGATAGGGGTGTAGCCATTTTCCTATGTAGTTATATTCGTCTGCTAATTAGCTGGTAGTGTGATGAGCTCCTAACCTCGCTTGGATAATGGAATGTCTTGCATTCATATAATTTGAGAGAGGCCTATTTATACGTCTCCCAAAAAAATTGGTTGCAATTCGCTATCTCAAAAATGTACAGCGAAACTGATGGTAATGAATGGTATCTCGCGGTAAAACACAGTCGAGGATGGGTTTTATCTATGTGTTTGATGTTCCAGCCATTGGCTTGTAGGAGGGAGACAACTGTTATAAATCACTTCTGATAGATAACAGCTGTTATTATCTATCAATGTTTTTTTATAGACGGTGTTTAATCTTATATTCATTTTAAGCTCGACTATTTCAATAATTAGGCGTTTTTTAGTATTCGTATTGGCGTCGGTGTCAGACTCGGTTTAAAGAATTAGGGTTTTCATTTTAACTGTGTTTTTTTTTCAACAGACTGAATTTGAGAGGACAAATCTGTAAGAGAGGACGACTTATTTTGCAAATTTGTATCTAGTGAAATCAATGTTAATGGAAACTGAATAATATAATTTTACTTATAAGTGACATCAGTTTATAACAAAACTAAAATTCATAAATCGGCATGATTTTAACTTCAGTGAGATTTCAGCACTTTTTCACAGCTGTTCAAAAATGATTACATATAAATTGACTGACCGATGAAAATCGAAGCGGGATAGTTTCTTGGGTGTAATGGTATAATATTGGCAAGTCTGAGTATAGAAACGTTTTGAAGAAGCCGTCAGATGTGTACAGAAATGAAAATTGATTAATGAACATACAAACTGTAATATGAGATCCAGAGGCCGGCGTCGAGATTGTTTACAGGACATGGATACGTCAATATTTATGGCGACACATGTTAGACATATCATATAAAGTAAAGGTGATTAGCCAAGTCGACGTATGTTATACTCAAACCTTGAATTCAAAAGTTTTCTAAAACATTCTGATCGCTGTTCTTAAAATGATTTATTACAATAAGCTGAATTGAGCGTTGTTTTCTATTGAATTACTTTGGTGAGAGAAAACTTATTAAAATGAATGTGCAAAATGGCTTTGTCGTAAGTAGCCACCCAAGGGAAAGAGCAAAATGACCAGTTGACTGATTAATATAAGTTGATTAAAACTTAAAATTATAAAAATGGTAAATAGACAATGTGGCTGTCATAAGATAAGTGCATGGATGTTTAATAGAGGTGACCACTTGCACAGGGTTGACTGTATATATATATATATATATGTAACTCTAATCGTATCAAATAACACGTGAGCAGCTAATTTACATACCAGTTATAGTTGCTTCCCATTAAGTATTTACGTTTGTTTATCATCTAGTAGTGAATCAGAACAAAAACTTGTTGAACACTCCGCCGCGCTGGGAAAATATACCAATAGTGGAGCGCTTGGTCGAGTGGTAAAACATCGAACCCACTTCCGAAGGGTGGCGGGTTCGATCCTCCCCACAGCTATGTATGGTGTCCTTGAGAAAATGACTTTTCTTGCATATGCATATACCTCGACCGTGATTTGTATAAGTTGTAATAACTTGTTTCACAATAGCAGTAAAATTGACAACTTTAAACTAAACGTGATTTTAATGTTAATTTTGTAAATTCGTGTTTTGTAAAGAAATTTATATGTAAAGAACTTCTTTAGAAGACTGACCGACACTCATTTTCCAAATTCATTAAACAAAAAGAGCTAATCAAAACTAAATGGAAAACAATGAAATACTTAGACTAACCTCAAAAAAGAAAAGATTTGTAGCCAGACCAATCAATCAAAATATACACTCACAAGTGCACTATTCCATAGAATTTATGAGTTCAAACAGACAAGATAAAGATCCTATTAGAAAATAGTTTCGTTGTAACAGATTGGAATCTTATTGTTTTCTCCCTGATTTTATGTTTTGATTAATTGTCCAATTATTTATTGCAAACTAAGCAATTGTTTACATTGGATCGGATGAGGATAAACAGTTGTGTGCAGCTGGTATAAAATGGAAATTGATAACATCTGCAAAATTATTCGGGAATGCACCACGTGAGCTGGAAGTCAAATTGTTGAGACAGTGGTTGGATAAACAAACGTGGGGTACGTGGGCCGTTAAACGTGTAGATGGGGGACATGTTTACGATTTGTAATGTATGCAACAGCCTGCCTGCCTGCCTGCCGCCTGTGATTGTACAAACATACGTGGGCCGTTAAACGTGTAGTTGGGGGACATATTTACGATTTGTAATGTATGAAACTGCCTGCCTGCCTGCCTGCCTGCCGCCTGTGATTGTACAAACATACGTGGGCCGTTAAACGTGTAGTTGGGGGACATGTTTACGATTTGTAATGTATGCAACAGCCTGCCTGCCTGCCTGCCTGCCGCCTGTGATTGTACAAACATACGTGGGCCGTTAAACGTGTAGTTGGGGGACATGTTTACGATTTGTAATGTATGAAACTGCCTGCCTGCCTGCCTGCCGCCTGTGATTGTACAAACATACGTGGGCCGTTAAACGTGTAGTTGGGGGACATGTTTACGATTTGTAATGTATGAAACTGCTTGCCTGCCTGCCTGCCGCCTGTGATTGTACAAACATACGTGGACCGTTAAACGTGTAGTTGGGGGACATGTTTACGATTTGTAATGTATGCAACAGCCTGCCTGCCGCCTGTGATTGTACAAACATACGTGGGCCGTTAAACGTGTAGTTGGGGGACATGTTTACGATTTGTAATGTATGAAACTGCCTGCTTGCCTGCCTGCCTGCCTGTGATTGTACAAACATATGTGGGCCGTTAAACGTGTAGTTGGGGGACATGTTTACGATTTGTAATGTATGCAACAGCCTGCCTGCCTGCCTGCCGCCTGTGATTGTACAAACATACGTGGGCCGTTAAACGTGTAGTTGGGGGACATGTTTACGATTTGTAATGTATGAAACTGCCTGCCTGCCTGCCTGCCTGCCGCCTGTAATTGTACAAACATACGTGGGCCGTTAAACGTGTAGTTGGGGGACATGTTTACGATTTGTAATGTATGAAACTGCCTGCCTGCCTGCCGCCTGTGATTATACAAACATATCTGGGCCGAAAAACGTGTAGTTGGGGGACATGTTTACGATTTGTAATGTATGAAACTGCCTGCCTGCCTGCCGCCTGTGATTATACAAACATACGTGGGCTGTTAAACGTGTAGTTGGGGGACATGTTTACGATTTGTAATGTATGAAACTGCTTGCCTGCCTGCCGCCTGTGATTGTACAAATATACGTGGGCCGTTAAACGTGTAGTTGGGGGACATGTTTACGATTTGTAATGTATGAAACTGCCTGCCTGCCTGCCGCCTGTGATTGTACAAACATACGTGGACCGTTAAACGTGTAGTTGGGGGACATGTTTACGATTTGTAATGTATGAAACTGCTTGCCTGCCTGCCTGCCGCCTATGATTGTACAAACATACGTGGGCCGTTAAACGTGTAGTTGGGGGATATGTTTACGATTTGTAATGTATGAAACTGCTTGCCTGCCTGCCTGCCGCCTGTGATTGTACAAACATATGTGGACCTTTAAACGTGTAGTTGGGGGACATATTTACGATTTGTAATGTATGAAACTGCTTGCCTGCCTGCCTGCCGCCTGTGATTGTACAAACATATGTGGACCGTTAAACGTGTAGTTGGGGGACATGTTTACGATTTGTAATGTATGAAACTGCTTGCCTGCCTGCCTGCCGCCTGTGATTGTACAAACATACGTGGGCCGTTAAACGTGTAGTTGGGGGACATGTTTACAATTTGTAATGTATGCAACAGCCTGCCTGCCTGCCTGCCGCCTGTGATTGTACAAACATACGTGGGCCGTTAAACGTGTAGTTGGGGGACATGTTTACGATTTGTAATGTATGAAACTGCCTGCCTGCCTGCCTGCCGCCTGTGATTGTACAAAAATACGTGGGCCGTTAAACGTGTAGTTGGGGGACATGTTTACGATTTGTAATGTATGAAACTGCCTGCCTGCCTGCCAGCCTGCCGCCTGTGATTGTACAAACATACGTGGGCCGTTAAACGTGTAGTTGGGGGACATGTTTACGATTTGTAATGTATGAAACTGCCTGCCTGCCTGCCTGCCGCCTGTAATTGTACAAACATACGTGGGCCGTTAAACGTGTAGTTGGGGGACATGTTTACGATTTGTAATGTATGAAACTGCCTGCCTGCCTGCCTGCCTGTGATTATACAAACATACGTGGGCCGATAAACGTGTAGTTGAGGGACATGTTTACGATTTGTAATGTATGAAACTGCCTGCCTGCCTGCCGCCTGTGATTATACAAACATACGTGGGCCGTTAAACGTGTAGTTGGGGGACATGTTTACGATTTGTAATGTATGAAACTGCCTGCCT